>JAANDH010000620.1:0-172207 GCA_011799765.1 Nymphaea thermarum | reverse complement strand
TTTGGGGTTGCACACTATTCATGATCCATGACATGACAATATTATTATCTCCCTTCCATGAAATATATTTTCCACTCTTTTCAACAGGTTCATTTTCTTCTATAACATGCTCCTTCTGATGTCCAATCACAGACATCATAAACACACGAGACCAAATCTCATAGTTAGATCCATCTAACTTTACAGTAGAACCATACGAGAATGGGTTTCCTCCACTTTTAACCTCATGAGAAAATTCGGATTTATTAATTTCAGCCATTGCAAGGCTGCCCACAAGTAATCACCCACCAAGCAAGCCAAAAAAAATATATATAAATCAATTGAGGCTGTGGCTTATCAACAATAGCTTATGTCCAACACCAACACCACACGGCAACGTTAGATGCAAACCACTATTCCAAACAATAGACTGCTGTTCAACAGTCCCACGATAAAGAAGTTTCAGCAGAACAACCAAAGGCAGCAGCAAAACACGTAGAAGACTGCTGTCCAAGAACCCCTCGACTCAGAAATCTGACGACAAAAGAAAACCACACTGCTTGTAATGGCTTTAGCAACCAACAACCTTTCTTTTATGCATCTAACGCTGTTGTACCACAGTTTTATTGCCTACGAATCATGAATATTAATGACAACCTTCAACATAAATTATCGCAAACTCCCACTCAGCTGCGAAAGAAAATACGTATGTAGATACCCATAGCTGGAGTCTATTCACGCAGATTTCATAGCGTGAATAGACTCCTCCACACGGGTCAGCTGCTGGAAAACAGTCAGCTCAACCCTGTCGTGTCTAGTAGGAGAAGGAGACGGAAGGAAGAAAAGGGAAGGGGACGGTGAAAGAAATAGCCTGAATCACGTCGCCAGCCTTAACGTCGTCAGTCTGAAGTCCTGAATCACGTCGCCAGCCTCAAAGTCGTTAGCTGTCTTCACGTCCCTGCTGATTCACGCCTGCTCTGCTGAATCACGTCGCCAGCCCTAACATCGTCTGCTTGAAGTTGGGTTGATTCACGTCGCCAGCCTCAACGTTGTTAGCTGTCTTCACGTCCCTGCTCTGATACCATGTTGCAGCAGCGGTGAAGAGAGTTGTGAAAAGGGCGAGAGAGAGAGAGTCAGAGAGGCTGTCGTGAGATCAAAACCAAAGAAAATCAATCTATTACGATAACCCTAATCTCCCTTACATAAGAGATTAGGGTAGAAAGGGAATTTACAAAATAAATCAATGAGAAATAAGGAAAATATTAAAGAGATCTTATAACTCTTTAATATTACAAAGAGCCTCCTAAAACATAAAACTTTTCTTATTTAACAGTAACCTTGCAGCCTAATTTGATAGTTGTATTCTCCGACAAGGTTTAGCAATTTCTGATAAATATATTTGCACTTTGATTTTTTATTTTGGGAATTCTGCTTGGACTGAGTAGTCTTGGCAATGCATGGTCCTTCTTTCTCAGGGACCTGAATCCTCAAAGTTGACTAATGCTTTGGCTAGAAACCCCCATTGTCTGTCACATGTTCTTTCAGTAAATGTACGGTAGAAATATTATATGGTCCGTTGCATGAAGCATCTTTAGAATGTTAACAAGTTGGTGTCTAAATACTATATTGGGGTAGACCACAAATGGATCTGCTAAAATGCATCCTGAAGGAGATGAAGTTTCAGTCAACAGTATCTGAAGGCTAAAATTAAGAAGGCAGATCAATGCACTATGTACTGTGTCAAAATATGATCCATGTTTGGCTTGTCTTTGTGTTCTTATCTTCTGCAAGTTGACTCAATACATAACTGCAAGGTCCAAAAATAAGATATCATGGTAATCATAAGAATTTAAGAAGACTATAAATATTTTTTTTTTATTAGCATGATGAATTGTGTGAAAATTTTCATACAATTTGTTTGGAACAAATGTCATATGAAAGACTACTTTTGATCAGCAGTGATGATGTTAAGTGGCAATGAAAGAGAACATTACAATTAAGACATCTCCCTCTCTCTCACATAAGTTTCAATTTTGTACAGGAGGCAGCTTGGGTCTTATCAAACATAGCTGCTGGTTCAGTCAGCCACAAACGGTTGATATACTCTAGCGAGGCTGTCTTGTTCTTGCTGCAGCTTCTCTCAACTGCTTCTTTTGATATTAGAAAGGAAGTAGCTTACGCATTAGGAAACCTGTGTGTTGTTCCAGCAGAAGGTTCTGGACAGCCAAACTTGATCTTGGAGCACTTAACTGCACTTATTGACAGAGGGTGCCTCTCAGGATATATTAGTTTGGTCAGATCACCTGATATTGAGGCTGCAAGATTAGGTCTTCAATTTTTAGAACTGGTAAGCATAATCCTCATCAAGATGACTTTCGCTAGTTGTTTTCTTTGAATATCAGTAATAGCAGCCATACTTGTCATGATTGCACAATTATTGTAAAACTTTTGAAAGATTTCCTGATATGGTTTGAATTTCATCAGTTATCACTTATCCCTAACTTGCCGAACCAATATCTATGTTTTCAATCAAAAAATTGAGTGCTACAATTTCACACATAAAATCCAGTATCTGGTCTGTCCTTTAGGAGTAAAAGTGGATAATATATTGAAAACTATATAATTGCTTTGTCTACTTGGAGTAACTTCTACAACTGGTCAGGCTGTGTTTGGTCAGAACCCTATTTTCTGGCTCTCCACTTTGTCACAGCTCTGGTCTTCTACATGCACAAACATATGCTGATGCAGATTGTTTTTCTTTTTCAAATTAAATTTTATGATTTGTCATAAGCCTGATACACCTGTGAGTTTCTATTCCTGGCTTCTTGGTTCAAGATGAATCATCCTATCATCCTTGGTGATTATGGTCTGAACTCCACACCTTTCCCAAGCACCCACGTCCAACTTATCTACACTCTTGAAAAGCATACTGTTCTGACCGTAACAGCTGAAAGTGATTGGTTGTTAATCTTTGTCCTAAGAAAAGATTGAAATCAGTAAATAAGTGGGATGCAAGAAAGAAATGATTGGCTTCTTTTTTCTTAATACACAGCCTTTTGTCTCACTGGATGGATGGTAGCCTCCTAATTTGACAAGGTTGTTATTTTTATCCCAAAAGTTGAAACTCAACAATTGAAAGGGAGGAAAAAATTATTCTGTTTCTCACTGGTTTATTGGATCTGCTTGAAAGGAATTGTAGTTCAGCATCCCATCGCAAGTTGCAACTTCTTATTGTCACTTTTGCATTCAGGTCATGCGGGGACTTCCTAATGGTGAAGGTCCAAAGCTTGTTGAAAAGGAAGATGGTATCGATGCAATGGAAAGGTTTCAGTTTCATGAAAATGAGGATCTAAGAAATATGGCAAACAAGTTAGTGGATACATACTTTGGCGAGGACTATGGGCTTGATGAAATGTAGAGGGAACGGTTGCATCTGATTGCTTTGGTGATAACGATGATCATAAGATAATGATGTCTGATGAATGTCTCGTTTCATTCATACCTGCAAAAGTTACATCTGCTTTTGTACTAGTCACTCTTTTGAAGAGTTTCATCGATGTATGCATGTTTGCCTGCATAAGATCAATTCCAAAAATTTCCACCTGGAAAATGTTAAGATACTTGTACTTACTGTTTTCCAATAATATGGCTTTCACATTTCTGAAAGAAAATTATGCTGGTTTAGATTGAATACCTTATAGCAGTTCATTGATGTGTCCTGAACCTTTGCACGTGCACACCAAACCCTGTGGAAACTGGAGAATTTGTTCCGATCTCTCTGCTGTTAGTATTTTGTGCTGGAAAACAACGAGTGTAGGAAGTACAACCCCAAGTCGTATGACACAATAGGTTCACTTGCGGGAAGGTGATGCCGGCTGGAGGAAGCCTCAAGGCTCAAACTCCACCCGGTATCACCTCTCCTGCAAGAGTTCCTATACATCGCAACTGAAGAGCAATGCTTGAACGGAGAGGGACAATTCGTCACCCTCAAGCAGCTCCCTGCAAGAAATTGATGGTAAGACAGCCTGCTCTACAGTACCTCAACTTCCGGACCTTATTAACTTTCCTGAATTCAGGCTACTGCATCATCTACTTGTGTTTAATATCAAGTCATTCAGGAGTCAAATGCCATTTAGTTTCTTTTCGCATCAGAGAAATGCATTTCACCATCTACCTCCGATATGCACTGGGCCACTAATTCCCTGGATTTTCTGTCGACTTCTTGAGTCGGTGGGGTTTCAGAATCACTGGATTTGAGCTGCTACCGGTGAATGCTGGATATCCCATATAATGAATGTCGCACTTGGCTATTGTTTGATATTCAGCCTTACTACATGTAAGGTACTGGAAAATCAAAACCTCCCAGCAGAGGCTGTGGACGGAATTTACCAACTTGTTCTCCGATACATATCAGTGGATGGAGAAAAGGAACCATCGTGAATTTCTTCGGCTTAGGTGCCACTATCTGGTATGAAGAAGGATACATTTGAATAATGTGACACTAGTGGCATTCAATTCTTTTTATGGCTGGCACGTTGCACAAAGCCAAGTGGCTTCGTTTTCTTTTAATATTTTAAACATGTTACAGCAAAGCTTGCTGTAAAAAATGGGTTACAATCGATAAATATTATTATATGAAGACATTGTATACTATCAAGTACTTCTAAATTCAAATATAGCAGTGGTTTTGCAATACGAACGTGCTAAAAATTCTTTCCGAGGTTTACCGTAGTGGTTCGTGCACGAGAGTTATAATGGTTTCACTAATCAAATCAAGGACATATATGGGGCACCGCATTAAAGTTGGCCTGACTAGATTCTCATTTTAGACCGGACCTCTTATTATATATGCTTTTACGGGGCACGAGGAGAGAGAACATTTAAGGGGAAAAAATAATAAAGAATGTGCACATATTAGGTATGTAACTGAGTCCATGTCTAAACAAACATTTTTGGTTTAATTGGACGGGCATTCCACTGCCCAACTGAGAATTGGAGTTTATCCCTCTTTGCTCTCAAGGTGAAGGTTTGTATTTGGGGCCCTCAATATATGTGAACTAGTGTACCGGTTTGATTCCATTGACATAATGGAGGTTGATGCAATGCCACTCGACTTGGTGAGCGGCCCTATACAAGAATGTCAATGAATCAGATTCAAATAGGATTACACCTTAACTGTATTATTTTTTTTTTTATATTCATATATTCAGTTCGAATATGAAAACATAACAGTCACATCACATCCGAATATGAATCTGAAATCTGATTTCACAATCCAAATCTGATGTGAATCCGATTTTTAAACTCAAATCCAAATCCAAATTCTGAATCGAATCTGACCAATTTTCGAAATGCAAGAGCAATGCATTGAATATAAAATATTTCAATTTTCAAAATGCAAGAGCAATGCATTGAATATAAAATATTTATTTGAAACTAAATCTGATCCCAATTTGAATCAAATAGGATATTTAAGTATATCCAAATTTGATCTGATGTCATTTCTTAAATTAGAATCTGATTCGATCTTTTAATCGGATATTAAATTTCCTTTTAAATCCATTTTTTTCGGAATGGTTAGGTCGGATATCAGATTTTATTCAGATGTATTGACATCCTTAGCTGTTTGCCAGCTGCTGTGCCAAGCGCTCGTGGCGTTTCTTTCATATTATGGTTACTTATTTCTCACTCCATGTGTACGCCTTGGTTATGGAAGTGTATATCTTGTTACCTATGGTATAATTAAGGATTGAAAATTTTCTTAGATCTTGCTGCCGTCTATCCTGATCCAAATCACGGGATGAGGATCAGCTCGACTTGTGTGTGCGCGCGCGTGTGGAGAGTGACTGGACTCCGGATGGAATAATCTCAGTCAAGCGATGAAGCTACACCAAACAGGTTCCTCATCATAGGGGCGACTGTAAGGCTACTAATAATGTGCGCGTCGTGCTCATGATGAGTTATTTATATGGCGACTTAACAAAGAGTGTGGTCCATTGAAACTGAAAGTTGGGAAACGGAAACTGACCCACTTGGATTAATGAGCAAGTTGGATGAGCACAAATTCGAAACAGGTCAAATGATGCATTATTAGTTGTACGGGTTTTAAATTTCTCTATTGGCCAGCTGTGGAGATCCGTGTGAACGTGTGGGGGAAATTGCCCACACGACCCATTCATTTTTCAAGGGCAAACACAGACCAATTACGTGCCATGTCTCCTTGATTCAATATGAAACTCTTACAAATTACCTTTCTCAGCTAAAAATTCCTGGCTATGCCATTGCTATTCACTCACAGTTCATGACAGCCACGCGCAGACACATGCATGCATGCACATACATAGATACATACATGCATATGAGTCATGTATGTACGTGTGTTTGCTTGCTTAAGTTGGACTAACAAATCACCCTTTCCATGTTTGGACAACGGAATTCGGCAAAGGGGGTTAAGGTCAAGCACAGATGTAAAAGATGGCAGTTAAACTATAATCTTTGAAGGGTTACCCTTAAGTGGAAACCGCTTTCACCCAGTAATAGTTTCCAAAAGAAATTTGTCTTTTCAATGTCTATGAATGGTGCCATTCTTTTGAAAAAATGCACATGGCATCCAACATTTATTCGACAGAGATGAAGCCGATGATACAAAAAGTTGCCCCATGCCAAGAGCTTCACCGCTCACGTAGTAATGAAAAATAAAACCTAATTACTCAAGTTGATTGCCAAAGCATCGTTGGCCAGACTCTCTAATTCATTGGGCTGCTTTCGCCAACGCCACAACTTTCGCTTTTTCCTCGCACAATTGAAGTTGGACTCGACTTCTGGGTATTTTGTTTTCAGAATTCTATTGTGAACAGTCAAATGAAATCTATCAAGGCTGACATATTGGGTATTCCAGAAAAGTAAACGAAGATGAGATACTATGCACTGAAAAACCAGAAAAAAGATGTCTTCCCATGATGGAGAAGAAATTAATGTTCAGCCGCTTACAGCCTACATATAAATTATAATTGTCATCCTGCTTGCTGCATGTGAACTATTCCAATACTGGCGTTAATGCGGTCTACTCAATTATTGGTCAATAGGGAGGGTGCGCTATATTCAATGCGAGAAGACCACTCAATTCGAGTGCATTATCAAGTCGGTACTTATATGGTCATACAAGAAGATAGCAGTAGTACTCTATAATGCGCCAAGTGAAGCGTATGAAAGAGCAGTCATTCAACGTCAGTGGTTCAAATTAAGAAAGATTAATCGCTGAATGAGTCCAAATTAATACTCAGATGTTCATCACTGATGACATAGAAGTTTATTTAATTTGTGGAACACATCCAAGACTTGGGCAGATCCTACAAATGCGTTGGGATGATTAATATGGTTAACCATATGGCTAGCTGAAAACCCCCATATGGACTTTTTATGTTTTCTTGATTGGGAGGCTTTCTGAGTGTTTCATCATGAATCTACTCAACAGTTGAGACAAATTCATAAAACACTAGTGTTTCATGAAGTTTTAGTGCTTTTAAAAAATATTTACAAAGTGTCTCTGCTACCCGACAACCTCTTAGAGAGTACCATCCTAATAACATTTCCCTGTTTCTCTCTCGAATAAACCGGTGGTCAATTTCCTTCAGAAAATCACTTGCAACCACTCTAATCGATAGCTTTAACCGGAAAATGAAAGAGAACATCAAGATTTATACCAATTACTTTTATAAATTGCACGTACAATACTATATTCTTCCCAGTTTTCGTCACTGGTTATTAATGTTGTCGGCCTGTTCTTAACTTGCCAATGTGAAAATAGCGAATTTGCCAATTAAAAGACACAGCTAGAAGAGGCGATGATAACCATACAAACAACAATAGAAGTTCACCCCAGTTCAGCTTGAGGTTATTTTCTTAAATGGATCAGCATGAGGATCTCTTCTTAGATGGATCACTTTTCTCTACCTTTAAGCTAAGAAGAATCTTTGTAACGTATTGAAAGGGAGACTCATGCCCTACATCACGGGGGCCCGCCATAAATGATCGATGCACAACTGAGTCACCTGGATGACATAAGGCACGTGACTTCAGGACTTACGTTGGCATTAATTCCTTTTGGAAGTTATATTAACTTGCCCTCTCCGGTACGCTATCTTGCTTATCCACACAGCCCCGGAGTTGTGGATCACAGCTCTCTCTCTTTCATCGCACAAAGCTTGCTTCACAGGGAGATGATACCGGTGGGAGCAACGGTTGATCCCAACCAGTAGCCCCCCGGTATCATTCCCTTGTGATGCAGTCAACTAAGTGCTGTAAGATGATCGCTAGAACTTTGGAGCCGAAATGACATGAAGGAATGCTGGGATATAATGGTCTGCTCTCCCTCTTTCTCTCTCCCATCTGTAACTATTTTTATCTTGTAGGGCTTGTTTTGGAGAGCTGTAGCCACTATGTGTTGGTGGTGCGAACACATTAGATTGATTAATCAATGAGGAGAAGTGCCTGCAGATCAAGCTGAACCTAGAATTCTTGTTTCTTCTGTTTCTTCGCTAACATATAATTGTCTTGTTCATTCGTTTGTCCCGTTGACTATCAGCACATATTTAGCCGATCATTGAGCCGTATCCTTTATTCTTAAACATTGCCAAGGCAAACAAGGTATGTACGTGGCAGCTAAAGACTGTTATTATGGGGCTCAGAACATGTAAATTCAATTGTTTCAGATTAATGGATCTCGTATTATGTTAAACTTTTACCAGTTTCCACCAAAAGTTATTTAGTTTTTTCCTTTATAAAGAAATTTCATTTTTTTTCTTCAGGATGTTTTTCCCTTAAATTGGTGACAGGGGCTTAATTTGGTCGATGCCTAGCTACCAATTAATTATTTGTATGGAAGCGGTCGCCGTATTAATATCCTTAACTTTCTTCAACTTCAAGGATGCATGTAAGATCAACCCAGAAACCTGGTAAAAGGCAAGGCCTCCTTGCATTCCTTTTGCAAGTAACTAAACCATCCAAATAGTTCCTCGTCGGATATTGGGTATCCATTTTTGAGATTTAAAGCCTTTTATCATAATTGTAGCTGTTTGAGAAGGCTGCATGCACATGATTCGTCCAAACCTTGACGTACAAGGAGGCCAAAAATTTGTTGCCTGGAACATCTATCCCTTGATGCAACCCTGGATCAATAATTTTTTTCTCCGAAAAAGATTATGAAGAGAAAAGAAATACCATACTAGCAACTTTGTCTCTCGAGAATCTGTTGGCCGTTGAAGTACTCTCACACCAGGTCTTGTGAAAGAAAACAACCTTGTTGTCATCTTGCAAGTGGGTTGTTTGGAGGAACCTATATTTTGTACCATCAACATGTTTTTATACTATGAACAAACCATTAAAATTTTTGTATCTTTTAAGTAATTGACTGAAAATGCGCTATTTAGGAAAGAGAGAGAGAGTCCTTGCAATAAGAAAGAAAATTTTGTAATACTCTTCAATCCTAAATAGCACATTTTCAGTCAATATATATATATATATATATATATATATATATATATATATATATATAATGATGTAGTTCTTGAGGGTCCCAACTGATGGCAATGCAACTTTTAATTGCTAGTATTGCCATCAAGAAAACATTAAGTTTATTTAGAAAAGCTTAGACAACAATTCTCTATCAAAGACTTAAGACAAAGCTACAACTCCCTTGGAGTTGAGGTACACTTCAACAAAGATCATCTTGTTCTTTCACAAAAGAAATATATCATTGTACTTAGCAAAGCTGTGATGGAGAAATGTAAAGATGTTGTTACACATGGTGTTCCCAACTTACCCCTCTCACGACATGAAGGGGAGAGACTTATGGACGCTACACTTTATAGGAGCATTGTTGGAGTCTTGCAGTATGTCACTCTCACTTGACCTGATATTGCATTTGTTGTTAATAAAGCATGCCAATTTATGCATGATCCGACCGATTTTCATTGGGGTCATGTCAAATGCATTATTCGCTACTTACAAGGAACAAGCAAGTATGGTCTTCAAATTCGAAAAAATGCATCCATGACGTTAGAAGCATATGCCGATGCCGATTGGGCTGGTTGCCAAATGATATAAAATCAACCAGTTGATTCACTACTATGCTTGGAGGAAATATTATATTTTGGGGATCAACTAAACAACATATTGTAGCATGTTCAAGCACCGAAGCTGAATACAAAGCTCTTGCAATCATTGTTTCAGAACTTGTTTGTTAAAATCTCTTCTCAAGGAACTCAAGATTACCATTACTGCATCACCAATACTCAGATGTGATAATCTTGGAGCTACTTACCTTGCTGCTAATCTGGTTTTTCATGTAAGAACGAAACATATTGAAATTGATTTTTCACTTTGTTAGAGAGAAAGTTTCCAAAAAAGAAGTTCAAATTGAATTTGTCACATCCAAAGACCAGTTGACTGATATCTTGACCAAAGCACTTACTGGACCACAATTCATTCATCTAAGAAACAAGCTCAATCTTGTTGACACCAAGATTAGCTTGAGGGGAATGATAAGATCTATGATTATGGAAGGGATATGGTCAGTTACAAAGGAGAGGATATTGTTTCCAAAAATCAAGAATTATGCAAATCTTCTCTAGATAAGAAAGAAACCATTTCCTCTATTGTTTCCTGTAATCCTACCCAGAGTTGTCATGCGAATCTAGATCCTAAAATCAAGGATCTAAGCTGCATGAAATGCCTATATATATATGTACTCTCTCTAGTGACAATGTAGAATAGAAGAGAGTGTCTTTAGTGTGAATGTAGGCTGATTTTAGTCGAACCACATTACATTTGTGTTCTTCTCTTCCTCTTAAGCTCGTGTGCTCTTTGTGTTCTTTTCCTAACTCCTGCATCAGCACTCGAGTGTACATCTTTTGCACAGCCACAAAGGTGCCTACTTCACATGATACTTCAGCAGTTGCCCTTGTCTCAGTTTCCAAGTTAGAGCCATTTACATCATTTTTTGTAGGAACTGGCTGGGAAACAAGGTTGAATTGGCAATCAAGTCAGCAAACGGCTCATTCGCAGAGCTCAGCTAGCCCTTCTCATTTGTGACCTTCACATGAAGATTCAAAAATATCCATTATTCTCAAATATTCAAACACTCTTTAAATTAAACACGTCTAGGAAGCAGAAAACTATTTGCAAAGAGAGGAAAATGATTTTCCTTTTTCTAAAGCATTGAAACTTTTAATGCCTAAAAAATGCATTTTATGGATGTTCAAATGCTAGCAACAGTTAAATCATTCATCTTAATCTGAGTAACAAACAAATGTTTACATACAATAATAACAATAATAAAATCTTTAAATTTTAGAAATATACGAGCTAGCGAAATGATAAAAATAAGCTCATGGATGCCATCAACTTCACCAACTGGCAGACCCACAAAACTTTTGCAGCACTCTCCTTTAAACTTCAGGACTAAAACTGGATGAGTCCAAATAAAAAATCTTCAATAGATTTAATGCTTAGAGCGATGGAAAATTAATCCAAAGAAAATGCAATGTGAAATTTTATTTATCAAATCATTCAACTATTAAGGTAAGAATAATTTTATTTATATATGCTTTTTCTCCTTTGGAACATGTAACTCGTAAAAATTGCACTTTAATTTCTGTTTTTCTTTTTCTCACAAGTTTCTGTTATTAGTGAATTGTTGTAGATCTTATCTAATATTGTAAGAGAAAATCAATTAGTTGCATTAATATTAACAAAGAAATACTATTGTCAGGAAGTTATACTCCATCACCTCAAAGAATGACCAGATTGTAGAGGTAATTCCTGCAGCCAAGACCCCAGCAGATATCCTCTTGTCCTTCAACATCAGCACATCAGCAACTGCAAAAAGCTCAATTTCTTCTTATAACTTGATCACAAGATACTGCATATAGTTCAAAGGCCAGCGTGAATCCTCCAGAAAAGGAAACTAACCAATATTTGCAATATGTCATAAAAACCTACTGTTTTTCTTGATCACCTGATCTCTCGAGTATCTTTTGGGAGAATATCTTCAGATAAAAGAGGTCTTTGAGAGATCGAGCTGGGAAACAGGTGGGTTCCAGATACAACCACACGAAACATAACTCGCTACAATTGCCAATTGGGAGCCCTCCCGAGCCCTTTCTGTTTTTAGAATTAGTAAAATAAAACTAAGTTACAACTATCCATGGGGGCCCTCCCCAATGCTTTTTGTTCTTATCATCTAAAGATTTAACATTCAAGGATACCATGACTTTTAGTAGAACGCTTCTCTGATTGCAGAAATCAAAGCCGCGTGAATGGACAAACAGCCTCTGCAATTTCCTCCACTAGTTTCGTCTGAGCTCAAAATTGAACTTTATCCTCTTTGATTTCGTAACAAAGAAAGGTCGAGATGACCACCGTATGGATATGTGAAACAAAAACTTAAAAAAAAAAAAAGAAATCTGAAAGAACAAAACAGCCTCTGCAATTTCAACGTTGTTGTAGTGAAAAATGGAAAAGGTGAATGGTAATTGTCTGTGCAAAGAAGGAATTCAGAAAAACCCCGCCACTTGGATTTACAGTTCACACAAGACCAAGCTAAACAACCTGAATGTCCAAGAAGAAAAGCACGAAAATCTGAAAATAACCCAAACCAGGAACTCTGAAAAGGTTGCATTAGGTTACCAATTAGAACTGAGGAAGCACGTCAAATTATTGATGAGAGATCACCCTTTTCATGTTTGGACAACTGCACTCCCAAGGGACATAAAGGCCAAACACAGATGTGGAGATGATGCTTAGTCTAATCTTCGAAGGGTTCCCCAAATTTCATGTGGATACTGCTTTCACGCAATAATTAGGGCCTAACTTGGGCTCAACTCGAACTCGCTCGAAAAAACTAGGCTCGTGTTTGACTCATTTATAAACGAGTAGAGTTCGAGCTTAAAAAGACACTCAAAACGATAAACAAGTCGAGTTCGAGTTTCAGGAACTCAACTCGTTTATATTCGGCTTGACTCACAAACCGGTACTCTATATAATATTGTCAAAACCAGTTCACCGAATCACCGGTTTTAACTTTTAGTGTAAATACAAATTTTCACAAGTTACATGAGTTAATGCTTAGACAGTTAAACAAGTTACATGAGTTAACGCTTACACGAGTTAAACGAATTGCATGAGTTAACGCTTATACGAGTTAAACGAGTTAAATGGGTAAACGAGTTGAGTTCGAGCTTGATTTTGTGTAGTTGAGTTGAGCTCGAGCTTGCCATAAGGAGCTTGACTCAAGTTCGATCCGAGCTCAGGCTCGAGTTTTTTGAACGAAGTCTCTCAGCTCGTGTGCAGCCCTGGCAGTAATAGTTTTGAAAAGAAATTTGTTTTTTCAATGGCTATTAATGGCGCCATTCTTTTGCAACAACGCACATGGCATCCAACCTTTATCCGAGAGAGAGGAAGTTGATGATATAAAAAGTTACTCCACGCCGAGAGCTTCACTGCTCACATAGTAATGAAAAATAAAACCTAATTACTGAAGTTGATTGCCAGAGCATCGTCGGCACAATTGAAGTGGGACTCGACTTCTGTGCCTTTTGTTTTCAAAACTCGATTGTGAAACAGTGAAATCAAATCTATCAAACCTGATGTATTGGGTATTCTACAAAAATAAATGGAGATGAGACGCTATGAACTGGCACTAGACAAAAAATGTCTTTTCATGATCGAGAAGAAATCAATGGCCAGCCACTGACAGCCCACATGTAATTGTCATACAGCTTGCTGTGAGCTAATCCAATCGTCACTTTGTCGTCTACTCAATTATCGGTCAGTAGGGAGAGTGTGCTATATTCAAACCAGGAGGACCTCTAAATTTGAGTGCATTATCAAGTCGGTACTTATTTCGTTTTATAATAAGATAGCACTTGTACTACTCTAAAATGAGCCAAATGAAACACATGAAACGGCCAGTCGTTCAAGCGTGAGTGGTTCAAATTACGAAAATTCTTTAGATCATCAACGAAAGAAGTAGTTGTTGAACATATCTAAGACTTGGGCACATCCTACAAATGCGTTAAGATCATTAATATGGTTAACCATATGGTTAGTTGAACACAATCAGCCATTTTGTGAGTGTCTCATGAATCTACTATACCTTTGAGGTAAATTCATGAAACTCTAGTTTTAATGCTCTATGAATCTGCTTCAATCTTAAAGACAACTTGAATTGCACGTTCTCAGCTTCGTCAACGATTGTCAATGTTGTCTTCCTAACTTAGCTTCTCAATCTAAAAATTGCCAATCGAAGACACTACTGCAAAAGGCGATGATGACCATGCATGCACCAATCAGAAGTTGAGCCAAACCCTTGAGGTTGTCTTCTTAAATGGTTTTGTTGCCTTTTTAGCTCAGAAGAATACTTTTAATCTATTGAAAGGGAGACTCAAGTGAAAAGCAGTCAAAGGTAAGTAAGTTACTTGCAGATGCCCTACGTCACCCTGGCCCGCGATAAACGGTTGATGCACAACTGGGTCACCCGGATGACTTGAGGCTCCTAAGTCAAGGCCTTACTTTTGCAACTGCCCTCCCAGTGCTTTTTCTCGCTTATCCACCCGACGTTGTGGATCACCACACAACACAGCCCTGTCTCTCTCTCTCTCTCTCTTTCACACAAGGGTTGCTTTGCAGGGGAGATGATACCAGTGGGTGGACGGTTCACCCCAGCCAGCATCCTGCATGCCGGTATCATCATCCCTTGTTAAGCAGCCAAGTGCTGGAATGTGATCACCAGAAATTTAGAACGGAAATGACAAGAAGGAGTTCTGGGATAGAATGTTCTGCTTCCCCTTTTTTTTTCTCTCTCTCTCTCTCTCTCATCTGTACTTAATTCTATCTTGTAGGGCTTGTTTGGGAGAGCTGCAGCCCCCACATGTTGGTGGTAAGAAGACATTAGATTAATCAATGAGGAGAAGCGCCGCGGTTCAAGCTGAACTAAAGTGAGTCAGCCTCTGAGGCTCCAGAATTCTTATTTTTCCTTTTTTGTTCGTTCTAACATATAATTGCCTTGTTCATTGGTTTGTCGCATTGACTGTCAGCAGATATTTCTCTGATCATTGATTCATATCGCCAAGGAAAACAACAGGATCTGTACGTGGCAGCTAAACACTGCTATTACGAGGCTCAGAATGTTAACAACGAGAGGGAAAGAGTGAAGAACAAAGAACAAATTCTTCTTTCATATTCAATGTATTGAAGCCTTACCTAACGTAAGGTATTTATACAAGATCCAATCCTCATCTTCCCTATTTTCTAGAACATACAACGAGATGATAAACGAGGCAAGATAGGGAACAGGGTAAGATAAGATCACGGCTCAATCCAGCTCAATCCCTTTCCTGAAATCACGATGTTGCTGATTCTCGATCTTCTTCCTGAAATCTTGATGCTGATCTATGTAATGTCTAACACTCCCCCTCAAGTTGGTGCTCCGGGATCTAGGAGACCTAACTTGCTTCTCAATTTAATGAACGCATCTTTTCCTAAAGCCTTAGTGAAAATATCAGCAACTTGATTTTGAGTATCAACATGCCTGGTGTGAATCTCTCCATTCTGAATCTTCTCCCTTATAACATGACAATCAATTTCTATATGCTTGGTCCTCTCATGAAATACAGGATTTGCAGATATGTGAAGTGCTGCCAAATTGTCGCAATATAATTCCATTGGTTGTTGATGTTTGATTCCAAGATCTCTTAACAAATATCTTATCCAAATCATCTCGCATGTTGTTAGGGCCATTGACCTATACTCAGCCTCTGCTGTTGATCTGGAAACGGTGGTTTGCTTCTTTACTTTCCATGATATTGGATTTTCTCCAATAAAGACGCAAAAACCTGAAGTGGATCTTCGTGTCATTGGGCAGACAGCCCAATCTGAGTCACAATAAGCTTTGACACAAATTTTACTAGATGAAGATAAAAATATACCAAAGCTTGGCGTAGATTTGATGTAGCGAAGGATTCTAAAGGCTGCGTCCAGATGTGTGTTCTTGGGTTGCGACATGAACTGACTTAGTAATTGGACGCTGTGCAAAATATCAGGCCGTGTGATGGTGAGATAAATGAGTCATCCAATCAATTTTCTGTAAAATGTGGGGTCTTTCAATGGCTGGCCTGCTTCATCATCAAGTTTCAAATGTTGCTCCATCGGAGTTTCGCTAGGTTTAGCACCGCTATACCCAGCCTCGCTTAGGATATCCATGTTGTACTTCCTTTGAGATAAGAATATGCCTTGTTTGGAACGGGCGACTTCAATGCCCAAAAAATATTTTAATGTGCCCAAATCTTTTAGCCGAAATTTGCTATTGATGACGGACTTCAAATTTGTAATTTGCTCTTGATTGTCTCCTGCAATTATTATGTCATCCACATAGACGATAATAAAGGTATTGCTATGGGCAGTTATGTTGGAGAATAACGAATAGTCTGCCTTTGACTGAGTGAAACCTAGTTGTATTAAGGTTTCAGTAAGTTTGAAGAACCAATTGCGAGATGATTGCTTGAGTCCATATAATGATTTTTTTAGCCGACATACCTTGTGCTCCCCCTGTCGGGCAAAACCTGGTGGAAGAGTCATGTATACTTCCTCAGAGAGGTCACCATGTAAGAATGCATTGTTGACGTCGATTTGGAAGATACTCCACCCTTTGATTGCAGCAATAGACAAGAGACAACAAATGGTAGTGATTTTAGCAACAGGTGAGAAGGTCTCTGTGTAGTCGATGCCCTCTGTTTGGGTATAACCTTTGGCGACGAGGCGAGCCTTATGTCGCTCAATGGTGCCATCAGCATGGTATTTGAGTTTATACACTCATTTGCATCCAATGGGGCGTTTGTCGGGAGGTAAATCAACGACGTCCCAAGTTGAATTTTCTTCGAGTGCACGAACTTCAGTAGCCATAGCATCACGCCATTCTGAAAATTGCATTGCTTCGTGGAAGGATGATGGTTCGGAATGGCGGAGAAGAGAAGTGAAGAAAGCTTGGTAGTTAGGAGAAAAATGTTGGAGATGAAGGTAGTTAGCGATGGGGTACCTGGTGCCTTTAGTGGAAGTCGACGCCAATCCAGATGATTGAGTTGGATGAATGGAATAGCACTGGAAATCCCTAAGGTGTGAAGGAGGCACACGTACCCTGGTTGAGCGCCGTACCGGTGGTCCAACATCAGACTGGGTGTTGGGAAGGGCTGGTTGGGTAGGCAAGGTAGGAGGGTCGACATATTCAAGAGGTTCATGAATAGGGAGAGGTATGACAGCATCACTATGGGTGTCCTTGATATTGTGGAAAGGGAAGTTGTCTTCAAAAAATTGAACATCTCGGCTTGTAAAAATTTCTTGGCTATTGAGATCGTATAATTTATAAGCATTTTGGCCAAAAGGATATCCAATAAAAATGCATTTGCGAGAACGGGCGGCAAACTTGTGAGATTTGCCAATGTTATAAGCATAACATAGACACCCAAAAACTCGAAGATGTGCATACTTGGGTTTCTTTTCATAAAGAATCTCGTAAGGGGTTTTGCCATGTAAAGGTTGTGTGGGCAACCGGTTTAGCAAGTAAGCAGCGGATAAGATACAATCACCCCAAACTTGATAGGAAGGCCAGCTTGAAAACGAAGGGCACAAGCAATATTTAATAAATCTTTGTGCTTCCGTTCTACCACTCCATTTTGTTGTGGGGTGGCAACGCAAGAGTGTTGGCGCTCTATGCCCTTATTATGCAACAAGGTATCCATGTGGGAGGAAAAAAACTCAGTCCCATTATCACTACGAATTTTTTTAACGGTTGTAGAAAATTGATTTTCTACGAGATTAAGAAATTTTTCAATGTAAAAAAATGTTTCTGATTTGTGGTGCATAAGAAAAACCCAGGTGCAACGGGAAAAATCGTCCACAATAGTAAGAAAATAATGGGCCCCCGATAGTGAAGGTGTTTGATAGCCTCCCCATATGTCACAATGAACCAATTGAAATATGCTAGAAGTAGAGATAGAACTATTCGGAAAAGGCAAACGTGTTTGTTTGGCAAGATAACATGTGGAACAATGTTCATGTTTGGAAGCAGAATTAGAAAAATTGAAAATAGCCTTCAAACGAGGAAAAGAGGGGTGACCCAGTCGAAGATGCCAAAGATTTTGCTGGTCTGACGAAACAGCAGCAGCGCGTGGTCCTTCATCCTCAAGAATGTATAGTCCATTTGCCATCCTACCCTTCCCAATCACCTTCATCGAGCGTCGGTCCTGAATAATGCAAGAATCATTGTCAAATATAACTTGACATTGATTTTCATTGACAAGTTTAGGTACTGATATAAGATTAAAAGTAAAAGATGGAGCACAAAGAACATTATGCAAAGTAATGGAGGGATTTAAGTGAAGCTGACCGACATGTGTGACGGGTGTAGAAGAACCATTAGGAAGCTGGACCGGATTTAATTTAACTATCGATGGATGAATAAGACTGGATAATGAATTGGTGATATGGTGCGTAGCACCAGAATCGATTATCCAAGTATGAGAAGAAGTTTGACAGGCAAGTGATAGGATAGTACCTGCGAGATTGACTTTGGGAGTCTTGGAATTCATGAACTCTAGAAACTGTTGGAAGAGATCTGAATTGGGAGAGGCTGGCAGTTCTGGTGGTTTGATAGGGTTGCCAAGAGCTGCAATATCAGTTGTGGACGAGTTTGCTTGTGGCTGCTGTCGTTGGGCACCAAAGTTTTTCTTCTTAGGAAAGCCATGTAGATGATAACATCGAGCTTTGGTGTGGCCCAATCGACCACAGTGATCACATTGGGGTCGAGGGCGTCCCACAAACCTAACAGCATTATCATGACTTGTATCTTGGCGTTTTATGGCAGCTGCTGCAGAAATAGAGTCAGACTGAAGTGGAATATGAAGCTCTCGCTGTCTCTCTTCTTGAACCAATAAGGCATAAGCCTTGGAGGTGTCAGACATTGGTTCCATAAGAAGTATCTGGCTACGAATGGGGCCATAACTTTCATTCAAACCCATCAAAAACTGAATCAGTCTATCATGTTCTTGTATCTCAGTCAACTTTTTTATTGCTCCACAATCACATATCGGAGGAGTGACATATGCATCATATTCATCCCATAAACCTTTGATTCGTGTATAATAAATGCTTATAGGAGACTGACCTTGTTTGCAGTTGATGATTTGCTACTGAATTTGATACAGGCGAGGAGCATTAGATTGCATGAATCTGATTTTTAGCTCCTTCCAAACAAAGGCAGCTTCTTTGGCATATACGACTGTTGGCATTAAGGACTTATGAATGGCATTGAGCAGCCATGAAAGGACCATATTATTGCATCTTTCCCAAGATATAACAAGGGATGCTGGAGATGTGGGTTTTGGTAGGGAACCGTCGACAAAACCCATCTTATTCTTTGCTAAGAGAGCCATGGTCATGGCACGCCTCCATGTTTCATAGTTGTCGCCAGTGAGAGGTTGAGAAACAAGGCAAGCACCGGGATTGTCAGAGTGGTGGAGGTAAAACGGATTGTCATCTTGGGCAATCGTTTCTGAAGAAGACCCAATAGCTCCTTGAGTTTCAGCCATTGAAGAAAACTAGACGCTTGCTAGTTGTTGCACAGAAATTAATCTCTCCTTGTTGGACTATCAAGACGCCCGCATTTGACAAATTTTATAAAATCACGATGAAGTTCGTTTGAGCTGAAATTTGGCCTGTTGGTTAAACAGCCAAGGAGTAGTAGATGCCCCAGATTTGGCCTCGATCCGAGTGCCCAGTGGCAATCGCACACAGGTTGAAGCTTTCTATCGACTTCGAACGTCAGCTCCCTGTTTGGAAACGTCCATCGCACAACAGCAGTTCTTCTTGGGACAATTTCTCCTCAAATTAAAGTTAACCAACAATGAAATCATAGGCAATAGCTAGATAATCAAATAATATACCAAATAAAGTTGATTGATCACCAGATCATGTGAAGAACCCGACAATCTGAACGAAGATCGGGTCGCTGCCGCCAGTGGCGGAGATATGGCAGAAATCACCGCCGATTTCCGCCTAATTCAGGCCGGAAGGGGGAGTTCCGTCAATACTGCACGGATTCACCTCAAACTTGGTGGGAATCATCGTGGGGATGTGGCAGATCAAATGGTATTGGAAGCCCCTTGATATCGCTGGTCGATCGCCGGTAATTTGGACGGAAACCGTCACTGTCCGGCGGTTCTCAGTAGACAGAACAGAGCTAGGTATTTGGTCGATTCCTGCTCGGTTCTTCTCCAGATGGAATGGAAGCATGCCCGGTAGACAAGAAAGAAAGGGAAGAAGAATAGTTGAAGTCGTGATCCTCTAGTGGCAGCCACAGGGCAAGCGGTCGATCTCTTGTTCTTCCTCTGTTCCTCACGATTAACCTTGCGCACAGAAGGAATGGCAACAAGCAGAAGGGAACGGCATTAAGGGTTGAGAACAGACTTGATTGGGCCGCCCGATTGCTGGAAAAACTCAGAATTCCTTTTGTAGCAGATCCTCACGAATCATCTCCAAGAGCTCTGATACCATGTTAACAACGAGAGGGAAAGAGTGAAGAACAGAGAACAAATTCTTCTTTCATATTCAATGTATTGAAGCCTTACCTAACGTAAGGTATTTATACAAGATCCAATCCTCATCTTCCCTATTTTCTAGAACATACAACGAGATGATAAACGAGGCAAGATAGGGAACAGGGTAAGATAAGATCACGGCTCAATCCAGCTCAATCCCTTTCCTGAAATCACGATGTTGCTGATTCTCGATCTTCTTCCTGAAATCTTGATGCTGATCTATGTAATGTCTAACACAGAACATATAAACTCAGTTGTTTCGGAAATAGTTCTCTTAACATGTTAAAACTTTTACTAGTTTCCCTACAATTCCTTTATAAAGAAATTTCAAATTTTCCTTCAGGATGTTTTTCTCTTAACTTGGAGAAATGCGCTTAATTTTGTCGATGCGTAGCTGCCAATTAATTAATTATGCCTATGGAAGCGGTCGATATATTCTTATTCTGAACTTTCTTCAAGGATCTAAGATCAACCCAGCAACCTGGTGAAAGGAACCTCCTTGCATCCCTTTTGCTAGCAACTAAAACAATTAAAATAGTTGTTCATGAGATATTGGGTATCCATTTTTGAGAATTTAAGCCTCTATCATAATGGTATTGCTTGTAGCTGCTTGAAAAGGATGCGTGCGCACGTTACGCGTGGTTGAAGGCTGATTTTCATTGGCTTTTGCTTCCGGATGTCGGTGAAACTCAATCTTCACTGACATCACATAAAAATACACTTTCACCGACAGCCATTTTTCCATGCGTCTGTGAATCCATGCTTTTTTATAGTGTTTGATTGCCTAGAGTCTGCATCGCTTGATGCAACGCCGGATCAATATTTTTTCCAAAGAGAGGAGGAAGAGCAAAGAAATACCATACCGACAACTCTGTCTCCGGAACATGTTGTGGTTGGCTATTTGAGTATAGGAAGATCCCGATCAATTAAACAGACCGTTAACTCTACTTTAGATCTACACAAGGATAGCCCACGTGAAATTTCAAATAATGCAAGCTATCGACTTTTATCGCATCTTTCTTACCATACAAAAACCAAAAAAAAAAACACGCACACATGCAAACTTTTGATATTCATGTTTGACCTTTGATCTGATTGTTGGAAACAAAATCCAGATCCAGCAGGCATCATGTCCAATGTTTATATATAATCAAGTCAGTTGATATTTATCAAAATTTCAGACACAGTTTTAGATTGGGTGACCTCAACCAAGAATCAAGTTAGAGTTTTTTTTTTATATTTATACTAGAATTCGTTTTGGGTCAGCAACTGGATATCAGTATTAATGTAAAGACCGGTACATTAACTGAAGTGGCAGAGCTACCAAGTTGGTGAATCGATCGACCAATTTACCGATTCAGTTGAATCAAGTGTCGTTAGATGTGTATGCGTTGCTTGAAACAGTGGCTGCGCCAGAAACTTTTGTTTTAAGGCGCTATTTCACCATGCATTCGCCAGCTGTTTTCATTGTTCAGTATTTTACAACATGAAAAAACCAAAAGCTCTGCCCTACATCTCTCTCTCTCTCTTTCTCTCTCTCTCTCTCTATCCAAGGGATGGAGGGGAAAATTTTAGGCCCCCTCAGATATATGGCAAAATGACTGAAAGGCATTATATGTAGATAAACTAACCAAATGAGTGGGTGGGACTGTGTAGGTAACTGCCGATATAGGCCGACATGTGGCTCTGTCCTTGGCTTCAAGGCTTTCTTAGCCAAAAACACCTTGAGGTGATAGTGTGAGGTGGGTCTCTGCTGAGAGGCATGAACTTCAACTTGTGAAGCATACAAGCCACGCACAATAATGAGAAAAAAAAAAAGTAGTTTTCTCGTATGGTTGTTTTCTTGTTTTGATTCTTTTGATTGTGGTATTCTGTGGTTCAGCATGTCTGACGTTATTTGATTTGTCCTCTCAGTTCAGTAATCTCTTCGAAATTCTGTATGTGGATATCCTATACAAGTTCTGACTTTACCACCATGCTTTTAGCCACACATGTAATGAAACTGAAGAACCTTTTGCATAAGCAGTTGATATCAAATGCAGTTGTACATATGAAATGAAGCCATCAATATCCTTTCGTAATCCTCATATTCTCAGTTTAGATTGTACTATGCACCTCATCGCATAAATGTCATCTGTGTTCGCATAGATTGCATTGTGATCTTATAATAACGCCATGCACCTCCATATATATTCTTGTAAAGAGTCTTATGTGATAGTAAATGGCATAATGCTGATTTTATTCTGCCATAGTTTATTTGTTCTAAGCTTGCATGCCTAGTTCTCCCTGTTTGAGCTACGTCATTATTTTGTAGGTTTAAGTTGAGAGAAGAGTTCATCATGGTATCAGAAGAACTTACTTTTGATAGTCAATTTGTATCTATGCTGCGTTTTTTGGGGCATTGCCAATCAGTATTCTTCTCTGTTTCTTCCAGTTCTTGAGACACCTTCCTTAGTGAAAAATACAACATTGGCTTCCTCAAACTCAACAATGAACTCAAGAACATCTACTGATTTTTTCAGGTGGTATTCAATTTGATGGATATGAAGGTTTAGAAGAGGATGCAGAGGCGAAGACCCTCGAGAATGCTATTGATGGCAAGACATACAACCATGATGCCTTAAAAAAAATTTAAATTTTGTATTTCATTTTGTAGTTTTATCTATAAATAAAAAAAATGTATTTCAGCTGAGGTATTACATGTACAAGATATTTTTTATGTGTTTTCAGAAAGAAAAAAAAATATCATCACTGATGTTAACTAAAGGTGCTTCAGAATTTCATATCCGGCGCTACTCCATTCGACGTTGGATCCACTAAAATGGTGCCTGGCGACTGTTGTGAACACACGACTACTGGAGCTTGAATGTATGACAGTTAATATCGTTTCTGACGCTGCGTTCTATCGCTGCAGTTATTCCTTTTCTGGCTCTATTTTGGCGTCAGTCAACCACATTTTACTGGCGCTAAAAAAGTGCCAGAAACGACATCAGCTCCATCATTGCTTTTTACCACCATTGTAAATGGTTGCGGCAGGTCGAACTCTGGCGCATGGTTTGGGGCTAAATAGTGCCAGAGATTTATTTCATTGGCGCTGTTTTTGCGCCAGAGCTGAGCTACAGTGTTGTCCAACTCCCCACCGTCAGAGCTTAAGGGAAATGTACGACGGCCTGTACCTGGGATGGTAAGAGCATGTACCACTAACATTGTGATCTTCTACTGGAAGTTACTGCTGCAACAGTGTAATATCTAAACTAATGAAATGCCATAAATAAATAACTAAAAACTAAGTCTTGTGATTGTGCCTTGCAGGATTTTTAGGGATTGAAAACTAACTGAATTTGATATGCTCATGTGATACATGTTCATATTTGGTGAGCTTGAGATCATTTATTCTACTTGGGACATTATGCTTATATTCTTTTCATATATACTGCATCCGATCAGCCCTTATTGTATATGAACTCACTTAAAACAACCAAATTGAGCCAACCTACTGATTATAGTTATATTCGAGAATATAAATCTCTTACTTTTTAGGTGGTCCTAAATGCTTTTAATGCATGACAACCCAGTTTAGATCTGTGCTGATCACACTCATGCATAATTACGATTTTGGTTGTGTTAATTTTGCTATTGTAAATAGATGCTTATGGCTCAAAGACTGGTTCAGTGTATCTTGGGGTCTGCATTGTAAAATATGAAAAGTATATTTTAATTTCGAAAGCACATGATATTCTTTTTGTACTCTGAAACTTCAATACAAGACTCTCGGAGCCATCATCTGCTTTAAGGTAAGTCGAGTCATGCATTAGTTACACAAGCAATTATCTGATTAACCTTTGTGACCTCAATACCCATTACATAGAGCCTATATCTATTTAGGACAGATAACGCTATACGCTAATTACGTAACCTTTGTATATTTGAATTACCATGTGCATAATCATCAAGATAAGAAAATAAGTAGGCTAATTTTTGGGGCATTACAACCAATCATATGATCACTAATCAAATATTTCCAATAAACAAACATCCCAAGTTCTAAAAGTTATATTTATTCTATATATTATTTATTTATTTTGTGAATAAAAATAATAATCATTAAATATAAAATACTTTTTAGCTTTGAAATGAACAGCTTAACATGACATTTGGGAAAGAAGACATATAAGTAATCATTCTTATGACATTTTAATTTTTTAATAATATATTTGGAGTACACAACATATAATATCAAAATATTTAAATAAAAAAAAATCAGCCTCATATATATATATATATATATATATATATATATATATATATAGATATATATATATATACACACACAGACACACACATTCCGCTTTTGTTGCATGCCTTATGATATACTAAATTGCTAAAAACAAGCTTCCTAATCAACTTTTCTACAATGCAATTACATTGTTACAGTGTTCACATTGTAGTTCATATGAAGTCATCATGGGCCTCATTGCTTTGTATTTTCATAATGTACTTCATTATACTACTTGGTATAGTGAAGTGGCGGTTGTACTACGTCATTGATGCTTGAAAAAATGTGTTTAATGGGTATTGCTAATTAAATGTGCTTTAATATATGTATGCTAAGAAGCATACTTAATTACAGAGATGTATATCTGTAACATATTAAGCATATATTCACATTTTGAAAATATATATTCTTGCATTACATTAAGATCCATAAGTTATGTACATAAAACAGAAATGAAACATTGAAAGCATGCTTCCTAGTTAGATTATGTAAAAGACAATGTGAACTTATTTATGCACTAACGGCATCTTTAATTAAATGTGTATACTAGTTTTTTTGGAAAAAAAATACAATTCAGTGCCAATTTTATAAAACTTTACTTTTGTCAATAATTTTTTAGCAAATTATTTAACAATAATCATTTTTAGAATCCAAAGCATCAAATATTTGTTCAAACAATTTTTATCATTTTTTATAGCATATAACTTTTCGTTTAGAGTGCTTTGGGCTTCAAGAAGACAAAGTCCAAGTTGCACTGTAACTAGACTTAGATTAGGTACAAGTGGTTTTGTAATTTAGATTTGTTTTGCATGAAAATTTGGATCTAAAACTGCTCCAAATTTGATTATTTTAAATCATGTGTCAGATTGGAACCTAAACCCAAGATCCTTATCCATTCTCTAAAATATTAAAAATCACAAGAAGACTCAAAATGGTGGTGCCAACCACCATATTGCAACAAGTAAGTTTGAGGTATTTGAGAAATTCATGAGCTATAACAGCTTTTTTTGGTGGATGTTCAAAAAATGAAAGCTGATTTGAATCTGTAACCATTTGGGGCATCCAAAGTTTAAGTGATGCTATGTTGGTCAGTGTAAAGACACGCCATTTCCAGACCTTCAATTTAGATCACTATATCAAATCCTAGATCTATAATTTACATCTTTCCAGATCCATATTTCTGAACTTCCCTATCCAGATTGAGTATCATATGCAGGATCGTTTTCCAGAACTTTCATTGGATCCAGATCATGCTCTATACCTAAGAATTCAGTCTTGATTAAGTGTGTTCAGTTACATCAGACATAGACACTTCTCCTTTTGTGCCAAATATATGTGTTTTATGTTGCTTATAATATGGTTCTTGCATCAAATGCTTCTCTAAATTTCATTCATTTTTTAATAAGTTGATATCAACCAACTTTACAGAACTTTTTAGCACGATGTTTACATCATCTCTCAACTGAAACAATCAGTTTCCATTGAAAATCAAGTGCAAAGTGGTTGAAATATCATCATAATGTATTTTTTATGTCTGTCATTTTATAAACTTTTTGTGTTTAATACTTGATTTCATAAGATTCTTGGAGATAAGTTTAGTCATATTTCGATTCTTGGAGCGAAGTGTTCTCTCTCCCTGAGGCTATAAAAAAGGGTCTCGTTGTTTATATGCAAAATTTTGTGGGAAAAATATTGCTCACAACCTTCATGGGAAAACAAAGCACTTGCATCCATTTTATGGAAATTAAATGAGACCCATCTTGTCAGTACAAGGATTGACTGTTTCTAGCACCTTTACTACGGATAACCAATCCAAGATTTAAGCCAACTCTCTCAGTGCCTAAATGCTAAGTGTTATGCTTCGATCCTAATGAATAATGTGAATGCATATACACATGACACTAGAATGTGGAAAAAGAATTGGTTTTAGAAAACCAGGAGGACCCTTAGGGCATCGGTCATGAAAAACTCCAACGTTTCATCACATCACAGCATCATGACATGGACCTATAGATACATGATGCACATTGATAATGCATGAAAAACATTATATTTTATCATCATCTGCATGCATTCATCCATATTTTTAGTGTTTAGACCCATAATTTTGTTGTTTAATTTGTTAACGAGCAGTGTTTCCAATTTGAACGAATTTGAAATTAAATCGAGGAAGATCTAACATTCTTCGTGCTTTCGAGCAAATCTGTCTGGATCTGGATCCACCTAGTGCTCACTTAATGATGGATGTTGGACCATATTGGAGTACGAATCAGATCTCAAAGCTTCAAACCGACCATGTTGTTGGACCATATTTGTGCTTATTTTGAAAAAACATTGTTTTTGGCTTTTTAAAAGATAAAGAGAATGAGAGAAATAAAATGGACATCTCTTTCTCCTTTCTCCTCATCCTTGAGCTAGAGAGCCTTCAATATTGCACCTTCAAGCCTTCTTCACCATCCTTCAAGCTTTTATGGTACCGTGACGCTTTTTGTCTCTAACTTTGAGTTTTCAGATAAAGTTCTCTCTCCTTTCTGTTGATCTCTCCCTAACTTTTAAGTTTTAAGAATTTTAAAAAGAAGTCTTCTGCAGTTGCTGCCCCTAGAGTTCTCTAATGAAAGTGGAGAAGATGAAGAAGGAAGAAAAGATGCTTCATCAAAGAAGAGAGAGACACCACCAGATGGTATCTTCTCCTCTTTCTTTGCATGCATATTTTCTCCTTGCATGACACCACTTGCTCTCTACAAAGGTTCGTAGGCATTTCTTGCATGGGTTTCATGGCATCCGAGTAAGGAATCTAGCCTTTGAATCTCATGTCAACATTAGGAATTGCAATATTCTTCTTCATGTCTTCATACTTTTCTATGTTTCATATGTGTTTATGGCTGATTTACAGGAGATTCTATATGTTCCATGGATCAAACTAACTAATATTTGCTTAAATATGTTCTCATCAAGTAGATACCATTCCTTAGGGTCTTCTTGTTGTTTTATTGCATTAGTCGTGTAAATCATGTACACATACGCACACCTATGCACATAATAGTTCTTCATGTTTGTAGTTATCTCGGGTAGTTCCCTCCCTCGCGTAGTAAAAATTTCACATTTTCAGATGTTGGAACGGCTTCTATAATAGAAGTTTTTCCATGTTTAGACAGACGTTGGAATCAACAAGATATCTAATTTCGTTTGCTACCATTTTTTATTAATATGGAGTCTGTTTTGCCTTTCAGTTATATGAAATATAAACACCTATTTTCTGTAATTTCTATATATGAGAACTCTAGTCCCAAAATTATGTTAGAACTTAGTTTCATAGCTTACGAACCAGGCATAATATCTTGGTCTTGTAAGAAACCTTTGTTTTTTAGCTTTCCATTGATCCCAAGTTTGTATGTTTTTTATGTCGTTTGATTCCTCTACTAATTATATTTTAAGAACTTGTTTTCTGTAGTCCGACTTTTTGCAGCAAAACGGATGATGTGAATCAACATGTGTTCTCGAGGCTATATAATCAGATTTTGACATTGTTTTTCAAGTCCACCAACGAATGATAACTTTGTCAATGTGCCTAGGATTGTCCTTTCAATTTTAATTGGATTTAGTGTTGATTTAGATATCCTTGTAGTCCCCCAATCGCATTCTACTTTCTTTTGTGTTCTATTTTGTCCTTGACGTGAATAAATCCCTAACTTTTAGGCGCTGTCGCTCCAAGAAGGAAAGTTGTTCCATGAAACAGTAAGATGGGAACATGTGTCCCATACATCAAGAGTCCCCATGAAATGTTTTAGCAATGTTTATGGTCGTTATGTTCATCCACTAATCATCCCAGGTTGTCCAATTAACACATTTTTCTGTTTTTCCTGCACTATATAAGAAAAACCGCAGACTTTTGAACCCATAAGTCTAAGATAGGGTCAGATATTGAAATACTAGAAAGTGCAACATATTCATTCACGTACCAACTTCCCATCAATTTTTAACCGCAACATATTCATTCACGTACCAACATATTCATATTGTTAGGTGTCCTTTCACCTGTTGAAAGTTGCCGTACCAGATCATAATTGTATTTTTACACTATAGAGAACATAGTTTTTCAATGTCAACTTGATGGTGCCTTGGACAAAATCCCACCATTATTTTTCAATTCCATTGCTTCGAGGTATTAACTGGATATGCCTAAAGTCGGTAGGTGAAGTGGTAAGGTTAGTGAATTCGTCAAATTAAAATTGCACTTTACCATGGATGGTGGCGTGAGGAAGGTAGATAACTCACGATAAATATATTCACAGATCATCAGAAACTAACATCATGAACTTGTGATAAAATTGATATCAAACATCAAATATAGTCGCAGACATTATTTCCTAGTAACTTGGAAACTAGATTGAATTGAATTTGGGATGAGCTAACTAGAATTGAGCTAGGGTTAAGCTATCCACACCACAACTATCATCTCTTGTCTCGATCAAGGTTGAAGGTGGAAAACAGAGCAGAAAACCTACTGTTTCTAACAAAATGATATGAACTGAGCTTCTTTCAGCTGGGATGAGCAAGGCAAAGCTCTCATAAGCCAAAAAATAAAGGTACTAGAAATTAATCTAAGATTGTAAATGGGTTAACTAAGATCTATTTACTCAAACGGGGTCACTCCTAGGGTTTTTCTAGGTTCTAAGGGAAAAATGGTAAAAGGTCACTAGGATAGTCGTGTGAAATTGAGGTCCCCTAGGTTTCTATGTTCTAAACTCCTAATTGAAGTTGAAATGGGATTTTGGGGTACCTTCCGTTGATTACTCTATTTGATGAGGATGTGCCCTCTAAAAGCAAAATGGTAATTCCTATTGGTCTCTTCACTACTAAGTCGGTCAAAGCTGAACTTAGTGGCAAAGATAAATGCTCTAAAATTTTTACACACAGTAATAACTTGTTTGAAAACCATGTTTTGACCATTCAATTTCAAAAACTTGAGCTTTTGAAATGAGAGAAAGAGAGTTCTTATCCATTTGCCTCAAGCTACCTGTTTTACTTTGCTTGGATCAAGGTTAAGCATTTTCTTTCCTTTCGACTCGAAAAAAATTTATTTTTAGATAAAGGCATGTGCAAATCCTATGTCTTTAAGTCAGCTTTATAGCCTGCTTCTTATTCAAAAAGCACACTTTAATAAAGACAATTCTTGATCTGCTATAACCATCCTAAGTGTCAATCTTATTATCAAAACTGGTTAAAGAAGTAATCAATATTACTAAAATAGAGACAAATTTGAACAAGGTCAATGAAATTTAAAAAACAAGAGATATTGGAAGAAAGGAGGAGGACAGACAAATGGAAGTAAACTAGTCCACCAAATTTACAATAGAAATTGGATGCTCTATCAAAAATTGCTTCAGGTATAAAAATTTGCTTCGGAAAGATGATTTCCTATCTAATATGTAGGCCTACTTTACATCCACGGGATGTAACTCAATGTGTGAAGAAGAGAAAACATGGTACCCGAACTTCAATGCGAGTCACCATATCTCCAATGGCCTCAAAAAGTTGACTGTAAATTCTTCTTACCATGACAATGACGATGTCAAAATAGGAGATGGCTTAGGTTTGTATATACAAAACATTGGCTCCTCTCTTGTTTCAAACAGATTTAAACTGAAGAATGTTTTGCGTTTATCCAAAATTGATAAAAATTTGTTATCAATACATATATTTATGATAGGTAACAATGTAGTATTTGAGTTTACTCCTACTGCTTGTCATGTGAAGGAATAGGAAGCAGGGAGGATCATTCTTCATGGTCTATGTAAGACTAGTTTATGTCAAATTGCACTGCAGCATGAGAGTAAAGAAGTTAGAAGTTGATACAATTGTTAAATGGCTCCAACAGTTGGGCCATCCTGCATTAGAATAGTGAAGTCTATTTTAGAATCTCTAAATCTAAAATATGACTCTCATTTTGATACTTATGCATGTGAAGCATGTCAAAAATGTCATTAATTTTCCTTTTCAAGTAAACTTGAGTCTTATAAGGAACCTTTGAAGGTGGTATCTTTTGATGTATGGGGACCTGCCCCAGTTCAACATGCAAATAATTATTATTACTGTATTGTGCTTATTCATGGATTCTTAAAATTTATATAGTTATATTACTTAAAAAATAAGTCTGGCATGATGCATATGTTCCCTACCTTCAAAACTCGTGTTGAAAATATTAATGGTAGAAAGATTAAACTATTTCCTTCAAATTGGGGTGGTGAGCTTCAAGTAAAAGAACATGGAATGGGCCACCAGATATCATGTCCACACTTGCCACATAATGGCATGGTAGAAAGAAGACACTAACATATTATGGAAATTGACGTAAACTATAATGGCACATGCAGGGATTCCAAAAAAATCTGGCTTTATGTTTTGAATTCAACTGTTTACCTCATAAAATTGTACGCCCACAAAAGCAAAGTTCAAATCAATGATTGAAGTTCTACAAAAAAAAAAAAAAAACTATGATTTTTTGAGGGTATATGGTTGTATGTGCTTCCCTTGTTTGGATGATTATAGAACAAACAAGTTAGATTTTAAATGTTATTTGTGTCCTTTCATGGGATATGCTCCTTAGCATAAAATTTATCTTTGTTTAAAAATGAAAGGTTTCAAGATGTTTATATCACACCATGTTAAATTTAATGAAACCAGGTTTTTATTTGTTGAACAACAACAAAAAAGAGATCAAAACAGCAATACATGTACAGTTGATTCATTAGGGCATACAACTATATGTGCCTAATTTTATTATTTCATAGTCAGAAGAATTGTAGACTCGGCATGAATCAGTTAACAATGAGAACTAGCATAATAAAGGTTGTGACGAAGGCCTGCAAAACATGCACATTCAGCCCAAAGATTACTCTCAACTGGACGTATTGAAACTGACCAAGGCATCAACCTAGAGACTAATTTAGGACAAGCTGAACAACAATCTCAAAGTCGAATTCACCCAATGGTTACTCGGCTTCAAACACATAGCCTGAAACCTAAAACTTTTTCAACTAGCAAATATCCTTTTCCTATTGCTCTTTTGTCTCTGGTCATGACAGATAAAGAACCAAAAAATGTAGAGGCACCTGTTCAAATGCCACATTGATTTGAAGCTATGAAGTCTGAACTCAAAGCCTTGTACCAAAATAAAACTTGGATGTTAGTGCCACTTGATCATGCTAAGAGAAGTAGAGGGTTAAAATGGGTGTTTAAAGTGAAGAGAAAAGCATATAGGTCTCTTTAACGGTAGAAGGCCTGATTGGTTACAAAGGGACATAGTCCATCAAGAAGGACTAGACTACATCGAAAAAGTTTAGTCCAGTAGTCAAGCCAACAACCACAAGAATAGTCGTTACTATCACCTTGAACAAAGGATGGTGCACAAGACAATTATATGTTCAAAATGCATTCTTACATGGCAAGTTGGAATAAGTTGTTTGCATGCATGGACCTCTAGGAACCCAATTATGTATGCAAACTACAAAGGCACTTTATGGATCGAAACAAGCACCACATGCTTGGTACTCTTATTTGAGTACTTATTAACTGCAAATGCTAAATACTTCATTTGTCATTCTTAATACAGAATTTGTCTAAATTTTTATTTTAGTTTATTTCAATGACATAATAGTCACAAGCAACAAGGACAGTGAAGTTAATAGACTCATTTTTCTTTTGGAAAAGTGTTTACGTTTAAACGATTTGAATCAACTTCACTATTTCTTGGCCACTGAAGCCAAAAATGAAAAAGGGAAATGGACTTGTTCTAAGTCATAGAAAATACACTATGGATCTACTTTTGAGAGTACATATGGAAGGTATTCATCCAGTGACTACCCCCATTGCCACAGCAAGGCCTTTAGAAGAAACATAAGCCTTTTTGGATGTCATTTGGTATAGAAGAACAGTTGGTGCACTTCATTATGTCATCTTAGCAAGGTCTGATATAAGCGTTGCATTGAATAGAGCCTGTCAATTTGTGCCCTCTCCAAATGAACATCATTAGACATTGGTCAAATGAATCCTAAGGAATCTCAAGACTACTATCGATGAAGGACTATATTTTCAACCTTCATCTAACCTCTCTCAATGTTTTTATAGATGCAAATTGGCAAGTTGTCCCTTTTATCAACGGTATACATGTGGGTATGTTGTTTTCTTGGGAAACAATCTTGTCTCATGGAGTTTCTTGGGAAACAATCTTGTCTCATGGAGTTCCTGAAAGAAGAGTGTAGTGTCCTAGTCAAGTCGAATACAGGGCACTTGTCAATGCTACTGCAGAAGCTTTGTGCATGAGCTAACTAAAGCCAGAACTTTTTGTAAAAATGTCTTGCACACCAATTTTTTGGTGTGACAACGTTGGTGCCATTTGTCTTGCTTCTCATCATACTTTTCATAATAAGAAGAAACATTGAAAATTAACTTGTTTGTTTAGGAAAAACTAGCACGTAAACAAATTCGATTCAACATATCTCTTCAAAAATCAGACAGTATTTTTACCAAGCCACTTGCAAAGTATAGGTTCTCATTTTTGTAACACAAGTTACATGTGGTATCTGACCCCATGAACTTGAAGGAGGATGTTAGAGAAAAGAGAGCACCACACCACCACTCAGCCTTGGAAACATACCACTCTAGCACGAGTTACCAACGTTTAGATCATTATTTATCCGTTAGTACACATGATGTAGGGAGATAACTAAGATTCAGTGTTAACTCTTCCCCTTATACCATGAACGTCTTTCTTTTTTAAGAACACGCAAAATAGCAACAGGTAGAAGAATTTGTGAGATTCAGTCAAAGACATAGGACCATGGCGAAAATATGTGTGACCTCCACCTATTTTTTTCATGTATCTAGTGGCTAAGCCACAAATGAGCTAGTGTTACCAACACCAACCCCTCAATGTTTCTTTATTTTCACATTAACATCTTAAAATATTTGTCTATGAGTGTCTATTCAGATGTGAAAAATTGTGAATGTGTACCCCTTTAGAATTTTTTTCTGGCTATGCTTATGCGTGTGTCCATATCATATGTCACCAAGTATATATCAAGAGAAATAAACCTCGTTGACTCCCACTTATATGAAAAATGTTAGCGTTGGAAGCCATTTTCAAGGCCACTAGATTTGTACAGAAAGTAGCTCAGATCTGTAAGTTGCGGTGAGTGGAGGCTATAATATACACTGGTGGAGGAAAAACAAATCTTCAAAGAAACAAATGACTGTACGGACTTGGTATTGATGCAGGTTTCGTGGGGTTCCTGTCCTGATAAATAGCTGACATCTTCCTTCATCAACCAATGTTCGTGTATGCGTAAGAAAGAACACTTTAGTGCAGTCTGTGGATGCAATGATACAGAGAGGCTGGCTTCGTGGAGTGTCTGTTCTGAGAATTAATTAGCTTCACCCCTTTTTCCAACTGATGTTTAGGCAACACCCATCAATCCCATTGCTTTGTGCATTATGTTACAAAACTAATCCCTGAAATTTTACAAAAATGGTGTCCATTTTTTTCATTTGAATTTAGTGCGACATCTTAGTAACTATGATAACTAAAACTTTGTTATAGTTAGTTAACTACTGTAGAATTATCACAATCTTGTCTTTGGAACAAAATGCTTGGGCCCCTTGTTATTTAGAACCGATTCGATGTTCATATTTTGCATTAATTTTTCGGTTGACAGGAAAGAAAAACAAATGCATGTGATTTCTACGTTAAAGAACTTGGGAGCGCACGTTGAAAACAAGTGTTCATTGATATTCATAACAGTGAAAGGAAATCTCATCTCTCTACTGAGAGCGGAAACTCTTCACATTTATGATCCAGAACTGCGTCGGTGCCTGGAGTCCGGACATACGTCAATTAATGCACACTCCTTCCTTTATGACACAAACCAGCGACTGGTCGCCTAGCAGCTGTTGGCCCAGGCTGGCACTCTCACACCCTTGTAGAAGCACAAAATAAATGTGTTTGATATATGATACACATTTTGTGATAGGGTTTAAAATAAGTGTTTCCTTTTTCACTTTTAACTCTAATTTAGTAATCTACACACGTTTGAAATATAAATATAATCATATCATGATACCTACAGGTCCGAATGTATATGAAGATTACATCTTGATTTACAGTTAGTTTTGCAAACTATGAGTTAAGATTATGAGTTTCATCAACTGTTGAGTTCAAAAGCAAAGATGCTTTCAGCAAAACTGATCTTCATATTTTCTTTACTCTCAACAGCTTCGGTGCAAACAGCCATTAACTTCAGAACCTGTTCCGCGAAAGTTCACTAAGAAATATGGAAAGGTGGAAGAATTATTTTACTTTGCAGTCGACAAGTCAGGAACCACCGAGAGAAAAACAAATCATATATTAATCCAGACCTAATAAAGCACATGAGAGTGTTCATATGTGTCCCTGTATTTTACGAAAAGCTCTTTCTTTCTCCCTTTAATTTTGTATATTCAAAAGCTGACCGGATTGTCTTTACATAAAAGCTCGTATTTTTTAAAGAGCAGCAACAGCCATGCACGCTCTGGGCATGATGATGGTGCTGCAGCTGTTGCCGTTGCTGCCTAATCCACTGTCGCCACCTTGGAGTCGCCGTGCATGTTTGACTGGCTTCTTCCAAAGGCGTTTCTGTAGATATGGAGGTAGATTGATTTGATGTTTAGCACTGGGGAGATCTGTATGTAGACATGCAGCTTTGGATTATTCAATGGCGTCTTCTCACGGTAGGTTTTGCATTGATATATTTGTCGAGGGCGCCCTTGTTCTTTTCAAGTATCAGTCTTCTGAATCTTCCACTCCATTGCACGGTCATTCTCCCATTTAATGCAGGACAACTAACTCAGCTATCTTCTAACTTGAAATTGACATTTCCGCATCTCTCTCTCAAAATCAAGCATATTCATGGAGCTAAAATCGATCTGGCTGTTTGTATTTTGGTGGTTCATTTAGACGTAAAAACTGAATTTCATTTTAAGAATACACTGTATAATCATTCAGACTAGGAGCGGAGTTAAAAGAGGGCCCGTGATTAGGAGCGAAACTAAAGGGGGGCCGTAGCTCCGAAGCTCTGCCTTGTAGTACTATATAAATATTTTAAAAATAAATATTTCAACTCTTGTCAAAATTTGAAAACTTTAATTTAACCCCCTGAACCCCATTCATTGTTTCTACTTAGTTTTATCTCATTTAAGAGCTAACTACCCTCATGATTTGATGACTTTGTTGGTGTCTACTTTTCCTACACTTTAACTTTAATTTTAAAGCTGGTTATTTCCCTTTCAACACTTGTTGGGAGCTGGTGATATCTTCGAACACTGGCTTTGGTCTCTCTCTCATCGTCTGCGTCTCTATCCTGGCCTCGTTCACTTTTCCGGGAGTTCACTTTTTCTTCTTGCTACCTAGCCTCCTTTGGTCCTTCTGTCTCGTCGCTTCCACCTCGTTCCCTTTGGTCTCCTGACCCCTCTCCTCGTGCCACTGCTTTTGCTTGGCTTCTCCTTACTGACCATATAAACACTTTTGACCACCTACAGCGCCTTGGCATCAGTCTGGCTAACCAGTGTCCCCTATGTCTGGTCGCGACTGAGTCTCGGGTCCACCTTTTTACTTCTTGCCAGTTCTTCTATAGTGTCCTTGCTTCTACCTGGCCTTCCCTTGTTAATAGTCTTCCAAACCCACCATCCATTCGTCTTCTTTTTCTCTTTTGTCCTTCCCCCCGCCTGACTACTTTTTGGGGTCATGTCTGGAGGCCGTGGCTCATTTCAGCTTGGTGGCGCATTTGAGAGGAGCGCAACAACAGGATCTTCAGGGGCACCTTCTCTTCGCCAGATTCGGTGGCTCGTCGTGTGCAAGGAGATGTCCAGTTTGCCATCCGATTGAAACGCCGATGCTCGTCTGCGGCTGGGTGATAGGGCCGCTCCGTCTGTCCTCTCCTCCCTCATCCTGACTCTCCTTTTCTGAGCAGTGTATTGTATATTTCTTCTTTTTGCTTCTGTTTTTGCGGATTGTTTTTTGTACATCTGGACACCTTGTCCCCAAATTTTGTTATATATTCCCATTTTATCGGCTCTCTCTCTCTCTCTCTCTTGTCGCTGCGGTAAAGTTAAAATTTTGCTACTTAATAAAAATTAAAAAAAGTCCTTGTAGTACCAGTTTTCGTGAAAACATGCTCAAGTTTGGGCGAGGTATCTGCTTTAGTTTGGATTTCTTTTACTTAGCTTTATGCTTTCTTTAGGGTGTTAAATGAAGGAAACCTAAACCTAGTAGTGTTTTTATTATTTGGTCAAAGCTAGAGTGTGTTTTTATTAAATTTTCAAAATTGACCAATATCATTATTTTTATAAATTTGCAAGTTTATAATAGACCAAAAAAAATCACCAAATGAAATACACGTGATTTGTATAGGATACACCTAAAACACACTTGTTTGTGAATAATATGGGATTAGGTTTTTCACTCCTTTTCAAAAAAACTTAGAAAAAAATTATGTTATTTTCGATCCATTGTCACATATATCGTGTGCGGGTATTGTACGGTGAGGAATTTTTCGAGTATAATACCATTAAGTTGTATATCTTGAAAATATCACAAGAATATCTTAACAAATTTTTAAAAGATTTAAAACATTTAATAAATCCTAAAAATTAAAAATTAATAAAAATAAAAAAAATGCATATAAGACATGTTTTTTCATGTTTTTATTTTTTGGTGTTTTCTTAATAAAACACTTCTAATTGTCGCTTTATACGGTTGACTTATTTTTCATGTATTATAAGTGTTTAAAAAAAAAACATTTTCTGTGACAATGTCTCCAACATAATTTTAATGTCACTCAAACACTTCAAAAACAAACAGTGCTTTGCAGTCTCATGTGCCTTATTAACATTTTAATTTTATTAAAAGCACCTGGGTTCTTGCACTGTTAATCAAGAAGATGTTTCTATCAGTTTAACTTGGACCAAATTTGAACCAGTAAGTAGAAATTGCTTACGCCCCCAAATTATTTTTTTGATCATCTTCTTTGTGTTCATAATTGCAAGTTTCTTGTGACTCCTACATCATCCCCTCACTTGTTGTTGAAGGTTTAACTAACTGCAGGAAAAACCGGTCTATCATCTTCTTTCGCATAAGTCATAAGACCCTTGACTGGCATGCACTTTTTGAAAGCTGACAGCACAAAAAACTTGTGTATCAGAATAAGTGATGACCAAAATACCTCTAACCAGTAACAAAAATGAGTATTTTTATAAGAACAAAAAAGGTACTAAAAAATAATTTAAAAAAAAAGTAGGAATCTATAACTTTTACAAGGACTAAAAAAATTAAAAATAATATACTAAAAAAAACTTTTAAAAAAAAGTCTCCAAAATATCATAACTGCTGGATCTTTCTAGCTATTGACACTCAGGTGCATTTTTAATAGAAACTGTAGACGAAAGGTAATAATTAGTTGGTAGAAATAATATATACGACCAAAGCAGTTCAGAAAAGAGTACGACAAAACTCGGCTTAATTACTTCCCCTCTGGCATCGATGGTTCTTGCTGTCAGCTGTCATGTGTGACGGTCTTCGATGATGCATGACCATCGAATCGTAACATCATCATCATGATCATCATTAATAATGACTGAAGCCACCACAAGCCTTTCACTTTTTGCCCCCCTTCCCACTTGAGTAAAGAAAAAACAGTCCATCAAACGCCATCACAATCACCGCCCGCTGCCACAAGTTACCGAGAAATCATCACCTTCATTGTATTTGCCCTTTCCCATTTAGCTTTGTCGAATCGGACCCAATAGGGGTGAACACCGAACACGAAGGGAAGCCCGTGTTCAGTTAGCTCAAGTTCGGCTCGATTGATGAAACCTCAATCTCCACTTGGCTCGACCTCAAAAATAACTCCACATAAGTAGCTTGAGTTTGACACTGGCAGTTACATGTTGAGCTCGAGCTCAACTTGATTAAAGCTCGACAAACTCGTTTGAACAAAATTGATATTCATCGTTATGTGTTGAGCTCGAGCTTGACTCGATTAAGCCTTGGCAAACTCGTTCGAATAGAATTAATATTCATCGTTGTGTGTTGAGCTCGAGCTCGACTGGGTTAAGCCTTGACAAACTCGTTTGAATATAATTGATCTTCATCGTGTATCGAGTCTCGACAAACTCGTATTGAGTATATCGACTTGACTAAGGCTCGTCAAACTCGATTAAGATTCGAGCTTGAGCTTGATAGTTACGTGTTGAGCACAAACTCAACTCGATTATTTAAACAAATCGACTAATCAACTCGAGCTCAACTCGTTAAGCAAATGACTCGGTTTGAACTTGTTCACAAGTCGAGCTCGAGCATTGTTCGACTCCTACTAATAACGGAATTCGAACTCAGAAGATCTAAATGTGATGGACGTAAGATTAGAATTTACAGCTAATCAGGTAAATCTTTTCTAAATTTAGGTTTGATAAGAAAACTTTATCCCGATTGCTTTTCCAAATATTATTTTCTTTTTTTTAGTAATTTATGAATCTGAATTCCAGCTGTTGCCAATTGAATACCCGGAAACCGCTGCCCTTGACCGGCGGTGTTTACCATCTTCGACCGGGACCAGCAGAAGACCCCTGCGCTGCTGAGCCAGCAGATCTACATCCATCCCCCCACCAATGTATTATCTGCCGTATTTATTGAACAATTCACTGCATGGATAATCTCTTCTATTGCCTAGCAGCCCTCCACCTACCATGGGCCACGAGAATCAATAATTAAAGCAAAAAACTGAAGATAAAGTGTTCTTTCTAAAAGCAAGTCTTTAATTGGTTTCTCATGAACATTATATTCATGCCTTCCAGATCTCTTGGGTCTGCCTTTGATCAATCTTAATGTAGCCAAAACATTCTTTAATCTTTTAGAACCATGGACTAAATGAGAAATGCTAAGCACTCGTCCAACCATTACCCAAGAGTATACCATCGACAAGTCTTGACTATGAGGCCCTGTCAGAACCCTTTCATTTCTTCAAGTACCTATCTACCTCTATACGAAATTTGGGTGGAGAAAACTTCCGTTTCAAGGAAGTCTCCAACCGAAACTAATTACCAATTATATGTCATTAAACAAGGTGGCCGATCATCGCTCCTACTCGATGATAAACTTTTACTTGCTCGCTCTCATGTGACTCTACGCAGTTGTGGACGTAGCATATGCTTCCATTACGACAATTAGCCATAACCCACGCGCACCAATGTGCACAACCAAACACTATGTGTTGAGAAACTTGCCGGCGGACTTCATGGACTGACGATTACGATACCGCATCCAAATTGAAGGGGCAGTTCAAAACAGGGAAATGGTGAGGCCTTGAAGCTTCATTATCGATGATGACAAGAATGGACGTCTTGCTCACCCAAAAAATGTTACAAAAAATAAAAAAATATATGACATCATTAATAAGTATAACGTAAGTAGCCATTTAAAATTGACAAAAAAAATCTTATATAAATGAATATCACATACAAATATGGAAAAAAACAAGATGACATAAATTAAAGGGTGCAAATGAGATCATGCACGCCATCTACTTGGCTAAATTTAAGCCGAAACACCTGCTACCAGAAAGTAACATGGCACTCCGGCCGATAAAGGAAGGAAAATCAATTTAAACTTATTGGATTTGCACATGACGTTATGATAGGAGGATTTAGACAAGGCTCCATTCCCTACTTTAGCAACCAATATATAAACGCCAAAGTTCCAATCCAACCAACTCATGGGTACAAACGAACCCTTGAACAACTCTCACGACACCATCATAAAACATCATATTTTGTTCAAACTTGGTTTTCTAATCAGTTTCTAAACCCTAATTTGTGAAAATTGAGTTTGTCGCAAATTTTCAAAAATGTGATTTTATGAAAATTGAGTTTTTGTTTTTTTCTTTAAAACTCAATTTTGACTGTCACATAAACAAGCGTTAATCCGGGTTTTGGAAGGAAAACATGAATTTATGCGCAAAAATTGCGATTAAAGGTGTCATCCAAACACGCTTTCAAACTAAACTATGTCATATTAGCATCCATTAAGCAGACCCATCTTTTATGACTGAGCCATGTTACTCTCCATCTCAATCGTGGAAATTGAGGCGCATGGGTGACTTTAGCCCCTTCCTGCCAAGGCCATGTGAGGGCAATAAATGGCTACTTCCTGAACCTCAAAGGAAAAGCGAGGTCACCATGTGGGCGCCTCCCGAGACGTGGTCCCCCCTCCCACAAAATGCTAGCCTGGCCTTTGTCAAAGCTTTGAACAAAAGCAACAAGTAAAATAAATAGCCATCTGCAAAAATATTGCCTCTGTCCAGCACGCTTTTCAGTCATTCAATATGCAGCCCCATGCGTGCTAGCGTCCAGATCCTCATTTCATTTCATAACAATTCATCCTTGCAGTTGTTAAAGCAAGTCAATTTGATTTAAAAAGAAATGTTGGAGATTTTTTTTTTTTTTTTTAAAAGGTGAGTGGTTCATTCCACCATCTCTAAGAGATGTCGCTGGTCTCATTGTGTCTGTTTTTATTGGTTTTCACATAGCATGTTTCGAAACCTTTAGCGCACTAGAACCTCACAATGAGTCTTTAGAGAAAACTGACTACCTTGTTGCTCAATACCCTTAATTGAGTAACAAAAACTTGCTTAAGTTGATCTCCTTCATTTAATTCTTCATTTTTTACATAGTTGGAGACATTCACTCATAGAAGTCAAAACTTGAACATATTTTTTTATTTCATTAAACCTTAAGTACATTTTTGTTATTTTTAATGTAAGATAAATATGAAATGCTGGCTTAGTTTAGTTTTTTTTTTTACGGATGGTTTTAAACTTTAAGGGGTGTAGGTTGCCTTGTTGTCCTAGCCGTAACTATGTCCAAGGTAAAAACAGGAAGAATGTTTGATCCTACCACTCAATAAAAGAGTCAAACTCTCCTTCTTTCCCCTATCTCAAAGGTATAAGCTTGCTTTTAGTGCCTTGAATAAAGCATTATATTGTGTTCAACTTGCATATTCGTGCAAGTTTGTAGTAAGAAGTTGACGTTTTGAAGATTAGAAACAAAAACCAAGGTATAAAGCTTGCTTTTAGTGCCTTAAATAAAACATCATATTATGTTCTAACTTGCATATTCGTGCTATTTTTGTAGTAAGAAGTTGGCGTTTTGAAGATTCCAAACAAAAGAACAATCTCACCTACCAGCCCCTCTCTACCCACTAGGCTAACCCCTCATGGATTCCAACAGCGGCAACTAATCACTTATTCAGATATCAGAGGCGCCTATGCTTTGTTTAAATTATCACATATCAACACCATATGAATGGAGGAGTCACTTTGGGAGTGCTTTATGCCCTTCCAACACAAATAAAGAAAAAAAAAACAAGAAAAAAGAAAGGGAGGAAGCGGAAGGTCTTATGCTACTCGACGGAGCTAGCAATATCATGACCATGTGGCTCCAACATCTAAACTCCACCAGCACACCCTGACCATGCAGCGCTACTTCATAGACAGTTTTTTTTTTTTGTCTTTGCTTTGAATCTTCTTCCCACCTAAAAGTCGAACAAAATCAGATTGTCAGTTCGATTTAGCAGTACTCGTTGACTGCAAGCAGTAAAATGCGTGACACTAATTAATGGACATACTGTTCTCCGCCTGGTAATAGCCCCGACTCACCGGTCATCGCCGCCTCAAGGCCCAAATGTGGGCTCCTTCGTCATGGTAAATCTGGAAGTGTCCCTCTCTCCCGATATTGCTCGAACAGATGGTGTTCGTTCTTTTTATCAGGACCTAGCTCAGCCTTTCTGCCAGGCGGTTAAAGCAAGGCCATGGGGAGATGTATGGGCCATGGGGCCTCCTCACCTCAGCACCGGGGATGGAGGCAGGGAGGCCTCTAGATTGGAGCTTCAGTCGGCTGCGCTGCTGATCAGCCCATCGACGTCACCATCGACTGCCCTCCAGCAGTCTCCGGACGCGACGGGTACAAATTTGGGTCCTCGCCATCGCGGACAGCCGCCACTTGATTTCGCTTCCCCTTCACTGCCGCGGCTGCTTCGGTGAAAGAGAGGCGCGGGAGAATGGCGTTTCACCAGATCCCGAAGAGTTCTTTGATCAGTTCGTCGACGCCGATTTCCCGCCGGCGTTGCTTTCCGTGATCCACTTCCCTGGTGCTTTGCTTCCGGTGGCCGACGGTGAGTACATTCTCCTTGCTTGAAGCCGATCGAGCCACATATCTGATTATGATGGTCCCTGTATAGATATAGCTCCTTGGTCCGGTTGTTGTTCACGATTAAGGCCACGCGGGTGACACGGCCACCGTCGCCGTCGACGGGCTCCCGACGAGCCCATGCCCCGCCGCGGCGCCGCCGATGCTGGAAGTGACTGGCTCGCCTCTCTCCATTTCCACCCAAAACCACCGCGCGTTTCCGCACCTTATTTGCGAGATGTCTTGCCTGCACTTTGAATCTCATTCATGCATTTTTGGACTTTGAATCTCATTTGGTCGTAAAAATTGGCTCAACTTTCTTGCGCGACAAGTTTAATCGAGTCCAAGTGAATGAAAATGTAAATGCTCGTCCGGATAATGCTAAATTTAGAGGTTTCAGCGTCACAACTGGTTTCAATTGCCTTGACAAGGAAGCTAAGGTGCATGTTTATCATTATTTTAGAATATCAAGTAGTTACGATCCAAAGTTCTTCTACATGACTCTCTTTTGTTAACTGCAAGAGAGCAAAATAAGTGCGTTTTTGGACCATAGAAAGGAAATTGTAAACCGTATCAATTGAAAAACTGCAAACAAGTCTCGACCTTATCATGTTTTAGTATTTCGATGATTGTTAAAAAGAGCATTACGTTTACCAAAATATGCTTCTAAACACACTTTGAGTACGTCATGTCTTTGTTTCATGTATAAAATGTTTATGTTCGATGTTTGATTTTCGGATTTAAGAATAACATCGATCATCATCTATAATCATATCATCTTCTCTAAGGCAAAAAATGTAACACAATATTTTTCTTGTCAAACATCTTGTTAAGGTTTATTAGTCTGCTAAAAGTTACCTTAGATCTTTTGACACAAATTGGTTTTAGAAGATTTGATTTTGATGCCAAAACAAGGTCCCTTTTCATTATTTTGGACCTAACAGGTGCGATTTAAGAAATCCGCATTAAAGTAAAAAAGTTCTATACCAGAGTGGTATCTGTCTCTTCAAGAAAATCTATTATGTCCCACTTGGCTTGGCTTCACGATCTTTGAAAAGTAAGTCCTTACATTAAGTTTAAACGCAAAAATTCTTGTGGAGAAGTCTTGGATTTTCAGTAGTTTCAGTCCACCCACTTTAATATTTTAAAAAATTAAAATTTACGTACTGAAAGTTTCGAAAGGCGCCTGTAAAAATTTTGAAAAATTAAGCGTTCTCCATGTTTATGATTTTGTATTTGATTAATGCGTATTTACGGTGAATAAATACATCTCCCTCGGCCGACAACTACAATAATTTGAGTATCCTTCTCCTGTATGCTTTTGTTTGTGTGGGGTGCTTTTTTGGGGAACGGCCAAACGGAGACGCGGTAAAACCCGTCAGTGGCATTACTGTCTGTTATGCTTCCTTAGATTAATTATGGAACTCATCTCAGTTAACTGTGAAAGTCTGAGCACACACGGATCTGATTGTGGGGATTTTCTCAGCCAGAGAAGATCCGGCTGTAGACAACTGTTCTTTCGGAGAGGTTACAGAAAGATCTAAAGGCAACTAAAGAAGATTTTAAAAGAACATGGAAATTCCGCTGTATCTTGAACCTGTCGCAGATTTTCCGTTCGGTGTAGAGCTTTGACTAAAAGTCGAGTCAAAAAGTTTCACATCTTTGATATATCGGGCGTTTATCGGGATCCCCTGAGAGAGCAAATCTGGAGCAATCCAAACACTGTCTTCTATGGGCTTCCATCTTCTTGTTCAGCATCAGCTTGCTTCGACTATAGAGTTGCGTGGTATCCCCTTGTTATCCTGGTTGCTGCTTCCCGGTATCGGAATCGATGCCATGGCATAGCCATAGCCATAGCCATAGCCATAGATAGCTTCAACGCCAATAATGCATGCGGCTCATTTTCTCATTCATCTATACATGGCTTCAAGGTCAATAATGTACGTAAGAAGGGGGTTTCCTTTTCCCATCGCCGATGATGGGTCGTCGAACGCGGGGAAAGGCTGCCGGCGGCGGTGGGGAAGGGAGGGTGGGTGGGGAGGGGGAAGGATTCTATTTTCCTCACACGATCTCAAAAACTATTAAAAAAATATAAAAAGCTGTGAAAAGGAGGCCATCCATCCTTGGATGGCTCTCATTTGATGTCCCAAAAATGTTATCAAAATCCAGAGTCACGGCTCAGTGGCTCTCATTTGATGTCTATAGAAGTTATCAAAACTCAGAGTCTCAGGAATAGGCGATGGGATTCGAAGTTGGTGTGAAGTGGAAAGGAAATTAAATATCAGGAAACGAATTTTGAGATAAATAGAGACGGGTTTCTGTATGATTACTGCAACCCAACGTCAGAACATATACTCCATAATGGAACCTTTATAGAATACCAAAGAATAAAATTTACAGTAAAACCATCGAAGGCTTAGAGCATGAAATATAGATTGCCAAAAATACAAAATATTAATCTCTAGTATTTAGCAATGGAATAGTCAACAACCGAGAAGAAGTAGATAAACTCCGTAGTCCCTGAATAAATTGACATGTAAACAAGGAAAAGGTATAATTATTACAGCAGTCATAGATGCAGCAAAAACACTTACTTTTACATATTTCTGATTTCATAATCTATTGAGGTCTCAAGATAGAGTGCATCAGGGGTAGACCGCTGGTAGCTGCACTTCCCTTTCTCCCATTTTCAATCATCAATCTCCAGTGACGGTCGTTATGTTATGCTTGAACCTTTTAGATTGATCTTATCCACCGAAAGGTACGCTTAGGAAGGTAGACCTTTTGGTGATATCTGCGGAAACTGAGCCCCTTCCTAGTATTCCAATTCTTCATTCCACAGGACCCATCTTTTGGACTCTAGAGACCTTTTTGTCCATTAGATAACGGAAATATTGGAACATTGCATATTTCGTGTATGGGCACGCGTGCGTTGATGCGCTCATGGCAGCCAAACGGTTGAAAATTGAAATGATGCTTTCCAACACGCAATTCAAGCTGGTTCTTTTGACTGCTTTCTGTTAACTGGAGCAGGTTTAGTTCTTGTTTGCACCATTCTTTTTTAATATTGAAGATGAGCCTGTGTACTTGTTCGTGGACGATAAACTGAACTTTTGGTTGTTCGTTTAAACAGGGAAGAAGAAATGAAAAGAAATGCGGTATTGGTTGCGTGTTTTTTGGCCATCATCTTAATAAAAGTGGAGTGTCAGAACTTGGAGGGGCAAGAAAGAGATAGGATATTCGAGTTGCCTGGACAACCACAAGGTGTTGGCTTCTCTCAGTTCTCCGGTTATGTTACTGTTAATGAAGAGGCGGGAAGGGCACTCTTTTACTGGCTTACTGAGTCCCCTACTTATTCAAGCTCAAGGCCGCTTGTGCTATGGCTGAACGGAGGGCCGGGATGTTCTTCAATCGCCTATGGAGCTGCGGAAGAGTTGGGGCCTTTTCATATTCACCCTGATGGCAGAACACTCTTCTTGAATAAATACGCATGGAACAACTGTAAGTATGGTTTGGGAAAATCTGATAATTGTTCTTGTCTTGATTGACGGATGATTTATGGAAGATCCGTGGACATATAGTGGCAAATATGCTGTTCTTGGAGTCGCCAGCAGGTGTGGGCTTCTCTTACACAAATACTTCATCAAATCTATACGACACCGGAGACCAAAGAACAGGTGTTTGCTTTGTGAATTCATTTACAAGTGCAGGGCAGTGCCCATTCGTGTACATTCAGACGATAACTTTAATTCGTTTCAAACCTGTAGCTGAAGATGCATATGTATTTCTTATTAACTGGTTGGAAAGGTTTCCTCAATACAAACACAGGGACTTCTATATTTCCGGTGAAAGTTATGCAGGTAATAAGAGTTCGCGAGCAGCCGTTTTCATCCTTTCTGGAGCTATTGTGATTCATTCATGTCTTATATTTGAAATAGTGTCTTTAAGAAACTGACAAGCTAAACTCAATGTAACGTGGCCTTTTTTCTTTTATATCAATCTCAGGGCATTATGTTCCACAGTTAGCTCACCTCGTATTCAAAAGGAATCAGGGTGTGCAGAATCCTGTTATCAACCTCAAAGGTTTCATGGTAAAATTAGGTGCTTGTTCCGCTTTCATATTCTTGATGAGGTATCAGGTGGAGACTCTCATTATTAAAGTGGTATTTCAGGTAGGAAATGCTGTTACAGATGACTACCATGATTACGTGGGCACTTTTGAGTACTGGTGGAATCATGGTTTGATTTCAGATTCCACATATCATTACCTTAGAGCAGCTTGCCTCTTCGACTCTTCTCAACACCCTTCGGTCGAATGCAATAAAGCTATGGACCTTGCTAACAAAGAGGAAGGAAATATTGACGCCTATAGTATTTTTACCCCATCCTGCAATAAAACAGGGTCTCGCCGGAAATCACTTAAGGCCCACTACGTGAGTTTTCTGTTGCCGGCTGTTGAATCCTACGTTCACCTAATAAACTTCTTATATTGGACACACTTATGTGCTGTTTCCCTATTCCGTTTAGTTTTCTTATCATCTCTGACATCTTTGCAATTGGAGCCTTCAAGTTACACTAACGATCTATACAGCCACATGGAATCTTTTGCTTCCTAGTCAACATTTCTGGTTACTTAAGATTTCAGTGCTAGAAACTAAACAGGTTTCCTTTTAAAGATTGTTACTATTTATTTCTGTTTACTTCATTTCTAACATTCCTTATGAAGGAGATATCCACTTTGCCAAAGTCATTTGGTATAAATTTGGTACCCAATAATGTTTTATTATCTCCCTCTATCTGTAGATGTCAAAATAAAATGTCTATAGTTTGATTTTAAAAAGCATGCCATGACATTTCCAAATGGGGCACTTTTTTGGTGAAGATTCGTCTCTGAGTAGTAGGCAATTAAAAATCCAAATTGTGATTGGCAGTTCCAACAATCACATTTCACTTTTCAGTCAATTTCTTCCCTCACTTTCACCATGGTCAACAGCATAGTTAATGTTTGCAGTAATTGCTTTATGTTGCCTATAAATTACTTGTATGCCTTTTTATGCAAGTCATTCCTCTCCTTTCTTTTTAAAGATACTATGTTTTTTCATTAGAATAGAAAACAGTTCTGACTTCTTCTAAGCACATCCGACCCCAAAAGCCTACTTTGGAATGGTTAAGTAAAGCAGGGATGAGTTCCTCAATGGCCATAAGCCTAGAAAGTAGAGTAGGGGTGGACCTGAAAATGGTCTATATGGTAGAGACGAGTAATGAGTTATTCTATTCCATTTTATAATATCATTATTCTTACATTTTACCCAGCATTGCACTTTCTAGTGAAATTCATATTTAGTACAATCACTTTTCTGGATGTGCTTATTGATCACGAACTTTCAGTGACTAATTTTGCATAAACAATTGTTTAGATGAAGATGCTTGTGCATGTTTGCTCCTAAGGAAAATAGGCCTCTGAAATAGAAGTAGTGTACTAGAGACTACTATGCGCTGTCCTCTTCATTCATAGTAAAGTGATTCTGACTTTTATGTTGTTGATCCTAATGTCTCAATGAATCTGACTTTGTCAGTCGACTGTCAAATTAGTGCACTGCTGACAAGTCATTGTAGAGCTTCTTTTAACTGCAGATGGCTGGAAGATTTTTCCGGGGGCAAACAAACTCAACACATTGAACACTTCTTATTTGGGCCCATCTCATTCACCCAAAAGCCAGCTATAGCTTCGCTTATGGCTTGTGTCGAGATGAGGCATGTGTATGTGTCAAGCATGAGACAGATGGTATAAAACAATAACATTTAGTTTGATATTAAGAATAAAATATAATAAAATATAATAAATAAAATATATATAGTAAATATGATATCAACTTATTAAAACATACAAAAATATTCATAAATGAACCTATATGGGGCAGTTGAGATAATCACATGGTATTCGTACCCCCCTTGTTTGCAGCTGTGACGAGCTTATGCCTATTATTCTCTTCTTGTGAGTTTTTGAGAGGCCAAACCAAGCTGAACAATGAGCTGCTCTAATTATTCACTATACCTACTTGGAAGTGCAATCAGATCCTGTGCTCTCACAAAATCCTGCCTCTGAATGCTTCTGACCCAAAAAGGGTGAATATTTTCATAGCAAATTAGGAACTAATTGAGGATATCATTATCATCATATGATTTTGAGCACTATTTCTGAGAACTTTAATTTTGGATATATCTGGTACTTAGGACCTTACAAACTTTCTCCAGGAAAAAGAAAAAGATATGTTTTAACTTTTAACGAAATAGATTTTTGTTGAAGCTGTCAGAAAGTCTATACTAATGACCATGGATGCAAATTTATTCCCTTTGAACAATGTGGCATCAGGCAACTACGGAGGCGTTTCTTCTGTTAAGATTCTAAGTTTTTTATGGCGGATGAGCTAACATTTTTAAGTTTATTCTATAACAGCCATGGTTGTCTAGAGCATATGATCCTTGCACAGAGCGATATTCCAAGATATACTTCAATAGTCCAGATGTACAGAAGGCAATGCATGCCAATATAACCGGAATTCCCTACCCTTGGACATCATGCAGGTGTCTGGATTTACTTGAAGCCTTCCAAAATTATGTTCATTAAGTACAGGGTATTCTAGTCAGCTTTGATTTTTCTTAATGACCGATGGTTCTTCCTATGCAGTGATACTCTTACTGGCTCCTGGCAGGACTCCCCTAAATCAATGCTTCCTATATATCAGGAGCTTCTAGCAGGTGGCCTCCGGATATGGGTTTTCAGGTGATTTATGTCTAATTTGCTTTCTGTTGCTCCTTTACTACATATGGTGATTTTCGGGGACCCTTACCATTCATCATAAGATTGCATTATCAGTAAGAACATATTGGTGGATAAACTTGCACTTAAAAATGCATCTCATTATGACACTTGCATCTTTTCTTTTTTGAAACTCCATAAAGGAAAATCTATTAAATTGGACACTAATTCATGTCCAGGTCATGTCCAGGTCAAAGCCAACTACATTTTTCTCTAGTTTGTTTATGTCTTTACATATACCTACTGTCCTACACACAGTTGATGGAGATGGGGAATAAGGATGTAGGACTTCAAATTGTTCTTTGGTATATTTTGCTGAACATGGTTGGTATGACTAGGCTCACTGCTCAACTAAAAGGAACCATTATCCCATTTACCAACAGTTGCATTCACAATTTTCATGCCTCTGAAGATTGGAGCCATTCTTTATCTGGGAAAAACATATGTCGTCTCTTTGACATTTCTGACTGTTATTGTATTTACTTAGTCAAACACATGTTTTAACCTCCCTTGTCATGTAGTTTTTTTTAAAAAAAAAATTCTCAGTATATAATTATATATATATCTGCTTTGTTAATTGGAATTAAGGGAAGTTAGACAAAATGGATTGTAGGTATAATTTTTCCAAAATGAGTTCAGAAGTCCTTTGGGTTGAGGTCTTCTTTTGAATCTTTGATTTTGTTGAACATTTGAATAATTGAAGAAGAAGCTCCTTTCTGGAATCATATTTTGGTTACTCTCTCTCCTCCTCATTTTAGCAACAGATTGACAATGCCCAGCACATAGAACAAAGGACGCAATGCCATTGTGTATTCTCGTGGCTTTATATTGATTTTTTTTTTCCTTTCTATGAGTAGGCCTTCATGATGCCTACAATATGTAACTTGAATTATTTCACTTTTTTGAACAACTAAAATGACAAAGATGTTGAATTTCAGGCAGCTTTTCAAATTAATGAGAAAATAAAATCCCAAAATATTGTATTCAATATATAGTAAATTATGTTTATGTTCTTTATTTGCTATGTACATTTATTAGCTTCATAAGATTACACTTTTAAAAATCAAAATGTCACAAATTCTTAAAATGTTGAAAAATTCATAAAAACAAGCCCCTCTGATTCAAAGAATCCAGTGTATATATATACATACACACACACACACACACACACACGCGCGCGCATGTACGCACACAGACATACATATGTATGTATATATGATGGGAAATTCAGATCCTGATGGCCCTGTCTTCTCATTCTATTTCTCTGTTTCTCCTTCGTCATGAAAATCTAGACATTTTTTAATAGAAGGGAAGAAGATAGGGATGCAACAGTAGTCAGGGTACAGTTGGAAGTTGTTAGGATCAAACACACACACTCCATCCATTTGCTCATGGGCAACGTCTTTCGTTTTTCTCTCTTGATCCTTACCCCTTCCCTGGGCCACTGCTTTTTTCCATTTTCCCTTTTTGAACTTCTACAACACATTGTAGTGCTAAGAAGAGGTTATGAGTCAGATTATCATCATTATGCATATCTCTAAAGTCCCAAATTAACATGATTCTCAAGGATTTATCATCATTATGCATGCCTTTTGATAGATATATTCATTATGGGGAAGGTGAAATATGGGCAATCTTGAAAGTGATTCATTTTCTTCTTAGATCAAATTTTAGTAGGCATCTCGAGATCATCAGGCTGTAACAAAAGTACATGAGAGATTTTGCAATTTATGGCTGAAATTAGAACTACAGTAAAATGCTTACTGCAATAAATTTAGTTACAGGATTGATTTACACAATTAAATGCAAAGCATGAGCGATAGTATCCCTACTCAGACACGATACATGGGCCAGAGCTAGGAGAAATACAAACTCCACTGTCTATCAATTGATGAGCATGCAAAACCACACAGAAATTAAACAAAAGCATGTACGCATTATAGAGGAAGGGCACCATAAAAAGAAAGTTGGTAACTGGTAAGTGTTGATTTTGCATTCTTGTTAGCCAAAGACAAGGACAAGTTCATGCCACTGTGAAGTAAGAATTATGAATTATCAAGAGCCACAAGCTAAGGAAAATGGCTATTACGATTGATATGCTGTTTGACACCAGAGGTCAAAGGATGCCCCACGAATGTGGGAAACTTTTAAATTTCTAGTCTTGGAAATATGCATCTTTAGTGGTGAAATTTGTTGTAATCCTTCTGGTTCATATGGATTATTACCAATAAGCAACTTAGTTTAATTTCACATCACATAGTGATGTTTGTGACAGCAAGTAATCTTATGATTCTACTTCCACTTTTCGTCTCATATGGCTCAAGCGAAAACACCCCAATACTGGTTCTGGTTGCAACAAGCAATATAAAAGAAAGATTTGAAACCTTTTACAGACTTCACTTGTTTTAGATACTTCACTTGTTTCATTCTTTCCTGAGAAAATGAGGGAACCAAAACCCTAAATCTCTTCTTTGTGATGATAGCACCAAAATATCAAGTTGGCTCATCCTATGTTGATTGTTACAGGCCTTCTGAATGTTTTTAAATTGATTATCTGACCACAATGATTTTAGTTTTTTATGAAATTTAAATAGTTACTTTTCTTCTTTGACTAGTACTTGGACAGTTTGCATGGTTGATAAGGGCGATTTGGATTGTACTAAGAGATGTATGATGGCCGCTTTATAGTTTTTCTGTTGACTGATCATTTTATGACCTTAAATCTGATTGTGCTGCAAATTTCTGGTTCCTGCTGCATTTGCCCAGTGGAGATGCAGATGCAGTTGTTCCCGTGACTGCAACCAGATATTCAATAGATGCTTTGAAGCTTCCAACTGTCACCAACTGGTACCCTTGGTATGACAATGGGAAGGTCAGTTGCGTACAAGTAAAAGCACATTGAACTATCTTCATAATTCTGCACTTTTATAACTCTATCTCTCTCTCCCTCTTTCTCTCTCAGGTCGGTGGTTGGAGTCAGGTGTACAAGGGCTTGACCCTCGTAACTATCAGAGGTGCTGGGCACGAGGTTCCACTTCATCGCCCTCGGCAAGCTTATATCTTATTCAGATCCTTCTTGCATGATCAACCTATGCCAAGTTGATATACTAGAGATATATTTATGTACAATTACTGGGTAAAAAGGGAGAAAATAGCGAATTGGGGAGTACAAAGGTCTCTCCTCTGTATTATTAATTACATTGTTGCTGGTTCCCAATAGTTTCACCCATTATCTCAATGGTTTCACCCATTATCTGAAGGCAAATTGATAGGCTGTCTGTGAAACTGTACTACATGCTTGTAAGGTTCATACGATACAGTCGATACTTATAATAAATAGAGAAATAAATTCAAATTGAATAAGAAGTTGAAACCTTTGTCTACTTTTTTTTGTCTGGAAGATATTGCTCTCTTTTCCCCATTTCTGCCACTGTAATATTGGTGGCTGACCGCTGATCCATTGAGACAGATTCATGTTATTGAAAGTGTGCTTGTATATTTTTTTCCATGATTAGAAAGTGTCGTCTACTTTCAAGCAAATTCTTGAACCATATTGTATTAAGCATATATATATATATATATATATATATATATATATATATATATAACAGAAAATCATAACAAAAACCCTAAAACCACACATAGCAGGGCAAAGGGAAAGAACAAAACCGAAAACCTCAGGAAGCCGATGATGATAAAGGGCTCAGCAGCACTTCAGAAGTCTGCTGTAGAACAACCCTACGATAGTTGCACTCTAGGGAAACCTGCACAGACTGCAGATTCCCTGCATGGTTGTGCTAACAAAGAGAGGCCACACCAGAAAATATAAGCAAACATCCCTACTGATTTTTGTAAAAAAATTAGTCAAGGTTGCTAGAACATTTTCAACATCAAAATTTTCTTTTCCAAAAAGTTTGCAGGGGATATAGGCTGCTAATATACGATAAGGACACAAGGAAGATGACGTCATGTAAGACCAAAATAAATATCAGGCTCTTGGCGCCGCAGACAGAGGGACAGATGACCTTGCCCACTTGACCTAGGTCCAGTTTCCTAAGCTGGGCGCCGCCCAGACCAGACTCGGGTCAGTGCCTTGTAAGCAAGCCAACTCACTGAGCTAGTGAAACTGGTCAAGGCCCCCACAGCTTAAATTTTGCAGCCCCCCCCCCCCCCCCCCCCCCCCCCCCAAGGGGAGGAGCCAAGGGGGCAACTCAATTTTTTTTTTTTAATTTAAATTTTATAAAATTTTATTTGTCTTATATAAAAATTTTGAAAAATAATATTTTGGCTCATGTCAAAATTTAGAAACTTTAATTCGACCCCGCCATGAAAAATTTCTGTCTCCACCCCTGACTCCCCCACTGCCCTGGCCCTGAGGTGTGGTTGAACTCGATGGCCCTAGAGCTTCAAAATCACCTTAATGTCGACCCAATAACTGGCGTGCATAAATTAAAGAAACCATGAATAAAAAATTGCACCACAAATGGCATTTCTTTTGCTCTTATTGACAAAAAGATTAACCCTCGGAGATTCAACTTTTAAACCCTGACGCACTTTATTGAAAGAAAAAGCATTTATACGAAATAGATGTTGACTTCCATCAACGATTCAACAATGCAGCACTTTCATACATCACAACTCTTTAATTGGTCATATAATCACAACTTAGTAATGCAAGTGGTAATTTACAGTGAATCTTACGCTCTCCCTTTTATCTCCCCTGTATGCACAAGCCTTGCACACCGAAAGCTTCCATATGTGTTCAAGGATGACCAGGTAAACTCGCCAAATCAAATTCCTTTACTGCCACAAAAAATAGATCAGCATAATTGCCCTTATCTGAAGCAAAATATGGCCAAAGAATACAAAAAATTTTATTTGTACTAGATTGACATACTCAAATCCCTTCACTGCTATAAAAAAATAGATGAGCATAATTTCTCATATCTGAAGCAAAATATGGACAAAAAATACATAAATTTTACTTGTACCAGATGGACATACTCCGGAATTACGCTGATGATGATTTAAAAAAGGCATATTTGCAGATTCATATTTCATTTGTTCTTAATTAAAAAACCAATTTTTTGCTCTAAAAATGATAACATGTTTGCTCACCTTATTCCATGGTCAAACACAACAAAATTGATGCATATAGTTATCTTTTCATATTTCATTTATTCTTAAAAAACCAAATTTTTGCTCTAAAAAGTTAACATGTTTGCGCACCATATTCCACGGCCAAACACAACAAGATTGATAAATGTAGTTACGTTCCTTGGTCCTTCTTTTCTAAGGTCGTACTAGCTCTACTAACTATATCGAGAAATCAATGCACTTTAAGATGGCAAGCCTTTCCATCTTCCTTCCATTTCATTTCGTTTTCCTATTGCTCATTCACAGTCCCATGTAATCCATCCTCATGTGTGTTTGCTTAACAACCATGGTTTTTTTTTTAAGGGTGTGATGAGAAGACATTAAAATGATTGAAGAGATCAATAGTTTGGTTTATTTATAACCATCGCTGAAGGGTGATATCTAATAAACAAATTGAACAACAACTATGACATATAGCACCGTAAGATACAATTTGCATTGGAAGAAGCTCATGTTCATGAGGGCTTGAATGCTAGCACAGCTGGACCTTAAAAAATACTAACATGGCATAAGGTCATAACTATAAGGACAGGAAAACTTACAAGATATGAAAGAACAAAAATAATGTTGCGTAGGTTACACAAAAAAGACCAGATAACTGATAGAAAATACCTTCACTGACGTTTTTGCAGAATGTTCAGAGAAAATTATGTCACAAATACTTCACTAACGAAATGTAAACCGTCAGCAAAGACCATATTACTGGTGCGGTTCTAGTGTCAAAAAAACTTTGAAAAAAACATCACCGAATATCAGTTTTCTTGCCTCCCTTGTACTGACACGAATTGCACGTCAATAAATGTTGGTACTTATACTAGCTTGGTTTTTCCTGTCATTGAAGACTGTCATCATTATAGGGCTATGCTGTGACTTTTGTCGACACTATAGGCTTCCTCCATTGAAAAAAGAAAACAGAAAGGAATTTGCAGAGCCATTCTTCACAGCAGACGGCTCCCAGGTTTATAGCTGTTCAATCAGCAGCTCAGGCAGAAAAGGAAAAAGGAAAAGATAAAAAATGCTCTAACTTTTTGCTACTCAAATAAAAAACACACACACGAAAAAAGAAAAGGTCCACCAGCGAGGGGACCTTCACTAATGTTTCATTACCAAACATCACTAAAAGGACTGCCTAATTGTGGACCTTTACCTTAGTGGATGATTTGTGCTGACGTTTCCCAAAATGTCACCAAAGACACTGCCCCAACCCACCTCCAGAAAGCACCTTTACCGAAGACATACTTGGAAGATGACTGTTACTGACAATTGCATAAAAGACGTCAATAAAGGTCCACCAATTGATATTTCCTTAGAAATAGTCAACGAAGACCACCTCAATCTAGGTCCTTCATGAAATTTTCCAAAAACATGTCACTAAAGACCCACCAGGAAAGGATCTTTACTGATACTTCGTCAACAAACGTCACTAACAACTCACAGACAGTATTTTTATTCATAAAAAAACATCACTAAAGGTCCACTAGGGAAGGAAACTTCTGACGTTTTTCTGAAACCGTCTTCAATGATCCTTTTCCCCCTTAAAAAAATGAAGGACCTTCACTGATGTTTTACCAGAAACATCACTGAAGAGACCTGTACTGATATTTTTCATAAAGAATATCAGTAAACACCCACCAGAGCGAGAATCTTTAGTAACAGAATCTTTAGTAACAGAAATGTCATTAAAGATTGACTTCAGTGATATAATGTTTATTATAACAAAAATGCCACTGAATAAGAGACCTTCACTAACGTTTACAAAGAAAACATCAATAAAGGGACCGAAGCCAGGGAAGTTTACGGAAGGTTTTTTGTAAGAATTATTGAAGACCGACCTTTAGTGACATATTGCTTTGAAACATCATTGACTACCCAGGGAAGGAACCTTCAGTGCAATTTTCTCAAAATACGTCATTGAAGGCACTACTTTAACGGATGCGGCCATCATCTTGCAACAATAGGGCCCTTTTTTTGTGGTGGAACTACCGTTCTTTATGCGATGCAAGATTATTTAATGTCAATTTAAGCAGTATAATATGATTCACTAAATGTGGTTAATATTAAAGGACAAGTCTAGGTAGACTATCAACTATCAAACTTAGAAAACTTGCCATCAGGTTGGAATCATGTTTGAAGTCCCTTAAAAAAGGTTGCAAGTTAACATCCCCGTGAAATGGCAAATATGATAAAAGAATTCAATTTGACTGGACATCATTGGCAAATGAATGGTAAGGCCCAATTGTAGTCATTGGATTACTGCCCAGTAGTAGTGAGCATATAAAGATTAATATAGCACACAATATAAACATCAAATTTTTTATCACATTTGTAATTATCTAAAACATCTATACGAGCACTTAGAGACTACTAGGTTTGTTATTCAAAGTGCCCAGTCATCCCATTTTTAAGAAAACTATGGATAAAAAGAAAAGCTATATTGGAAACAACTTCAGCATACTATAAGTCAATATCTTAAGAAGAAGACAAATATGAACAAAGTTCAACCTAGTTGCACATTTTGATGATTGAACGGAAGGTCCAAATAATGATTGGCACACGGCCTAGTCATTAAAAGGGTATGAAGCTTAATATCATAGACAATTAAAACATCAAAATATTTGATGATATTTTATGTTATTTGAAACTTGAATATGAACGCCTAGAAGTTGTAAAAACCAGAAATACATGTATTTATGGCTGAGGGCTTTAAGAAAAAAAAAGGAGATAATGGATCAAAGGTGATATATGAATCAACGAAAAAGAGGAGATCTTGAATGCTGTCTTGAACTACTATGAGACAAGATCTCAAGTAGATAGCAAATATGATCAGGAGGTTCATCTTGGTTGGACATTATTGATGGCTGAAGATTAATACAGCACGATAGAAAGATCAGGACTTTCAATGATATTGGCTGTTATCTGGAACTTGAATATGAGTGCTTAGAGGCTTATAAAACCAGCAATCATGTATTTGTTACTGAGGGTTTTACGGGGCATCCCATCTTTAAGGAAAGAGGAGATATATACCAAATAAATTTAACAAGACTTAGTTCAATGAGCAGATGAAAAAAGACAGACCCAATCAATAATGAGGAAAATGCAGTGAGAAGGAAGATAAAGCTTTAATAAAATGCTTTGACTAGGAAATGTTTGGTTACTTTGCTTGCGAGTGCACTGAGGTAAGGAAGGTGCATGTTATTCAGATCTTTATATTAATGTATTCATATTTCTACTTATACTTTAATTCCTAGTTTCAATATATGTCAAATTATAGAATCAAAAGTGACAAATACATAATAAAAGACTATAACATATGTGTTGAATGTTGGAAGATGTCAGGAAGATGGAAAAGAGTTACACGGAGGGAATAACAACAAAGTTGGAGTAAAGAACACTAGAATGCAAGGAGATCAGACCCCATTGCTGCATGATGTTTTATATCTTCTGCATATTCAAAGACAGTTTCTTCTTGTTTCTGCCCTTTTGATTTGGATTGTAACCTTCTGTTTGAAAATATTTGTGTGAATATCTTCATGATTGAGACTTTGTTATGTTCTCGAGATAAAATGAATTTTTTCTTATTTTAAATGTAAGATCCAATGCTATGAATATGAATGACACATGTTTTCTTCTTATTACTTTTCGTTGACAATATGAATATGGACATGTTACCATGTCATTCTTTTCAAAGACATATTGAGTTAAAGAAAATATATGGATGCACTATAAATGGTCTTTTAAATCTAGTTGATGAATCCAAAGTTTGGAAAGTTGTTGCTAAGATATTATGGTATTTTCCTTTAATACCATGAATTAAAGGGCAATTTATGTCAACAAAAACAACAACTAATATGCGATGACATGATCAGGGTCATACAAAAAATATGGCAATCTAAAACCTCCTGCAGATGGCCAAGTATGAAAATCATTTGGTGAATCATCCAAGTTTTGATTAGACAATAAGAACATTGGACTTGGTTTACCAAGTAATGGGTTCAACCCATTTCAAAACCTAACTACATCTTGTAGTAGCGTATGGCATGTACCAATGGATGCACACATTGCCTTCTCAGGTATGCATAAAACAACCTTCAAAATGGAAATAAAAGTTGATGTTATTTTGCAGCTATTGGTTGATGAGTTAAAAGTGTCATGGGATGGAGAAATAAGAGCATATATGATGCATCAAAGCATGAATATTTTTAAACATGTGCAGTATTATTGTGGACAACAAATGACTTTTCTGCTTAGAGATACTTGGCTAGTTAGCATACAAAAAAAAAATAGCATGTCCAATTGTTGACATGTAAAAGTTTCACCTTCCATGCAGACCGTATTAATGGAACTTATTAACTTGTACTCTCCTACTTTATGAGAGATTCTGAGATACGGTACCTAACCTATCGGTGCGAAAGTTGACCATTCCTCATGCCTTTACTAGAGATAATTAGATCAAGGACTAGACCAAAATGTTCCAATTCATAAGTCCAAATTTCGTTTAACTTTAGTTTTAACTAAATTTAACTATATCCCAAAAATGGACTAATCAAATAGATCTAATGTTGTTCACGTTTGGATCAATACAGATCTATGTGAAATGACATACTACTTTTGGTACGATGCATGCAACACTAGATGATATAAGCACTGGAATCTGGTTTCTACTAGGACTAAGGTTAGGAATGTGGACCTATTAGGAAAAATTGAATCCAAATTCAGAAATTTGCAATATGATCGAAGTGATTTCATGTATCTTTTGTTCTAAATTTGGGATGAGAACTATGATAGAGTTTACAATATTGTAATCCAGAATTTGTATCGATAGTTCATAATTCAACCTCCAAGATCTGTAATCGAATAAGTTCTAACCTTGTATTAATGATTTAATCCTCTAAAATCTAGAAAATAGATCCAAATGCGAGGATTTTCATGGTTTAAGGACCTTTTTTGAATTTAATTTTATGGGAATAGGTTTAAGGTTTTCTAACACAATGTTTACTATTCAAGATCCAAAATCTAATATCCAAGTTCCAAAATCTATTGTTTGAGATCCAAAATAAGGATCGAAAATCTGAGATTCAAAATCCAATACTTGAAATTTAAACTTAAGTATACTAGACTTGAGCTCTGTATCATGATAGGTTGATCCAATCTGATTCCTTTTGAATCAACACCTGAGGTTTAAATGGCTAAGGCTAGGAAGGTCAAAGAGGGGTCATGCTTGAGGGTCTAATCAAGATATCTAGGTCAACCCTAAGTAGAGGTTAGAGAGGACATACTTTAAAGATGTTGCCTTGTGATCGTTGGATTGATATAGGGTCGAGTAAGTCATAGCTCTGGGGTTTGGATTTGAATAGTGGACTCTAATTACCGGCCTAGGCTAGGTCTTTGAGGACTTGACTGAGGCTAGACTGCATGCCCACATGATCTAAGGTTTTTGAAATTATTTGAAAAGTTGATTTTGAAATAATTTTGAAGAAACCTATGTTTTAGAAAGTGGTTTTGTGTGAGGGCTAGTTCAAGCCTAGGTGTTCACATGCTAGGGCTAATGCCATAGGTCTCTGTTTACATGTAAAATTTGCATCTTACATGCAAACCACATAATGGAATATAATTAACTTTTACTCACCTCCAATACTTATGTGGGATTCCGAAGACAGGACTCGACTTGTCGGTAGTCTGAGCATCCATGCACCTTTACTAGGGTAATCAAACTAAGAACTAGACTAAAAGGTTTCAGATTTTAAGTCTAAATTTCACCAAATCCTAAGAAAGAAAAAACGCCATAGTTTTGAAATCTTGCATGTTTTGAAATTAGTAGACCCCTGAAATAGACTGGTGAACAAATGAAAATCAATTTGATATATTGTTCATGTTGGGATCATCATAGATAAATGAAAATCAATATTATAAACCTGATATGATACATGTAAAACTATGCCATATAGATGTGGAGTCTGGTTTCTGCTTGGACTTGGGTGTAGGATATGGACCTATTACGGGAAAACTGGATCTGAAAATAGAATATTGTAATCATGATTTGAGAAAATTTATATAATCCATGTTAAATTGAAATAAGAGATGTCATAGAGGTCTCAAACATAATGTCACGTTATTGAGACTCATGATCCAAAATTCAAGGTTAGAGATATAGTAAATTTAATCTTGTATTTATAATTGGATCTTCTAAATATCCACATTATGAGAAGATAGATCCAATTCTAATGATTAATGTGGTACAATATTCCTGTCTGGCATTTGATTATAAGAGGATAGACCTAAGGATTAATGTTCGTTACTTATAATTCAAAATCTGATCCAAAATCTAAGATTCAAAATCCAAGATCCAAAATATAAGTTTGAGATCCAAGATCTAAAAATTGATATCCAAAATCTGCATCCAAAATGCAATACTTGAGATGGAACTCCAAGTGTGCTAGACTTGGGTTCAGTTTAGTTCAACATAAGGTTCATGATTGGGATCCAATATTCTCAAATTGAAATCCAAGATTTGAATAGGCTAAAAGTTGGTCGATAGGATTCGGTTTGATCTTGCTTAAATTGGACTTGAGCCTACCTAGAGATGGTTTTGATTGTAGTAAATGTGTTTGGTCTCCATATGATTTATGATATAGACTTTATTCACCTTATATGGATGAGCGTTAAATAAGTTCACCAGATCTGGAATATGACACTAGGTTCATAGATAGTGGGCTCTAAGACTGGTTTGGGTCAAGTCTTAGAGAATTTGACTAGGTTTAGACTACACGCCTACATGACTTAGAGTTTTTGAAATTATTTGAAGAAGTTGATTTTGAAAACATTTTAGAGGCGGATTATGATTTTGAAATGGTTCCCATTCAGGACCAGATTGGATTCAAGTGTTCACATACATGGGCTAATAACCCTTGGTATGTTACTAGGCTGACCTGGTTGGTTCCAAATAGGGGGTGCATGTAGGTGCAGGGTAATACATGATTGTTTGCACCCTTCATGCATGAGAGTGGGGAACACTGTGCAAAACAGCAGAAATTGGAATTGGTTTAGACTATTTTTTTATGAAAAAAGAATCCATCGGTATGAGTTCAGACTATTCCTGCCACCTTTAGGAAGGGTAACCAAGCCAAGGTCTAACATTTCTCAAATTATACAAGTGTAATTGGTGTTTCTCCTATACGATTGTGCAAGAGTTTGGATTTGGATTTCGAAATTCTTTTGAACTTGATTAAAAATTTGGAATTCGGTTTTAACAATTGAAGATTTGCCTACAAATTTGATTTGGCAGTGGATTTGGAGTTCTTTTGAGTCGAGACTATTGCTTTAATCCTGGAATTGGAATTGAAATTTGATTATGGAAATTAAACATTTGGTCTGTAAACCTATTTTGAGATTTTGAAATTGAATAGATGGCATTGCCGGGTTTTGAACTTTCCTTGAAGTCTGAAACTATAGACAAAACACCAATTTTAAACTCTTATTTTGGAAGATTCAAGTTTGAGAAATTGAGATGAAATTCTCTTTTGAAAAATTTTGGGTTTGTAGATTTTAATTTTTTTAAATCATTTTGGAATTGAAATGAGTGTTAAATAAGCGATTGATCCAATTTTCCATTGCAATATGACTTGGTCACATTAGCAACTTTGAATTGGCTCACTTATATCTCGATGATTATTGAACTTGTACGTTTGTGTATTGGGTGAATGCATGATTTACAAAAGTGATCTATATGCCTTATTCATACTTCACTCTTGCATCTCTCCATGCCTAATTGAGCTTCATTCGTGTTGACAAGATGTTAGATGGTTTTAGGAATTTGTAATGTTGGACAGATTCTAGATTCATTGTTGATATTTTGGATAAAAAATGTTCCCTAGCGCATCCATGAACTTGACTTTTTAAAGTCAAAGTTTTGAGATTTTGAAAACCTTGTTTCAAAATTATTTAGTAGAGTTCCAAGACTCATTGAATCGACTAAAAAAAGTCTTTTAGAGTTTGTAAATTTGATTAGCTTGTTAAGCTTTGTTTGCTGATCAAAGTTTAAGTTCATCTCATTTTGAAATGTTGATGGAATATTGATTAAAATCTGCTTATAGATTGCACTTAAAGTAATGATCGAAGACCTTGAAGCATTTTGGCACTTAGAGTTGTTCCCAAGTGACTCTTGGAAAACATGGATTTGAAATCTTTTTTTTTTCTTTAATTTTATTGATTTTGAAAATAGTTGGATCTCATGTGAGATCTCATTTTGAACAACCGACAAATTGTGATTTCAAAAATGCATGTATATATATCTGAGGAAGGCAAGATTCAATTACTATCTTTGGCCCTCATGAACTCATGTTATAATTATTTTACTCTCTTACGCCTTGTTAATGTTCCCACTATTTGATGGAAAAGAAGAAAGGCTAGAATATCAACTCTACTGGGTGATATTCCCCCATTTTTGTAATTTCTTGTGACTTGGCTTCCCAATGTATGCTTCACACAAGCAATTTTTCATTCTGTAGCAAGTTTTCATTCTGTTTTCTTTGAGTAGTTCACCATTCAGTTGCCACTATTTTGTCGAGTTGCTGTTTGCATCTCAAAATTTTCATTGGTTTTGAAGTGCTCCAGAAAAATGAGGTTTTATTTTGAAATAGGAAAGAAAGGGACTCGCCCGTCGATACGAGGATCGACCGTTCCCGGTGCCTTTACCGGGGGTAACCAACCCAAGGGCTATGTTTATCATTGATGCATTTCGTTTTTACTTAAACATCTTTTTTATTCTATATGCAGTGTAGAAAAATATTGAGAGTTTGATGTTTCAAACTTTTGAAAAGACTCTTGAAAAGTTTCTTGTGAATGTGGAATGTTTTGGGAAAGCTAGAATTAGTAAATATCATTTGAAAATTTGAGACTTCATTTTGAAATCACTTTAGTGTTCTCTTAAGACTTTAAGTAGGCTTGAGATTTTGCTTCATCTCATCTTGCTTAAGTTCTTTTAGAGATGTGATTGTGCTCATTTGTGATATTGAGTGGAAGTGAAAATGAATGGATGCATTGATTATATATGATTGAAAGGAAAATATTCATTCATACCACAACATTTATCTAATGGAATTCCTACAATAACATACATATAAGATTTTTGTTTTTGTAAATATCTTATATATGAAGGAAAAGTTTTGAAAATGGATTAGGGATTGTAGAACATCAAACATGAATCCAATATTGGGTCATTACTTGGTTTGTGGTCTTAATGAAATTGGCAAATGAAAAATTAAGATCTTAAATGATAAGAAAAAATATTGAAAGAATAGAAAAGATGAAAGACTTGATCCCAAGAGAGATATAGAGAAAGAGAGAGAGAAAGAGACTATGAAAACTTGTGAAAATGAAGTTTAAATTAAATAGAGAAGAGAATATTATTTTAGAAAGGGAAAGAGATTTAAAATGGAATACACGTATATATATTTATATATACATATACGAGAGTTTGTAAAATGACATGTTAAATCATAAAAAGAGAATGACAAAGAAAGATATTCATGTCCACATATACGTATATAACATGTATATATGCATATATCTTCATGAATACGAAAACCAAGAAATAAATTAAAAATAGCCGACTTCAATTTTTGATGTAGGCTGGAGGGGAACTTGGGCTCATGCAAGAACCTAAGTTAAATCTCCCAGGCCATATTAGATGAGTTTCTTTTGAAAATGTTCTGGAAAATATGATTCATATCTAAACATGGAATGTTATGATTTGGTTTGCCACAAGGGATATATTTTTTCCCCCATTGGTTATGGAAGAAAATCAAACAATATAACGAGGCACTCGTTAGGGTTCCTAATGGGGTGATTAGGAAAGAAACTAGCGCAAAATGACATGCAAATACATATTAACATATACATATTTCGTGAATGTTTTTCTCAGGTTGGACAAGTCCCAACCTCAAAAATCACAAGAAGAAATCTCAACCCCAAACACTCACTCTCATCGTGCATTGGGTCATATAAATGGAAGATTAGAATATCATGCATGAGCATCATTTCAAGCATGAATGATGAATGAAGACAATATATCAAGTATATTTTTTGGAGATAAATGAAGATATAGATTTTGTTTTGTCTTGCCCATACTCCCAGTGCACTCAAGAGTAGCTCTTGATTCCGGATCGTTTGAACTATATTGCATGGCCATGGGGAGATGACAAGAGGGAAATGAAGATATGAAAAGGAAAGATTGTATGATCTAAGCATGAAAATAAAATATCGTCTCATCTTTTCATGCTCCCGGTACACTTGAGCATAGCCTCTTGACTCTAAAAATATAGATTGAGGGCTATCTCATATGGCCATGGGGAGAGAAAGAAGAGAGAAAATGATGAAATGAAAATTGAGGTTTACATACCTTGGATATGAAAGATATTAGAAATGCCATGGATTGAAGAGAAAATGAAAATAGAAATAGAGGAAGATTAAATATCTCGAATGTGATTGATATTAGAAATAAATCATCTTTAGAATGATCTTGGACTTACCTTGAATGAAGCTCCCAAGATGTTGAAGATGAAGCGAAATGGAAAGAAGAAGAGGGAGATAGAAAGAACTCAAGAGAAACCCTAATTCTTTAAGTGAGAATACTCTAGGGTTTCTCTCAAGAAAAACTCTTGCCCAAGAGGGGGGAAGTAGGGGGTATTTATAGAGGATTTTGGAGTCAAAATTTGAAATTCGAATTCAAGATTTGAATTCAAGAGAGAAGAGTTTTAGAGCCAAAATTCAAATTCGAATTTAGGATTTGAATTCAAGAGGAGAGAGTTTTGGAACCAAAATTAGAAATTCGAATTCAATATTTGAATTCAAGAGGGAAGAATTTTAGAGCCAAAATTCAAAATTCGAATTCAAGAGGGAGGAATTTTGGAGTCAAATTTCAAAATTTGAATTCGGCTTTGAAATTTGAGTTTGCAATTCTCGATTTGGATCTAAGCTTAGATTTTGGATCTAAATTTGGATTTAAAATTTATTTTAAAAATAATAGACCCAAAATTTTAATAGCCCCCTTTTTTGAAAAATTTGGGGTGATTACAGTTGCCAAGGAATTTTGGAATGAAAATGCTCAATTTTTAAGAAATTGAAATTATTAAACAAACATGGTGTTTTGTTTCCAGAATTACAAAATTGAAATGTGGAATTTCGATTCCATTTCAGTTTGAGGAGGAATTATGCTTCCAAAATTTTCATTATTGAGTCAAAATTCCAGACCATCAAATGCTCCTTTAATTACTAATATTTTTTTGCTTCTTCCTTGTGTCTTTGCCTCAAATATTACATAAATTCTGGATTCTAGTATTATTTTCAATTGGTATTCTTGTCTCGATATAAACCTAGGTTACAAGACCTAGGAACTAGGTCTAGGTTCTAAAATAAAAAATGTACTAGATATGGGTGATAATGGAAAAACCTTAAACCCTAAAGCTTAAATGGGATTCAAAACTTAGATTCACAAACATAAGGGCGTTGAAACTGAATATGAATCAAAAGACAGCTTAAGCATTCACTTTTGTTGCCAAACCATACTAAAACAAATTGGAGACCATTTGCATCCTGATTCCCCATACTCAATCTTGACGGGTAAAACAAACAAAGCCATTTTCATGATAATTCCACATTTATCTGTAAGATCACTAAAGGCCTGTTGGCTATTGCATATTTAAACAAAATGTTGAAAAGTTCCTCTAATTTCATAACAAAATCAAATAAACGAGCCGTAACTTTTTTGCTAAAAACATCTTCAAAAAGGGGTTTGTCAAAGTTCTTTTCAATAGAAACCAGTCATACAAAATTGCAAAATAGTACTTTCTAAGTTCTTAAATTTTCTCAATAGAGGGTTTTCATGAAGTTGCATGCAATTTCGATGGAAAAACGTAATGTTATGCATTATTGCTCTATGGTACCTTTTGTTCTATTTAAATTTGAGAAAAAGGGTGTTGAACTCTCTTGTTTCTAAATAGTGATTATTGTGTTAGTTTTAAACGTTATGTGATTTGTACTGTTGCATTACTACTCGACTTTGCTTTGTTGCCATTAAATTAATATTTAAAATGACTGATTTATTGTGTTTGGGAAACCGGGCCTGAGGGCAGTTTCAGTGAGAGGTAATAGACGATGTCTGGTGATGAGAAACCCTCACATTTGAAATTTGAAGGCGAAACGTGGACTGTGTGCAATGGTTTATGTGAGTGCGAGCTTGTGTTTTTGGCTTGTGTTGGTTTTGTCCCGGGAGGTAGTGGTGTGCGAGAGCTCACTATTGTCGCACACTCCTCTGTCTGTATTGGAGGGCCCACAGGGTATTGGGGGGCAGAAGGGCCCGAGGTTCTGTTCTGTTTTTGTTTGGGAGCGAGGCGCCTTCTGGTCCATCAAACCGGGTTCCTAGAGGGGCCATGCTGCTACAGCGGTGATCTGGCATATCTCAGGAGGCTTCACTTCAGGTACCCTCAATCTGTTGGATCGCCTGGTGAAGATATGTTATGTTCTGCCCGTGAGTTGTGTCCATGGGGTTTTCTGTTGTTGCTCGGCACGATGACCATGACATTGTCAGAGAACCATGGTTGGAAGCCTACGAAATTTTGGAGGTTGTGCACACCTCGTTTTGTTCTGTTAATGAGTCGCAACTGTAATATATGTTAAGATTTGAAGACATTTGTTTTACAAAATTAAGTATTATTTTGTTGGGCCATGTTTCATTCATGGCTGGATTTTTCCATACTCAGAGGAATTCTGGCCCTTCTTTCTATCTCTACAGGTAGTCCTTGATAGATTATGGCTCATGGAGTGACGACCTCAGTCTTGTGATGGATGGGCATGGGCAGTCTGGACACTGCGTCAGTTTTGGGCTTGTGTTTATTTTATTTGTTGGGGTCCAAGTGTTCTTATTATTGAAATCAATAACTGCTTGATTTGTTTATGTTTTGGTCATGACTCAATGTTGCTTCCATTACTATTATTTATATAAAAAAAATTGGTGTCAAAGATTGGATCGTGACAACTTTGGTATCAGAGCACAGTGTCTAGAGTTCTTGTCCAATGCCAATGTTGATCACAAGCAAAGGAAATGTCATCCAAGCCTGTTCTAGGAGGGTGTTTTTGATTTATTGTGAATTTTGAGTTTTAACATTTTATAGTAGTCTTAACATATTGCCTTATTGATGGATACAACTGTTATATTTTGTTTTCCTCCGTGTGGTGTAGTTTCAATGGCACGCACTAGAGGAGGCAGTGTTGGTGGAAAAGGGAGAACTCCTCGCAACACCAGGAGCCAGAACGCAGAGACTCATCCTACTGGACCTAGGATGCCTAGTGGAAACAAACAACAACAACAAACATTCATCATGAACACTTTGCATATGATTACGTGATTGATGCATGGCCTGGCGCAGAATGCTTCTTCAGGAGGAACTAGTACGGATACAAATGGGACGACAAATGGTGAAGCAAGGGGCCCAACTCACCAACAGTTTATGAGCTTGCATACTCCGAAGTTTTATGGGAAAGGCACTGCGGACAATGCTGAAGAGTGGATAAAGGAAACCAAGATGATTTTTACCACCTTGGAAGTGCCTGACAATAAGAAGGTTCAGTATGGCACCTTTATGGTAAAAGGTGAAGCTGAGGAATGGTGGCAGACCCAACGTGAAGTGAAATTCACAAATCACAAAGCAACTTGGGGAGAATTCAAGGAAGCATTCACACATGCCTACATCCCAGCCTTCACACGAGAGAAACACATGCAAGAATTCTTGGAGCTTCAACAAAAGAGTACGAGTCTGCATGAGTATGTCGTCAAATTCAGACACTTGGAGAAGTACTACCCCCATGTGTACATTTTTTATACGGACAGAGCAAATAAGTTCATCAGTTCATCAGATGACTTAAAGACGGGTTGCGAAGCCAAGTAATGGGTAGTCGTCCAAGAGATCTAGACGACGCAATCGACATGGCCACACGTTTTGATGAGGACTGGAACAAGACGCATGAGACAGATAGGATGAGTGAATTTCTGCGGTCCAAGTCGAGGCCAGACATGTTCAAGAGAAGGCGCAGTGACAGGGTGAACCAAGGGGACAAATTCAAGAGACAGAGGCCATCAGAATCCAGGCGGGACGATGAATGCCCCAAATGTCATCGCCAACACCCTGGTAAAACATGTTACAGAGATATCATAGCTTGTCTTTACTGTGGAACGCAATGTCATTTTATTCGTGAGTGCCCAAAGAAGAAAGAGGCTGAACAGAGGAGTGGTGCAGCCAATCAGCCAGCAGAAAAGAAAGTGTTTGGGAGAGTTTATGCGACCACAATTGGAAATCAGAGATCCACCGACCTAATTGAAGGTACCCTTCTTGTACAATCTCATTGGGCTCATATTCTGTTTGACTCTGGTGCATCACATTCTTTTGTTTCTAAGAGTTTTGCTGAACTTTTAAAGTTAGAAAGAAATAATATGCCTTATTAATTGTTAGTTGCTACGCCCATGGGAAACAAAGACACATGCAGAACATATCTAGAAAATGTGAAAATAGAAATACATGGACATTTATTACCAGCACAGTTAGTGGTAATAAATATAATGGGGTATGATGTAATCCTAGGAATGGATTGGTTATACAATCATTATGAAACAATAGATTGTAGAAGGAAGAAGCTGAAGATTCAGTTGGAAAATGGTCAAAGGATTGAATTTGGGGTAAAAACACCCCAATACCAAAGAAAGTTAGTTGTCTCAGTAGTTAAGGCAAGGAAATATGTGGAAAATGGGTGCACTGCCTATTTGGTTAGCATGGATGCAATCGACCAGAAATTAAAACCTATTAGTGAGGTGCGTACGGTGAAGGACTTCGCAGACGTGTTCCCTGAAGATTTACCTGGATTGCCTCCTATACGAGAGGTGGAGTTTGGCATCGAGTTGATACCAGGAACTACACCTATTTCTAAGGCTCCATATAGAATGGCACCAAAAAAACTAGAAGAATTAAAGAAACGGATCCAAGATTTAGCCAGCAAGGGATTCATTCGTCCAAGTGTGTCACCTTGGGGAGCACCGGTCCTGTCTGTGAAGAAGAAAGATGGATCAATGCGGTTGTGTATTGACTATCGAATGTTGAATCAGGTTACAATCAATAACAGATATCCATTGCCTAGAATCGAATATTTATTCGATCAATTAAAGGAAACAAATGTGTTTTCTAAGATAGACTTGAGGTCGAGATACCATCAATTGCGAAATAAGGAATAAAATTTTTCCAAAACATCATTTCGCACATGTTATGGGCATTATGAGTTTCGAGTGATGCCTTTGAGACTCACAAATGCACCAGCAACTTTTATGGATCTCATGAATCAGATATTTCTTGAGTACTTAAACCGATTCATTATAGTGTTCATTGATGATGTGCTAGTGTACTCAAAGTGTGAAGCAATACATGCAGTACATCATCTCAAGATAGTAATGAAATTATTGAGACAAAATCAACTGTATGCCAAGTATTCCAAGTGCGAGTTTTGGCTAGATAAAGTGAATTTCTTGGGACACACAATCTCGAAGGATGGAGTAGCAGTTGATCCGGCTAAGGTGGAAGTTGTACAACAATGGAATGCACCAACTAATGTAACAGAAATCAGAAGTTTTCTTGGTTTGGCAGGTTACTACAGGAAGTTCATTAAGGATTCCTCAAAAATTGGAACCCCAATGACTAAATTGCTACGGAAGGGCGTCAAATTTACGTGGACAGAAGACTATCAAAAGAGTTTTCAAACATTGAAGGACAATTTGACAAATGCCCCAATTCTGACACTACCAAATGGGAGGAAAGGATTTGTGGTATATACTGATGCGTCAGGAACAAGTTATGGAGCCATGCTTATGCAAAGAGACAAAGTCATAACATATATCTATAGACAACTGAAACCACATGAGAAAAACTATCTAATGCATGATTTGGAATTAGGAGTTGGTATTTGCACTAAAAATATGGAGACATTACCTCTATGGTGTGGAATTTGAAGTATTTTCTGACCATAAATCTCTCAAATATTTGTTCTCGCATAAGGAATTGAATCTAAGACAGAGGAGATGGCTGGAATATCTCAAAGATTATGACTTTGAGATAAAATATCATCTAGGAAAGGCTAAGGTGGTGGCTGATGCACTCAGCAGAAAGATGCTTGCTAAAGCTAGTGGACAGTTAATGCAGACATGGAAGTTGGTAGAAGACTTTGAACAATGGCATCCGTTGCAAGATGATAATGAAAAGGTGAAGTGTGCTGGAATTATTCAAGATGGATTTCTTGAGCAAATTATTGAGAAACAAAAACAGAGCCCTGAAATATGCAAAGTTGATACTTGAGTGTCATGAGAAGGAAGAAACTCCTTATTCTGAAGATGACGACGGATTTGTATGGTTCAACGGTAGATTGTGGGTTCTGAATGACCCAGAGGTGAAAAAAAAACTGCTGGAAGAGGCACACAAAATAAGATATATCATACATCCGAGAAGCACCAAGATATATCAAAATTTAAGAATAAACGTTTGGTGACCAGGAATGAAGAAAAAGATTGCTGAGTTCGTCTCACGATGCTTGGTGTGTCAACAGGTTAAAGTTGAACATCAGAAACCAGATGGTTTGATGCAATGAATAGTGATTTCTCAATGGAAATGGGAAGATATCACCATGGATTTCATAGTGGGCTTACCACATACTCGACGACAACACGATGTTATTTAGGTAGTGGTGGACCAACTAACTAAATCTACACATTTCCTTCCCATCAACATTTCGCAATCACTTGAATATCTGGCTGATTTGTATGTTGATGAAATTGTGAGACTTCATGGAATCCCTAAATCAATCATCTCTGACAGAGATCCAAGATTTGCATCCAAGTTTTGGGAAAGATTACATTAAGGGTTGGGAACAAAATTGAAACATAGTCGAAAATTTCATCAACAAACAGATTGGCAATCCGAGCGAACCATTCAGACTCTTGAGGATATGTTAAGAGATTGTGTTTTGCAATGGAAGGGTGAATGGGATAAACATGTGAAGTTGGCCGAATTCGCCTACAACAACAACTATCATTCTAGCATTGGAATGGCACCATTTGAAGCTCCCTGTGGCCGACCTTGTAGATCACCATCGTGTTGGACTGAGATAGGAGACAACAAGATTGAGGATTCTTTAGTAATCCAACATTATACTGACCAAGTCAACATGATTGGAAAGAAACTTTTAGCTGCTCAAAGTAAACAAAAAAGTTACCCACAACTGTTTCAATAAAGTACGCTCAAATTTCGAGGACAAAATTTCTTTTTAGGGGGCGAAGGATGTAAAACCCACAAATTTCTTTTGTTTCCATAAACAATTGAAACGTTAGTTTGGGGAGGAACTATAAACGGCAGATTTAAATGATGGTTACATAAAATGGAAATTGTCAATTAAATCATAGAAGGAGAATTTTTTGGAAAGAAAGGAAGAGGAAAGAAAAACTGATGTGATTTCCTTTCCTTGAGGGAGGTTGAAAAACATAACCATTCCTTTTTGTTGCAATCGTAGAAGAGAGAGTCCAGCAACAAAGGAACTCGAGAGGAAGAGAGAAAGGGAGAGAGAAAGAGAGAGAGAGTGAGGGACGTCCTCATCTTTGCCCTCCTTTTAGTTGAGATAGAGATTGGTGGCTGTTGTAAGGGAACCAGAAGCGCAAGAAGACTGCAGCCGGAAGTTTAGCTTGGATTTGAAAGGTATGGGGAATATTTAGTTATGCATGTATCATGAAACCTTTGTATTTTGAGTTCTTATAGATACGTATACATGCGAATCTATGTATGTGAATCTATGTATCTCTATGCCTAGAAAGAAATAGATGTGTGAGGTGTGGCATGTTGGAATGATATTTCATGCGCTTAGTTCAGTTATCTCTGATTTTCTAAGAATAAAGCATGTTGCTGAATATTGGTTTGAAGTGTAAAGCATGTTAATCTTAATTGGAGGTAGTGAAACTCTCTAGGTGTCTAAATTAACTTGTTTCTCTTTGTTCTTTTATTCATTATTCCATCTGTAAGACACCGAAACTAGAATCACCCCTAAGGCCTTGTTTGGTTGGAGGGAAAGGAAGGGAAAGGAAGGGAGGAAAAGGGAGGAAAAGGAAAGGAAAGGAAAGGGAGGAGAAGAGAAAGGGAAGGGAATGGAATGGAATGGAAAGAGGTGATTATAAAATGTTGTTTGGATAAAAGGGAATGGAATGGAAAGGAAATGATACAATTTATAATAATACCCCCAATAGTAAAAAACGTGGAGGGGTATTGTGGGTAGTCAAAAACTTTTGCACTTACTCCCTTTCCTTTCCCTTCCAATCCGTCCGATTTGGGAGGGATTGGATTTACACTACACAATCCTTTCCCTCCCTTTCCTTTCCTTTTCCTCCCTTGCCATCCAAACAAACTTTCTCTCTTTCCCTCCCTTTCTCTCCTTTTTAATTAACCAATTGCTCAATCCCTCCCTTTCCCTCCCTTTCCTTCCAACCAAACAGGCCCTAAAACAGAGCATGTATATCTAAGTTAGGGCTTTGTTAGTGGCTTCACACAAAGCACAAAAAGAAACTTTTATACCAGAACCCTCATGGAAGGTCTGGGTACAGAACGTGCAACACAAATTTAAAGAGGGGAGAGTCACCTCTTTCGTGGTGGTAGCAGAGGCCAGTTGGGGAAAAAGAGGATAACGGCATCATCCTCCCGTCGTCCCTCTTTCCCTGCCGGTTCCACCTCATCGCGAGGCAGAGATGAAAAATGAGGGAAGAGAAGGAAGCGGCGACGGCTGAGAACGTCGGTCGGGCGGTGGGGAACCCGAGCGTTGGAGCTCGTGGGAGGAGGACAGATCTCTCCCCATGGTCCCACTTTCCTCTGGTTTTGGTTGATTGAAGAGTCGGTGGAAGCTCCAGTGTCGGTCGAACGAGAAGAAGAGGGAGGTGCTCTCACGAAGAGAGAGAAAATTGGGCGAGAAATGAAAAACGCTAGGGCTCGACCTAATTTGTATTCGTTTCAAAAATTTCAAAACGGGTCCATCATGTCAGCAAAATTCTAGCAAAAACTGTTATAATTTTTAGAATTCTTGCCGCAACGTTTTTGCTAAAAACATCTTCAAAAAGGGGTTTGTCAAAGTCATTTTCAATAAAAACCAGAGATTCATACGAAATTGCAAAATAGTACTTTCTAAGTTCTTAATTTTTCCCAATAGGGGGTTTTCATGGAGTTGCTTGCAATTTCGATGGAAAAACGTAATGTTATGCATTATTGCTCTGTGGTACCTTTTGTTTTATTTAAATTTCAGAAAAAGGGTGTTGAACTCTCTTGTTTCTAAATAGTGATTATTATGTTAATTTTGAACGTGGTGTGCTTTGTACTGTTGCATTACTACTTGACTTTGCTTTGTTGTCATTAAATTAATATTTAAAATGGCTGATTTATTGTGTTTGGGAGACCGAGCTTGAGGGCGGTTTCAGTGAGAGGTAATAGATGATGTCTAGTGATGAGAAACCCTCACATTTGAAATTCGAAAGCGAACCGTGGACTGTGTGCAATGGTTTATGTGAGTGCGAGCTTGTGTTTTTGTCCAGTGTTGGTTTTGTCCCGGGAGGTAGTGGTGCGTGAGAGCTCACTATTGTCGCACACTCCTCTGTTTGTATTGGAGGGTCCACAAGGTATTAGGCGGCACAAGGGCTCGGGGTTCTGTTCTGTTTCTGTTTAGGAGCGAGGCGTCTCCTGGTCCCTCAAACCGGGTTCCTAAAGGGGCCATGCTACTGCAGTGGCGATCTGACATATCTCAGGAGGCTTCACTTCCGGTACCCTCGATCTGTTGGATTGTCTGGTGAAGATATGTTTTGTTCTGCGTGAGAGTTGTGTCTGCCCGAGAGTTGTGCCCACGGGGTTTTGTGTTGTTGCTCGGCACGATGACCATGACATTGTCAAAGAACCACAGTTGGAAGCCTATGAAGTTTTGGAGGTTGTGCACACATCGTTTTGTTTCTGTTAATGAGTCGTAACTGTAATATGTGTTAAGTTTTGAAGACATTTGTTTTACAAAATCAAATATTATTTTGTTGGGCCATGTTCCATTCATAGCTGGATTTTTCTATACTCAGAGGAATTCTGACTCTTCTTTCTACCTCTACAGGTAGTCCTTTATAGATTATGGCTCATGGAGTGACGACCTCAGTCTTGTGATGGACGGGCATTGGCAGTCTGGACATTGCGTCGGTTTTGGGCTTGTGTTCATTTTATTTGTTTGGGTCCAAGTGTTCTTATTATTGAAATCAATAAATGCTTGATTTGTTTAAGTTTTGGTCATGACTCAATGTTGCTTCCGTCACTTTTATTTATATAAAAGAACAAAATTTTGGTGTCAAAGATTGGGTCGTGACAACTTTGGTATGAGAGCATGGTGTCTAGAGTTCTTGTCTAATGCCAATGTCGATCACAAGCAGAGGAAAGGTCATCCAAGCCTGTTCATGAAGGGTGTTTTTGATTTATTGTGAATTTTGAGTTTTAACGTTTTATAGTAGTCTTAATTGATTGCCTTATTGATGGATACAACTGTTATATTTTGTTTTCCTCGGTGCGGTGTAGTTTCAATGGCACACAAATTTTTCATGCATTGCAGACTCTTGAACTAGAGGAATTGTTGCACTCACCCCGACCTCACTGAACCTGCATGTCACACTTGTAGCTTTGACTTAACACTCCAATTGTCACCATGACCAATTGTCTATTTTACCCTTTTGAATCAAAATTCCAAATGTGATTTCAAATGTTGGAGTTGGCAATAAAAAAACTAGGGACAAACCTAATACTTAGACCAGGATCACCTAGATTATTGCCATAGTGTCAAATGACCATTTTTCCATTGAATGTCAAAAAATCTCAGAAACTCTTGTAATGATGTACGACAAATTCAAATAGGGTAAGTCTTTGCTTTGCAAGTCTGCCATTATAGTCAAAATAAGCTCAAAGCTGATTTAATCAGCTCAAGTAAAATCACCAGAATTTAAAACTGCAATTTTTAGCTTGACGGTACATATTTAAGTCCAACCATGTTTAGGATAGATTCACCTTAGTGAAAGAATGTATTATATCACTAGATCACTTACTCTCTTGTTTTAAGGGATTTGGGCTGAATTTAAGCTCAACCTGATGGAGTGAGCTAAAACTGACCAAGGATCACATTTATCATGTATAAATCTTTTTTCTCTTAGTTCGGTTTGTGTTTTTGAATCCTGGTTGGAGTGTGACTTAGTTTGAAAAGTTCACAAAATAATTCCTTACTTGCTACACTTTGTAAACAACTATCGAGCTCAATTCGGTAAGTGGCCAACCTAAGCACCTGCAGTTCCACCAGTGAAAATTTCATTGATACAAGCACTCATTTGTTTCTCTTTATAAATGACATTTACAACTTGTAAACTTTAGAAAAATTGATTCTTAGAACAATCTAGAGGAATATTTTCAGTAAAATTTTAACCAAAGCCCATCTAGAAGTAGGCCCGCTGGTCCAGTCAAATCGAGAAAATTCATTTGGAGCTTTGGAATTACATAAGGATAAAACAATTTTTTTATTTTTAGTCATATTCTCTTGCATAAATAGACATATGTCACATATGCCATATACCTTAGCTTATGGCTTTCTTTGATTCCTACAACCTGGGCCCAAGCTAAATTCATAATTTGAGCCTACTCTAGTCCATGATCACACATAGGGGTAAAATAGTTATTTTCGTTTGATCCATGTTTTCCACTTGAGCAAAGGATGATATGTCACATGTACCTAAGTTCATCAAACAATAGTATTTTTAGATATTTTTGTTGTCTAGATTGAAATCCTTTTCTCATTTCATGTACATAACAAATGATCCAGATCTTCACCTAAGGGTAAAATAATCTTTTCCTTTAGATTTCTTATCTACGCCCAAGGGAAAACAATTATTTCATCTTTAATAAATTCATTTTTCACTTAGGTATATGTCACATAGACCTTAGTTTATAATATTTACAAAATCAATTACAATATTTTCATAAACATTTTTAATCCATGAACTATTGTCATCTAGATTTTTTATCTGAAATTCTGATCCAAATCCCTTGTCCTATCCAAAATCCACATTTTGGAGGTTTCTCTGGATTCAGACTTTGATTTGAATCTTAGAGCCATATCTTGGATCTATTGCCAAAAATTCTCTCTAGATTCAGGTCATGATCTAGATTTCAGACCCATATCCCAATCCATAGTTCAAATGCATAAGTAGTTAGGATTTGGTAAGAATGATTTGATGGCAAATATTTATTGAAGATGGACAAAATGTTTGATTTAACATTGCAATATTGGAATGAGACAACGTTTTTTTGATGACTCAACTGATTACAATGTTTTTGGGCTAGACTCCGACACCTAGCTATGAGTGATAGTTGGGAAGATGTCTCTCCAGCAGTTGGCATAATTGGGACTCATGGCTGAACCAAGGTCGAGATATATGTGGGCAAATGGCCCTTACTGCTGTTAGGCTAGGCTGTATGTCACAGACCACTCTAGAATATCTAGCTCATGCACCATGATGAACCATTCTGATCTGATATCGTGAATATGTCTGTCATTGTAAAAGCTAATGCAGACACTACTCTAGATGATATTCCACCATGACATATGGCCCCAAAAGTAGGCAACCCTTGTCTAGGTTGTATGTGTACATTGACATGATGACCCCACTGTCAAAAAAGTCCAGGGTGATATTTTCTTCATTGATTTGTTCCATTTTCCTTTGATAATGCTCCACAATCTCCCATTAGAATTATAGAAATGGATGGATCGTGGCCTCACATGTTTGTAAAACCAAGTTTGTAGGGCGAATACACATCCTTCACTATAGCTTGTATCTTTAATTGAAAATTTTGAGAGTTCTTTGTAGAGGAAAGCTAGTGCTGCCATCTTTATTGATTGGTGGTGAACTTTGATGTCCCCCATTTTCTAAAGAGGCAAGTAACTCGAAAGTCTATGTTTTATTCATTGTTATGGAAGAAGTTAAGACCGACTATGCAAGTCGTCATTGAATTTTTATACTTGTCTGCAGCATTGCCTGAGAGTACGGTTGCATCAACATACTGAGAAAGATCTTTACTGAGACTTTCTAGGTAAATGTTTTCTTAAACAAAGTTAAATTTCAAAGCTCATGCAAAGAAACTGCCATCTTCTTTGGATGACTCTTAGCATGGCCGGTCTCCTCTTTGAGGAAAATATAGGCCAAATTTTGACTAAGATTTTGCAACATTTTGGGATAAGAATTAATCCCGTTACAAATTTGGAAATTGTAAATGAAAATCAGCAACTCCTAAAAATCATTTTAGGATACTGATTTGAATGAAACTATAAATTTTTCTAGTTCTATGGTGAGCCGCCAATTCATGGCTGTTTTGGTATGAAATGAACGTTCTAAGAGTTAAAAATCCAAGATTTTAAGTATGATTTTCCAAGATCAAGGTTTGATTTTAGCATTATCCATGCATATATTTACCCATACACTTGCTGGAATAAACAGTTTTTAAATTAGAAAATTGATCAATCATGTAGCTTTGAACTACATAGACCAAAATGAAAGATTTTATTTCTTCTAAACAGGCTTGGGAACATGATTCTCAAACTGATTTTTTTTAAAAAAAAACAGCATGTATATTGAAGCAAGAATAGATATATATGTGAAGATATATACATGCATGCTATTTCTTGTAATAAAATTCTTGATAAAGGACATTTTAGCATATGTAAAATGATATTCCACTTTTTGTACGTAAGGAGAATGAAAACAAGGTTCCTCGTCACCTTACCTCCTTTCTCGAATGAATCATGAAAATATATACAAAAATGAGCAAGAATTAACAATTATGCTGAAGCAAGATTGCATGATTGCAGCCAGGCCAGGGTGGATCACATCCACGTGGATGAATCCATCCTTGGCATTTAAATTATGAAACTGCAACATGTAAATATCACTCTCTCTCCATGGAATTTCTCATGGTAAGGAGTTACAATAGGGTTAAGGTCAACAGTTTTGAAAGGGGTGTGACCTTGGGGCAAAAGATGTTCATGGGTTTCCTCATTGGAAAAATTGATTTAAAGCTCAACCTAGCTGGACATCATTCCAAGTTATTAATAAGAATGAAAGTGAAATCCCTCCCATGGATATTAAACTTAAAAGAATAGCAAGAAGCAAAAATGAAACTGAGAACAAGCTGGATTACCCTTACCTTGTTGGCTGGCCTTGATGCTTGGAGTTTCTCTTAGCTTGTTCTTTAAATCAGGCAATCCTAAGCAAGAACCCAAGCTAGGATTCGATCTTACCAATGCTGGAAAAAGAGAGTCTTCTAGCTGGAAATGAAGGAGAATGATCTTCCTTACGCCGGAAATCTTAAGGTATTTGTCCAATAATCTACCCAAGCTTAAAACCGAAAACAAGGAATGGGAGAGAGAGAGAGAAAGAGAGAAATAGCTTGGACACACCAGCTCCTTCCTCCTCTTTTTTTCTTCTTTTTCTTTTTCCTCTTGGCTGCAACTAAAGAGAAGAGATTCGGTAGCAGAAAATTAAAATTATGACCATCCCCAGCCATGGATACCAATGTGGGTTTATATAGACTTGCTATTGATTAGGGAACGAAGGGTGGTGGCTGCACACCTACCTCCTTAATACCCCTTCTTGTGCACGCCCAAGTCTCTGGGAAGATGCCCTCTTGAGCTGGGGTGTGTGAGCTGGTCCAGCCATGAGGACTAACCAATGGCTGGGAGCCTAGTTGGATTAGATTTTAATAAAATTTTAGGAAATGGGCTGAGGTGGTGGCTGCAAACTCAGCCAGCCCCCTTGTTCGGCCAATAGATGAGTGAATTCTTGTCTCATTGGTCAAATCCATGAGACATTGATTGCTGATCTAGTAATAGAGGATTAAATCTCATTTAAACCTAACTTTCCATCCAGGCACACCGAGCCCACATGTGTGGTCTGGATGTGCTTGGCTAGGTCTAGTCAATTGTGACTTAGACCTAGTCAAGTCAACTTTAATTCAAAGGTTTTAGGTTTTAAATACCTAACTTTGATTAAATTTTGACCAAGTTACCCTTGGTCCTTGTTTTGATTTTTGAAATTGAGCTTACTAGATTTTGACCTAGTGACTTAGCGCTAAGTTCTCTTGAATTGTAGATTTTTCTATCGACAAGTCAATTTGGTTTTCAAAGACTTTAAAATTCTTACTAAATTGGATTCGGAAAGGATATTTTTGTTCATAATTCAATTGAAAATGGTTTTGACCAAATCAAACTTTGATTTGAAATGTTGATTTTCAGCTTTATATTTGACTTGTGGATGTTACAAATTCAAAGGCATGTTTGATTTGTATAGAATCCCAATTTTGGATTCTAAAAATTCAAGGACAAATTCGCTAAAATTTGGTCAGATTTGACCAAAGTAAAAGCTCAATTTACCAGCTGATCTTGACTTGGTTTGGATAACTTTGATAAATTTGACCTCGAAATACCTATAATTGTTTTTCGCCTTAAATGAGCACAAAGTATGGTAGAAGGTTTCCTCTAACTGAATTGTAGGTATATTTTGACTTGATGACTTCTCTGTCAAAGAAGTCCCAAATGATGCTAGAATCATCTACCTTCTCCATCTTCCCATGGTAGCACTCTATACTGGGTGATTGGGTGTCAATGTTTTAAAAATGACATGATTATGGCCCCATGTGCTTGTAAAATCATTATGGAAATGTGAAGACACATCCTTCGATCGAGTCTATATCTCCGATTAAAAACTATCCTTGGTAAATAAATACCAAGACTGCTATGAGTATGGATATGCAGCAAATTTTGACATGCCCCCACTTTTTTGAGGAGATGAACTATACGAAAGTCTATCATATGTTCTTCGTTGTTGAAGAAGACGAGACCCATGGTGCAGGTTACCATGGAATTTTTTTACTTGTCTGTGCACTTCTTGAGAGTGAAGCATGATTGAGATATTGGGAATAAGCTATGCCCAGTTCTTTCAACTAGAGGTATTGTGTCCATTTTTTCTCTAAATGGCCAACTATGCTTTCCCATGAGTTTGTGAATCATGTCTAGAGTTTTGACTTCACATTGATTGACGAATAACTGGTGGTCCTCTTGGGTCACCTTCTGGCTCGAGAAAACCTATGATATTTAAAAATTCATCTTGGGTGATGGTCATTTCACCCATGGAAACCAAAATGTGTCGTTTCTTAGGTTCCATCTTTCGGTGATTACATGTATTAAATTGTAGTTTATGGACTGCATTGTTAGATTGATTGTTTCTTTGAGGCTGCAATCTTCTAAGTGGTCTAGGAACATACAACGGATGGTTGGATACCATGAGAGATACCATTGAGGTAGGTAGCCTCCACTTGAAATGACACGAAGTTTCGATTGACCTTGACATCACCCAAATAGAATATAGTCATATGGGAAAATGATCTGTAAGTCCATCTAGACAAGAAAGTTTTAATTAGATATTGACATGAGTTGACCCATTAGAGAATCGAAAAGAGTTTTGACATTGGGTTTAGACATGAACTTGGAAACAAGGTAGCACGTTCCCTCGTACATCCAAACAAGCAATTGAAGATAAATCAAGTAAATGATAATGAATTTTCTAGGACTTTTGCCTATATGGATCGTTTTAAAAATTGAACTTAGAACCTGGGGAAAATAAATGGGTTAAATCAATCCTTATTTATCCAAAATTCAAGATATTCCTATATACCAAATCTATGGTATCGGCATAGACTCCTCCAAGAGTTTTCTAAATTTAAGCTCTTTGATTCTCCTTGTTCACCCATCGGTATACTGGGACTATTTTCTGCTTTGGTACTAATGGGAGAAGGATTGTTCAGGACAATTGGGTGGTCCAATTGTAAGGCTATATCTTGGACTAATGTCCTAGAAATAGCCCAGCAATTTGATGACTAAGACTTTATATAGGTGAAGATTGTTTTTGCAAATTCATGAACATATGCGAAATAGATAGTTCTATTTCATACATTCCTAAGAGATAGATTTGAGAATTTGACAGCATATATGGCTTTGTATATATTTTAAACTTGAGGAATGGTATGATAAATTATAGAACTAAAGGAAACATGCTATCTCCTCAATTAGTCTTAAATACATACAAATATGATGCCGCCATGTGTGGTCATGAGAGTTTCGTACAACTGAATTCTGGTGTATACATTGACTTGTAATGTCTAAGAATTCCTTAGACGAATAATGGCAAGTCCCACCAGGTTTGCCATTTGTTTGCACCCCCCCCCCCCCCCCCAAATTCATTTGTAAGCGGGGAGTTATGCAAAGCAACAAAATTTTAAATTGAGGGTTTGGAAAAATTTCAAGAGAAAGGGATCTACCTGTTGGTACGAGATCCAACCGTTTTTGTTGCCTTCAACAAGGCAAATAGGACCAATGACTGAGCATTTATTGGATCATGTAGTCATTTGCAATGTACTTGTGCATAAAGGCTTGAATTTGAAATTAGAAGTTTATTTCAAACTTGGTTTTGAACAAGTGATTTTGAGTATGTTTTAAGCAATTTGGAATAGAATTTGGACAAAATTGTTTAGAAAATTAACTTGTTTTGACAAGTTATTAAACTTGCTTTTGAAATTTTGGTAATTTTTTTAGGCAAAATTGGATAATTGGATATTGTTCAAATTGATTTGAATTGGAGACCAATGTTTTGGTCGAAAATATGCCATTTGACTTGTATTTCAAAATTGGCAATGACATTGTTCAAATTGATTTGGATCATGGCTTTGATCCAAGGTTTTGGAAATTTGATGGACAAATTGAATTGAAAATTAGATAGGAAAATCGTTTGGAAAATCAATGATTGATATGAAAAATTGGTAATTTGGGTATTCTGATTTTATCTCATGAAATTGAGATTGTTTCATGATTTCAGATTGAAATTTTAGGATCAACTTGGGACCAAAATTTGAACAAAATGGCTATTTTAACTTAGTAAATGGATTGAATATTGAGAAATTCCTTTTGTCAAACCATTTGGTTAAGGCCAAAAGGCATGAGTTTTGATTTCAAGTGAGTCCTATCTTTTGGAAAAGGCCTAGAATTGCTTAAGTAAATGTGACTTACTTTTCACAAAATTGAATATCCCAAGTTGTAGGAAAACCCCTTGTTTTCAAACATGTTTTCGGCAAAATTAAATGAGATGCTTATGTTTTCTTTCAAAAATAAGTGAGTAATCCACATTCTTTCTTGCAATATGATTTGGTCGCATTTTGCAACTCGGAATGTGTTCACCTAGTTTCCAAAGAAAGTGCTTGTGTGTGATTGATTTTGTGTGTGAATGCATGAACGAAAGAAATTATATGAAGCATACATTATTCTCTCTGCATAATCTCTCATCATACATTCATGCATAGACATTCATTTCTTAATACATGAAATAGAGATTGCTTTTTAATTGAAATTTAGAACTTTCTCTAATTATGCCTAATGTAAGATTAAACATGTAGCAAGTGTGCAGTCCACAAGCTTGAGACTTAGATAAAATTCTCAAAATGATGTAAAATATGAAAATGATATTGAAATCAATCAGTAAAATGAGAAGAGGCGTGGGTTCATCCATTTTTCGCCTCTAAATAACCACAAAATCAAATTTTATTTTGATTTAAAATGAAGCAAATTGGGAACTATTGATTCTAAAAAAGCTTGGTTCTTAGAAAAAAATGTCAAATCATTGAAATTTTACTTAACTTATTACAAGTTATGTTTTCAAATTGGCAAGAGAATGCACCTCTTGAAAATATATTCCTGTTTGTGCTGGATTTTCACGTTGGGTTTCAGCATGAGGATTAGGAAAAATTTCTTTTCTTAAACCAAGTTAAATTTTAGATTTCATGCAAAGAAACAGGCATCTTCTTTGGACAACTCTTAGCATGGTTGATCTCCTCTTTTAGGAAAATAAAAAGTAAGTTTTTTTACTAAGATTTTGCAACATTTTGGATAAGAATGATTAAACCCGTTACAAATTTGAAAATTGTAAGTGAAAATCAGCAACTCCTAAAGAGCATTTTAGGATACCGATTTGAATGAAACAAGAAATTTTTCTAGTTCTACGTTGAATGGCCAAGTCATGGCTGTCTTTCGTATGAAATAAACATTGTAAGAGTTCAAACTCCAATATTTTGAGATTGATTTTATAAGATCAAGGTTCGTTTTCAGCATTATGCATGCATATTTATGCATACATTGCTGGAATAAATAGTTTTTTAAGTTGGAAAATTGATCGATCTTGTAGCTTTGAACTACGAAGACCAAAATGAAAAATTTTCTTTCTTCTAAACCAGCTTGGAACATGACTCCCGATCTGATTTAGAAAGAAATTCAGCATGTATATTGAAGCAAACAAGTATATATATGTGAAGATATATACATGCATGCTATATTTTGTAATGAAATTCTTAGAAAAGACCTCTTAGCGTATAAAAAATGACATTTCATAGCTGGGTTCTTTTATGTAAGGAGAATTTGAATATGGTTCCTAGTCTTCTTACCAATTTCCTCGAATGAATCATGAAAATATATATAGAAATGAGGAAACATTAACAATTATGCTCAGGTAAGATTGCATGAATGTAGCCATGCAAGGTGGATCACATCCACGTGGATGAATCTGTCCCTAATTGGCATTTAAATTATGAAATTGCAGCAAGTAAATATCACTCTCTTACAGTGGATATTCTCATGGTAAAGAGTAAAAGTAGCAGTAAGGCCGGCTGTTTTAAAAGAGGTGTGGCCTTGGGGCCCTTTTAGCAAAGATATTCATGGGCTTACTTGTTTGGGAAATCAATTTATGCATGATTATGCATTAAAATGCACATTGAAGTGAAACTCACCTTAGCTGGACATCATTCCCAGTTACTAATAAGAATGAAAATGAAATCCCTCCTAAGGATATCACCCCAACCCTGTTGGACGACCTTGATGCTTGGATATTCTCTTGGCTTGGTCTCTAAGTCAAACAATCCTAAGCAAGAATCCAAGCTACGCAAAGCTGGAAAAAAAGATTCTTCTTGCTGGAAATGGAGGAGGAGGATTTTTCTTATGCCACAAATCCTAAGATAGAGTCCAATAAAGTACCCAAGCATAGCAAACCAAAAGCCATGGAGTGAGAGAGAGAGAGAGAGCTTGGACGACAGAAGCTTCTTGCTCTTCTTCTTCTTCTTCTTCTTCTTCTTCTTCTTGGCTGCAACTAAGGAGAAGAGATTAGATAGCAAAAAATTAAAATTATGATCATCCCCAACCTTGGTTACCAAGGTGGGGGGGAGGTGGCTGCGTACCTACCTCCTTAATACCCTCTCTTGGGCATGCCCAAGTCCCTTGGGAAGATGCCATCTTGAACTGGCAGGTGTGAGCTGGTCCTGTCATGAGGACTTCCCATTGGCTGGGATTCTAGTTGGATTATGTTTTAATTAAATTTTTAGGAAATGGGCTGAAGTGACTGCCAACACAGCCAGCCCCCTTGTTGACCAATAGATGAGAGAATTTTTGTATCTCATTGGTCAAACCCATGAGACATGGATTGCTGATCTAGTAAGAATGGATTAAATCTCATTTAATCCCTCTTTAACTTTCCAGCTAAGCACACCAAGCCCACACGTATGGGCTGGGTGTGCTTGGCTAGGTCTAGTCAATTGTGACTTAGTCAACTTTAGTTAAAAGATTTTAGGTTTAAAATACCTACATTTGATTAATTTTTTTACCAAAACACCCTTGGTCCTTGTTTTGATTTTTGAAATTGAGCTTACTAGGTTTTGACCTAATGACTTATTGTAGGTTCTACTGAATTGTAGATTTTTCTATCGATAATTTGGTTTGGTTTCCAAAGACTTAAAATCTTGCTAAATTGGATTTGCAAAGCAGATTCTTGTTCATAATTCAATTGAAAATGAGTTTGACCAAATCAAATTTTGTTGTCCAAATTTGGTTGGATTTGACCATTTGACCAAAGTAGAAGCCCAATTTGGGAGCTGATCTTGACTTGGTTTGGATAATTTTGATAAATTTGAGCTTAGAAAACCTCTAATCTTGCTTAAATTAAGCTCAATTCGAAATGCATTGTGACTTGGTTCAATTAAAGTAAATTTGATCCAGTCAAGGTCTATTTTTGTCCGGTAACTAGATCATGGGATAGACCTGGTCATTTGGTCTGTGTTTGAATAACTTGAGCTCATGTTTGACTGAGCTCAGTGAGTGTGGTGCCACATCTAGGTGCACCAAGGCTGAACCCACTCGCCATAAGTAGGTTAGGTAGAAGCCATCTTGGCTTCCTTTGTGACTAGGTTCCTCCCTTTAATTTGAGGAACTTTTTAATCAACGTGGAGAGAGAGATATAAATATCTATACCTTTCCAATAAACTTAATCATTATCCTATCTACTTTATATTAAACATGAGAGACATTTTAATGAAAGTAGATATTTTTTAAAAGGAGGGAGGTGTGTAGCACCCTGGATGGGCCCTTGCCCACGTAGGCTAGGTGGTGCCCACATGTGGGTCCCACTTGGAGTTTTATATCCCTAATTGGATATAGTATTCGTATTTGACTCCATATTTGGTTTCGTAATTGGATTTGGATTTCAAATGACAAATGCAAAAGGATTTAGATTTCAAAATCCTTAATTTGGATCCAATATTGTATATTGGATTAAGATTTGGACTCATAATCATAAATTGGGATTTTTCCTATGAGTCAAATTCATGATTTGAACCTGAATTTCATGTTTGGATTTCAAAATTCATTTGAAATTGAATTTTTTCATGGTTATTTTGTGAAAATCTTTTTGCATGATTTTGGAATTACTTTCAGAAATTAAATGGAAAAATTTGAGGTTCTAACAACCAGTATCAAAAGTAAGCAAAAAGTTGTGTCCATCAGTTGTACTGATCATATAACAATAGATCAAAATATTGAAAGATTTTTGGATAGCATCTGCAGTGTCCTATGAAGTGCATGATAGATGCTTAATCAGAATTAAGAATTTACTCCCCTGGCCCTATAATATGTATTTTCATGCAAGGATGCAGGTATGGATTTCAAAGAAGGCACTATGGATGCTACCTTGCATTTAGTTCTAGTGGGTATGCTTCAGTCCTCCTCATTGTGTATAAAAGAAGACGTGTTATGAAAATTTGTACCACATTTATTTCCCACTTGGTTGGCTACTCACAAGCTCATCAGGAATTATTGGACCAAAAATTGTGATAATCTCGATATAGATTGGATCTGACATAAGTTAATAAGGGGCTAATCATTGCCCTTGATTAATCTTGAGGTGCATTTCTCTCTTCCCACTTGACAAGCGTCAACTTCCAAGCCTTTGATTAATTTTAGGCTCACCACTTTGTCCTTCCTCATGATATTACACTAATGGAAAATAGAGAGAGAAGAAAATATTTGCCTGGGTTCTTCATTAGTGGAGTAGTTGCAGAAAAATCTAACTTTCAGGGTGTTTTTCTCTATCACCCTCTTCTTTTTTTTTCTTCTTCTGTGCTGATCCATAGCAATAACAACATGGACACCGATTTCCTTAGAAAGATGAAGAAGCAGACCACCTTCTTCCTCACAGAGAAGAAGGTAGTGCAGATGGAGTATATAAAAGTACAAGATATCATATATGAGACACAAGAATATCATATCAGACAACTTGTAAAAGATGGTAGTGCAGATGGAGTATATAAAAGTACAAGATATCATATATGCTCCTAGCAGTAAGTGCATGTCAAGTTGTCAATGCAAATTATGTGAACATATGGGCATCGTCTGTTGTCATCTGCTTATAGTGCTGAATGAATGACACTTCAAGAAGCTACCATCTGTTGTCATCTGCTTATAGTGCTGAACGAATAACACTTGAAGAACCTACCATTGAGATATATACTGAAGAGATGGATGAGACAGGCCAAGAAAAGTGTTGGAAAAACATATTCAGTATTCCTCCACTGGCAGATGCGAAAACATCTATGCCTGTGAAGAAAATTTTCCTTCAATTGAAAGCAAAAGAGTGCACATTAACAAAGCGTTGTCAGATGATAAATGCAATGGATGATGCAATGGATGGCATGATCATTGCACTCGAAAAGCTGGTAGAAAATATAAGAGAAAAGAAGGCTAAGAAAATGAGAACTAGTGATAATAGTTGCAATGTAGCTTCCTAGAATGTGGAGTTCGGCAACACTTGTACGACTGATTATATTGCGAAAATCACAGATCAAGGACCAGTTCTTAGTAAGGGAACTACAGAACAAATTGTGTCATGAATTTAACTATCTAAAGTAGTAAGGATGTGTGCCACTTGTAGGAAACATGGACATTATTTTCGCATGTTGCCACCTGTAGTATAGTAGATCAAGTTGTGTGCACTATGTGGTATATGCAACAAAGAAAAGAAGGGGGGGAGGGGGGAGATAAAGTATTTTAACATTTTTCTTTACAAAAAATGTACTTTTTAGGCTCTTAATTTTGTTATAATCCATTTTTATCTTTTTAAAAAGGTTTCCCTCTTTAATCAGAAATATTTTGGTCATCATACGCACAAGGCGTGCAAAGAAGGGCGGAGCCAGGATTTGTTTCAGGAGCGGGCCAAACGGTCTAATGAACTGCAACAAAAGGGGCTGGGTTTTATGGGTCGGATTTGGGTAGGATCAAACTAAACTCAAATCCAAATAATACATGGACGCAACAAAAAATTTTTAATTTTCTTATATAATTTTTTTTTTTTTCAATTTGTTGGAGTGGAGCCATGGCCTAGGCGGTCTCCCCTCCCTCCGCCTCTGTGCACATAACTAGTTTCGAGGAGGTGCATCACTTTGCTTTTCTGTTTTTCTTTTTTCTAGATAATTTTTTTTTAACATATTAAATTTGCTAACTTAGAAAGTGAGAACTGTCATCAATGTAAAAAGAAAATGTCATCCATCTCTTCCTTTCCACTGAAAGGAGGAAAGATGGGTGCCAAGCCTTGGTGAACTGGATCCTTCCATCAACTTGGCGAACCCACACACTTATCGGAAATGTCCCTTCAATTATGAGGTAAGAAATGTACCTCATAATTTCACTTAGTACTTTTGTTCACCGCGATAATGTAGCAGTTGTCAAGCTGAAGACCCCGAATTAATTGATAATGTTGCTTTGAAGTTTCTCCCACGAAGCATTGTGATGCGGTCTCATTTATCAGTTTTTTTTTTCTTTTTCCTTTCTTTCAAAACTTTTTGGACTACTTTTTACTATCATCTTCCTATTTTTCAGAAGCCGAAGATAAGGAAAAAGGAGAGGAGGGATTTTGGAGGTTCCACAATGCTCTATGTGTGGAATCATCGTGCAAATTGCTTTGTTGCTTTAAAAAAAAGTAAACTGCTCATTGATTCCATATTGTGGTAGCGTAATCTACACACTTCACCTTCTGCCACTTCTTCGCCATATCCATCACCACAATATTCCCTCTCTCTCTCTCTCTCTCCCATATATATATATATATATATATATATATATATATATATATATATATATATATATATATATATATATATATATATATATATAAAAGAGAGAAAAAGAGAGAGAGATATTAAAGCAACCACCACTGATTTCGGGTTATTATAAACAAAAATGTGGAATTGGCCCGTAAGAATACCCTCCATGTTTAAAATATACTAGTTTAGCATTTGTTCATCGTCAGTAGTATGATAAAAAAATATTGTTTCCTACCTAAAATAAACTTGTCCAGATCGATTAGACGAACGTGTGCAGATCATCATCACATAGTTCCGACTATCCACGTATAGGCTCAAGTTAGGCGCTAGGCTTGATGAAAAGTCATTCCCTATTATTCCTGCTAGCGACCAACTAAACGCCTATCACCAATAAAGGGAGGGCGCTCGCTTATAACTTTGAGAGTTCTTCATTTTCTCTAATGATTCCTTTTCTCATTTAATGTTAAGGAGCGGTTCAAATCCAGAACTACTTAACATACAGACCTATTAACTTTTCATGAGATCTCATAGTAATCGTATGGTTAGGGATGCAAATGGGTAACGTATATTTGGTTACTGATTCGATTTAGAATCCGTTTACTGGAATCCTCATGCAAAATCTGAATTTGAGGTGAAAGTTGAAACCTTACTAGCAAAATCTCTTTTGGGTGACTTTTGAATTTTAGTTTGTATTTATTTAGCTGGTCCGACTCGGACCCTTTTGCATCCCTGTCTATCTATTTCTCTGTCATGGTGATCGAGGCGAGAATTTGCAGGGAGGCTGTAAAAGAAAAGAGCCGGGAGACCATGGGCATTTTGGAAAGGAGATTTCTTATCGCTGAAGAAAAAGTTCATTTAATAATGGCTTGCTAGTTACGACTGCCAACCTGCTTACTCCATCATTTGATTCCTCATGATCTTCGTCCAGAAGTTCCCTCTCGATCCCTTTCTGCATCTTTAATGCGTGTTTTTCAACTCTTCCGCTTCTGCATCTTGTCCTGCCGTGTTTTCCTTCGGCTCTAGGGTGTAAAAGTTAAATGCTTTCCTTCCCATCATCTTTCAAAGGCTGACCTAACCTTCCCATTTCTTTCCCTTTACTTTCCTTTTAACTCTCCTCCCTTGCCCTTCCCTCCTCTCTCCTCCCCAAACCAACCGGTCAAGATCGGAGAGAATGCAGACCATCTTGAGTTTCAGCGTTCATGGCCTCCCTCTGTGCGTCTCGGGCTTCAGATCGTGTTTGTCCCTTTCCGTGGAGTTAGTTTTTTCCTTTCCATCTCCTTTCTTTCTTTTGACATAGAGGAGATCACTTTCCCCTATTTCTAATTTTACTTGATCTCTGTCAACGTTTGGTATGCAGGATGGCGGATCACGACAGGAGGAGAGAAGCCATCAAAACGCAGAGATCTGGTTCATCCACCCATGGGCTACCCACAAGCCAGGGACTGGATTCTCTTGTATACTGCCAGAGAGCCATGGAGATGGTGAACGAAGAAGGAGTGCTAGAAGATCTGTTCTTCTGTAGGACCTGTGCTAGGGCCGCTTAATTCAGTAGCGCAAATCTCACTGATCTTATTTGTAATTTATTGTAAAAGCTTGGTTTGATGCACGCGACCCTTTCCTTTTGTTTGACGATGTTTCAAAATCTTCGATCTTGGTTGATCACTGTTCTCTTTGCTTACATAGTCCTCATTTGTATCACACAAGGTTTGCAGCATAAGCACTCTCTCTCTCTCTCGCTCTTGTTCTTCTTCTTCACAGAAAGTCTGTAGTTGGGTATCGGCGAGTCTTCTTGCCACTTGATCCGTCATAGCCTCGCTTAAGCTGCCATTTAGCAGCCATGTCCATGTGATCATGTGTTTGTGCCATATGTGGAAGATCAACTCGGATGCTTCTTTTCATGATGAAGCATCCCGAAAAGATAAAAGGGAAAGCAAACAGAGAAATGAAATGGATATGGGATCACGATGTACGACGCGTTGGCTTGCTGTGATTCTCAAGCGCTGGGGCAGGTGGAGGATAGAGGAAGCGGCATGTGTGAGGGCATTTGATATTCGTTACAGTGCTCCGTTCCAGGGTCTTCCAGGAACGGGATACCACCTACTGGGTGGGGAATTTTTTAGGGAGATGAACTATATTTCGTTTAATTTTTACAGGAGCAAACTGTGTTATTAGAAATTTTAGAAAGGCAAAATAAAATTTTTTATAAATTCTGACATATTGTTTTCAAAATTTCGAGGGGTGTTCATGGCCCCTGCAGTTGCAAGGGCCCGTGCTTCCCACTGTGTACTGTTGTCCCATGGAACAAGCTATGTATCAATGTGTGTGCGCATCCTTAAAAGGCCTAAAAAGTAAGTGCAAGTTAATGATGGATTGATGCCTTGGCCTTTTTCTTTTTCATCTTTGTCTTTTTTGCTTAATAATCCAATACAGTGCATCTGGTTTTTACATTTTCAAAAAGAAGTTACCACTATTTCTTCATTCTCTTTTCCTTTTGAAAGAGTGGACCCGTTAAGTGGCAAGAGTCTTCTTGAGGTTTCCTCCTTATCGAGATAAAGCATAACTGAACAGTTGAGATCACCTTTCGTACTAGATACAAGTATACAACTTTGCTTACTAGTTGGTAAGAGTTTGAGACCTTCCCTTCGGCCAGGGCTTGCGTTAAGGCCATGGTCCGTTGTCCTGACTAATCTTTGAATGAAAGGAGATGAGAAATTTTTCTTTAGCTAAACATGTTTATGTGGTCCTCTTTGCTGGTTAGTTCTTTGTATTGTACTGAAAGGAGATATCGCTAGAGGCCAAAGAGAGTACGTCGAGGTCGGCGGGTTTAACGCATCCAAAGAGGTCGAACAATCTTTTTCCCATAGCGTCAAAAGGTAGACATTTAGATGCGATGATAAGGAGCTTTGTTAGTGTAAACTTTACCGGTAGGGTTTCACTTTAGAACTAGACCTGAGCATCCGAAACCTGAGGCTGGGCAGGTTTTGGCTCGACTCGGCCCGGTCTGGTTACAATAAAAAAATACTTTTTAAAATATAAAATATTTTTTTAATATAAAATATTTATAATAATAAAATATATAAAAATAATTTTTATTTGTTATCGGGCCAAATCAAAACTCCCCCTACTTAAAACGCCTTGTGGAGGCTTGTTTCTTGGACCAAGAAACGATGTTGTTGGGCAGCCGTCAGAGAGATCCAAGGCTAGCTGTGACCTACACATTGTGCACCAAGTGAGCTGACAAGACCAACCTCAGCACAAGCCCCCTTTGTATAATAGCCCACTCAATCTCACAGTGCAGCATAAGAGGCTACAATAGACCAATTTTTCTTCCAAAAGTTGCTCAGCACACATGCAACCATCAAACCAAGCCACACATGTGCAGTGGCCGAGCCGCCACATAGTGACTGGTGTAGGCACTTGCTGACACCAGTCTCTTAAATTTTTTTTTTTAATTTTTAAATGGGTATATATATATATATATATATATATATATATATATATATATATATATATATATATATATATATATATATATATATATATATATATATATATATCACAAACCACCCAACTGCCAAAAGAGGAAGAAAAGAGCATACCAAATGGGGCCATCCCTGTGTCTCCTTGTGTTGAACATGTCAGTGTATGACAAGAAGCCTCCAAAGGCCTTGATGTCATCGAGGCATTTCATGGAAATCATTGCTCCAAGCATTAATTTTTGCGACTTAATAACATGTCATGCAATTCCATGCCTGGAGACCAACCTGCTTCTTTCACATGAGTCACCATACGAGATGTCTATTGTTGTAACTCAAAATGCATTCCCTTGCACCGAGGGTAAATAGCTTGCACCTGCTATTTCGAGACAATGTAGGTGCAATGATGATTAGAAAATATGAAAGAAAACTATATTTTATATGCAGGACTAGAGGCAAAATACACAAGTAAAAACATGAAATTAAAAGAAAGAAACAAACAAAGAGGGCATACGTGACCCCTATACCTACCCTGAAGGCATTAAAATAAATCTAATCCAGAAAATAAACGTGCTAAACTGCGACATTATTAAAGCAACTAATGTCGAGCAGCCATACATGCAACATCTCAAGGTATAAAGCGTGCTTCCTCCGTCCATCTGGCACACAACTCTGTAAGTGGATGTACGTGTGAGGAGAGGGCCTATAGTCCCAAGTCTGGTAAGTCTTCATTGTCAACTCTCTAGACATCATCTTGCTATGAGAAGTTGCATGCAAACCAGCTCAAGGTCATGGCCTAGCAAGGTCCTGCAGGTATGAGGAGTAGGAACCATGAAGAAAATTGTTAGGGCATAGGACAAACTGAGATTTAGATGACACAATAATTGGGATGCGACACTAAACCTAAGGCAAGATATGATCAAGATCTTTCAAACAAACATGTTTCATTGACAACCTCTAAACCGCATCATGATAAAAAGAGTTTCATAACAGGTCTATCAAGTAAAACTAGAATATATTAGGAACAATGTGAAACTAGTTTTAATTAAATTAATTCCAGCTTACATAAGTCATATGGGTCTACAAGTGAAGGTAGTTCATAATTTGCGCATGGTTTCAAATTGTCTAGTCAGAAAGCAATTGTTCTTTCAATGGAAAACCTGATCTAATGCTGCAAATTGGATGTTGGTTAGAAATTCATTGTAGCATATTCTCCCAATTGTTGAGTGTCACTAGAAATTTGAAAACTAATCAAATTGTGAGAACAATGCCAAATCTCATTTCTCTTTTACCAAAGATGTGAAAAATAAAAATGAAATGTTTATGCAATGTTTCCTACCATTAGCCCAGTCAGTCAGAATAGATCTAAAACCATTGGTGTAAAGCCAGTGACACTTAATTAAATGCTATGGTAACCAGTTGACCCAGTTTCACTCAAAAGTGATGAGATTAAGCAACGATTATGATGTTGACGATGAGGACGACAAGGAAATAGAAATCTAGGAACATAAGTCTAATGTCTTTAGCTTGGTGTTGATTATAGGATAGAGGTTTTAACTTCAATCGATCGGTTGATTATAGGATAGAGGTTTTAGCTTCAATCGATCTAAGGCAGAAACTCCTCCTGAGTGCACGAGGAAGAGGAAGCTTTCAGGCGAGCATATGATGCTAAACTAGGAGGTTTTATGACAGCATCGAGTGCCTCCAACGCGATCATGGGATCCTCCTCCTCCTCCATTGCTGCCACCAACTTCATAGAATATGGTTAATTCCAACCACGTGCCTCTCTCCGGCCCAGCAATAACGGTGGACAGGCAGAAACCGATCAACCATCTCTTTGTTAGGCAAGATCAACAAAGCAAGGGCCAAAGACTATGGCACTCATAACTCTTACATGAGTCTCTTCCTTCGAGATTATCTCCATTTAGACCAATGAAAGATGTTGGACTAGGCATTTGATGAATTTCTCAATGGCATGAGCTATGGTTTCAAGTTTAGGGCATCATTTATCCCCATGGACTATTCCAACTGTTTTTCACCGGCTGTTGGGCTTAGAAACAATAACAGTTCAAAATTTTATCAATGGTAACGTTTTCATGTGCAACAAATTGTGAGCTTTTTCCTTTAAAAAAAAAATATAGGCCATCAAACATAGCCTAGATTTAGGAAAAGTGAGAATTACCCTACCATACATTTTTATGCATTTTTTTTTAAATTTTGTCACTCAAAATACTTCCATCGCATCAAACACAGCCTTACGTTCCACTCTACCTTAGTTTTTTAGCCATGCCAATCTCATAGATAAGTGCAGATGGTGGTAGATACACATATAAGGCCTCAAAGGTTGTCATTTGAGTTGAAAAATCAAAGGACAACTTAGTACCCTATAAAAGAAATTTAGTCAAGTTGAATATCTCTTACTCAAAAATAGTGAATGTAGGATTCAATTGTCATATTTACCACATCAGTCTCGGCCATGCAGACAAATGACTATGGCATCCCATGAAGTTTTCTCACAGTTTTGGAGGGCTTCAATCACAATCAGAACTTACAGGGTCAAGATATGACTACCAAATAGCCACATTTGGTAAGTCAATCCACCATCACCATGGTAGTTTCCTTGATGTATGATTTGATAAAACATACATAAAGTCTAGAAATATGTCTCTCTAAGGTACTCATGGAATAGGTAGTGGACCATGATGAGATGTTGTTTTTATAACTTCATACTTTTTATTTTTGGCATGTGGGACATTCTATTGCCAACTTTCTCACCGACCTCTTCATTATTTGTTCATGGAAATACTCATTTCACCCTCTAAAGCATCTTGTATACTCCCTTATGCTCAACCATGAGAGCGTCATGGATGTAGAATATCGTTAATTCAAAGGGATTCCTTAGAAACCGTATTGTAATTTTTGTAGTTCAAGACTTGGTTTCTTAAAGTTTAATTAGATAAAACACTTGGGTCTCAGGCTAAGGTCTTCTTGATGGTTCTAAGTTTGTTATTGAATTTTTGGTATATTTGGAGTTACGTGTAAATCTCTAAATTAATTATTGAAAGGTTCATCAACAAAATTTCCCTTGATCAAGATAGAATCGATGGCTTGATGTTCAAACAATTTTTATATTGAACAACGAAATCATATTCAATAACTTTGCCAACCACTTTATATTGATTTGGGGTAATACTCTTAGGTGCAACAAGTACTTGTGGCTACGGCGATTGGTATGCACCACAAGCCTCCTACCTAGCAAATAGGTCATTCACTTCTCAATGGCCATGACCATGGCCAATATTTTCCTATCATAAGTCAAGAATGATTTTTATTCAAGATGTGAGTCCCTTGTTCATATAAGCAATCAAGTGTCCATAATGTGCAACACTAACCAAATGCCCAATCACATGCATCTGTCTCAATCATAGATAAGTGAGAAAAGATTGATAGAGCTAACAATAAGTGTTTGCTATTGCTTTTTTGAGCAACTCAAATGCTCATTGGGACTTATCCATCCAAATAATTGACCTTTTTTGACATGCTAGTCAAGGAGAGGAATATAACTAATAACAAGTTGTGCCAAAAAAATACACTCAAGTCTTTAATGTCATAGTGTAGGGGTCAATCATGCATCACTTATAGCTTTTTGAGATCAACCACTCCATCATGATTAATCACAATGTAACCTAAGTATGCCACATCTTGTTTCCTAAATCTACATTTGGCAACTTATCATGCAAGTAGTGGTTACACAATATTTCGAGTATTTTGCAGATGTGTGTAGCATGTTCATCAAGTGTATAGCTTATACACAAGAATAAAGCAACATATAAAAGCCCTAAACATAATGGTCATGTAACACTATAAGGTGGGTTCTGCATTTGAGATTAAATGACATAACTAGATACTTGTAGTGGGCATCATGAATCCAAAGCATAGTTCTTGATGTCACCCTCTATCATCCTGATCTAATGGTACCATGCTTTGAGGTCCAACTTTGAGTATCATTAGCTCTATGTTGCTCATCAAGTAGGTACGTGCATAAATGCTATGTACCATCTTTTATCTTCATAAGTAGTAAGGGTGAGGGAAAAGGGCTAGTATTTGGCCTGATAATTTATGTCTCTGTCATTTGTGTACAAAAGAAGGCTAGTGCTTGCCTTAATAATTTTTATCCCCATCATCTCTGTCATGAGTCATTCAATCTTATCCTTCAAAGCCTGAGTATATTTACAGGACCGAACATTAACTAGTCTGATACCATCCATTAGCTATATCATGTGAACTTGTGGGATAAGTGCATAGGCACTGCAAAACAATCCTCACCATTTGTTAGAACTTACCACAACACTTTGCTCCTGAGCCTTGGGCCTTAGAAAGTGCTTTTTGGTGAATGTGGAACAGACTGTGGTAGGACACCAGACATGCATGTTCTTAAGTATTGGGTTTGCTACTATCCTCAATGCTCTCAAGGAGCCCAAACCTCTATAGCAAAAGATAGAGTAATCTATATGAAATCTCACACTACCTCTCTTGGGGTTTTGAACTATTGCATCCCTAGAATGACATCAATACCGCTTATGAGGAGAATGTGCAAGTCGATTGTGGATCTAGTGGTTTGGATATAAAAATAGCATTGTGACATATGGTGATATGGTAAAACTTGGTTAAGTAGTCCACAATCCAATTGACTCAAACGATGGGTGCTCATTGATGGGTAGTTGTTTGCACACAACATTTTTATATTTTGTAAATAGATTGTAAAATGAGAAATATGTTCGCATCCATTATGCATGATAATCTTAAAAATGGGATGTGACCTATTGGTACAAGGTTTACCATTCATTGTGCTTCTACCAAATGTAATGAGATCAAAGATTAGGCCACATTACTCTATTATCTAAGTAACTAAATGTCATCGTATGCCTAAGCATGTTGATTGAAAGCAAATTGTGCATAGTTTAAGAAAAAATTGATTGGTGAAAATCCAAATGAATCATTAGATATGAGGGATTTGAGCAATAGATCACCCAATCCAAATCCTTGATTCATGAAATGTTGATGCCTAATCTAAATGATGTATGCATCTAAGGATTTACATGATCAAGACGAAGTTTTGTAAGGTTGAGGTTGGAGTTAAGTTTGAAATCTGGGGTCTTAAAAGAGCAAGCAACATGAATTAGGGTTTTTTAATTTGTAATTGCTCATAACATTTAAGGTCATCTTTGATACTTTGAAATGATCCATGTCATGAATTAATACTTATGTCAATTAGTGTTTAGATTCTAGGGCTTTGAAACATGGTTTATAAAACCAGGGTTTGAGTGATATGATTGAGGGCTTTAAGGTCAGGTTATAGTAAGGACATCAAAGTTGATCCAAATTTATGGTTTTGGCCAACTAAAGTTTAGATGAAAGAGATTCTTTTTGAAGTAGAGGTGTCTCATGTAGATTCATAGTTACGGTATAAAGCAAGACACAATCTAAGGGTTTTTGAAGTTAGGGTTTTGGGAATCATGGTTGTGGTGTTTAATGCTAGTCTAATCTTGGCATTAGAATAAAACTTAGACCTAGGATTTATAATAAAGCTAGCAACCTAAGGTTTTGATTTATCTTGATCATTCATGTTCTTTGAAAATCAATGCTTGAAAGAAAGTATTATTTTGAAATTATTTTAAAAAACATGAGTTCTAAAGTAGTTCCAACTAGAGGTTAAGTAAATTTAAGGTTTTATGGTGTTTAGACTAGTGTAAAATTGCATTACTCATCTCATTTGTGTTGTGTGCATCAATTAAAATTTTGGTTTAAACGCATGCTTAATTGATCTAATCAGTTATAATTCAAAGGGAAATTATATGCATGATGATAGGAAAGTCAGTAATTAAAAGCATAAACTAAACTAAATCAGGAGCATAAATTTAAAACAAGAAAGATGAAGGAGGCATACTTGACCAACATGACCTACCTAGGCGTTCATAAAGTAAATTATATGCTAGATTGAACAAGAAAGGAAAATAGACTATGTGAGAAATTACAACAAAAGCAAACTAGACCTAGGAAAAAAAGGGAAACTAATCTAAGTGTATAAAACAGAAAGGAGACTATCTTAGATGAAGAAAATAAGAAAAGAAAAAATATAAAAATAAAAAATAAATTACTTGACTCACTGACTCTTGAAGGCTTGAGCATGGATTCAACTGAACTTAGGCTCACAAATGCCAAAGTTAGAGCATGTTGGCATGTCACAAGTGTGACTTGAGCCGATGAATTGGCCCAAATTTTGGCCAAGAGGCCTGTTTAATAAATCAAGGTATAGCTTTTTAAGCATTTATTGGGAATATCCATCTTTTGTGCAAGCTTGCTTTGTAAACTTCTGTGTGTACCCAAGGTGAGGGTAGCACCTTTTTATAGCCTCCAAAGGACATAATTTCTCCTCTAGGATCTTTCTAGGAATCAACTATTGCATAGAAAACCATTCACTCTCTCAAAATATAAAACATTAAAACTTGGTAAATTGAAACATGTATGTTCCAAGTTTTGGTGAAATAATTGATATTTCATACATGATTCTTCATGAAAATGAGTTGTAAGTCATGGAAATTTAGAATTGAATGAGAATTTTTTTTAGAGAAAATTCATGTTTTTCTTGAAAAAACTGGACAAAACATGGATTCATATGTGGCACATAAGACTTAGGAACATGAACACTAATGTACATATATTATGCATGATTTTGGCACCAAACTGGAAGGTGTCTTGGTACAATGTATTCGAGAAGCATGGATTGAGTTTGGAAGTGGAAATCTAGACCATGATCTAGATCTGGATAAAGTTATACAATGTGGATCCAAAATATGATGCAAGGTTTGGACCAGAGAATTCGATTAGCAAGTCTAAGAAGGGGGATTTGGATCCAATGTCGTATGGATCATAAAACAAGGATGTGATGAGAAGATCTGGATTGAAGATACAGAATCTGAAATAAAGGGCACTTCTAGCAAGGCTTTGTGTTTGAACCTATTTGTGATGCCTCACTTTTAGTATTGAAGATTATGAAGAATCTTCAAAAGCTTAAAAAGGGGCTTGTTAGGTAGCTAGTAGTCAAGGTTCTGAGCTTTTTTGGGGTAGGAACGAAAACTGCTGATGGGTGGGATGGAATCCGCTAAATCGGGTCAAGATGGTATTAGAGATGGTTCAGAACTCGGACCTGGGGTCCCACACGCTATTACGTATATGCCTTAAGGGATGTGGTCTGTAACGCCCCACTTTGAGAGTTTAGTCTCATATTGAACATTGTTAGAAACCTTTGAGGGCTTAAAAAGAGAGTTGTTAAGTAGTCCAAAACTGCTAAGGGGTGGGTTGGGATCCGCAAACTAGGTTGTGACAATACTGAGTTCAATTAAGTGATTAAAGTAACGCTTAGGTCCAAATCAGATTGTGTTTGGATTCAGGCTGGGACTAACTGGGCTATGCTGACTAGATCTAGCAGGTTCAGGCTAGATTAGATCCAAGATCACATGGGCTTGATCTAAGAAGGCTTGGGAGCAATTGAGATTGGCCCTAGGTTCAAATTGGGCTCAGGCTAGGTTAACGTGTGTTCAACTGGGTGTGGACCATATAGAATCGAACAAAGGGTTCAACTAGCCAAGAAGCATTACATTGGGCTTAAGTAAGCTTTACACTTAGGTGTATTAAGCATAGGATCTAGGTTTAGTTGAACATAGTCTCTCTCTCTCTCTCTCGCTCCCTTACACTGTTGTCTCTTTCTATCCCTCTCTCTTACATTTTATTTCTCTTTCTCCTTTGGTCTCCCTTCTTAGTCATTATTTCATACATTTTTGTTGTCTCGATAAAGTTGGTGGCAAGCTTTACTTGAATGTTTGAAAATCAAACCAATGAATTTATCGAGTCGAGTCGAGCTAAGCTCTAGAAATGCATTATCGAGCCAAACTAGAGCCTAGTTTGTTGAGTTGGACTCAAGCTCGAACTGAGTATTTCAAGTGTCGAGCTGGACTTGGCTTGTGTTCAGGCCTAACTTCACCCCCTTTTTATGTGATGTTGGATGGACCTTAAAATTAGGTCGAGGTTCAAATCCGAGTCCATGATATGGAACTACATAATTAATATTATTAATTTCAATTAACTATTAATTATCTAAAGTTTAACTAATTTAATCAAGTGATTATTGAGCTTAATCAGTCATTAAAAGACAAATAGGAAGTCTCTAATCCTAATTAATTCCCTTAATCAACCATTAACTTAGCAATCAATAGGTCCTAATCCTCGTTTAGTGTCATTAATCTTGCCATGAACAATGTTCTAATCTACCCTAGTCTTTTATTTAAATCCTATCCATGTCCAATGATTAACAATATTAATCGTAATTAATTAGTGGTTAATCAGTGGATATACTAGCTTAGTCAGATAATTAACTGACTTAATTTATCATTAACTGAGTAATTCTCTACATTATTGCCCCTAGTCTTGTCATTAGTAAGTGGCCGACATACCTTGTCCTTTCACCTATCAACTCGCCCCACATTATATTTTTTATTTTTCCCCCAACTTTTTTCAAAATTCTCAATATATCCTTGGTGTAAAATTAACATATTGCCCCAAAGGCTTTTAATAAATTCTCATTCTACCCCTAGATAAAACTGAGTGTTGATTTTGCAGTTTTTCAAGGGCATACTTCAATGATCTTTCAAAGGCCTACTTAAATACAATTATAAAGGTTCTATATGCATAATGTATGTGATCTCTTAGATTTATTTTGAATTTATTGCATACTTGATAATGTTTATTGCCGTTACCAGATGAGGAAGAGCCCTTGCAATCTCGCTTTTGTAAAATGGTGCTTTTATAATGTGTGGAATAGACGGCACTTGGCAAAAAAAAAAAGATTGTATTTTGAGAAAACCAAAGATCAGGTCTGCCAGTGTTACAAGAGGATATGAGAACCAAAGATACAAATACTATAAGAAAACTAAATTTGGGTGGGCCTTGGCGTCATCCTAAATCTCATCTATGAATTTGCTTGACCATGAATGACACACACATTAGTAGGTAAATAAGGTAATGGATAAGAGAGGAGAAAGTGTGTGAGAGAAGGAACGAGAAAAAAAAAGGGCCTTAAGTGTCTACCGCAAACCATTCCTTCTACTCTCTCTGAATGCTTTCTGCTGATTGCCGTGGGAGGAAAAAGAGAGAAAGAGGTGTGGGGTGAGAAATGGAGTCCATTCGAGGGGACCGCCTTCAGGGGAATGTTCATGGTAGCGGGCATCTGGTCGAAGAGCGGGGCAGAGAGAGCTGGAGCGTGAGAGGGAGAAAGGAGAGAGTGAAGGGGGGGTAATGAGAGGGCGCTCAAGGACCCCCTCTCAAAATTTCTTTTTTCTCTCTCCACATCTTAATCGTCCGATTAAAACTTGATCAGACGGCATCACGTCAGTCGTGTGTGTCCATTATATCCATTCGTTATGCCGGACTTTATATACACACATATATATATATATATATATATATATATATATATATATATATATATATATATATATATATATATATATATATATATATATATATATATATATATATATATATATATGCAGCTGCAGGATGGGGTGACGACTCCCACATTTGCTACGTTTTTCTTCATTTCAAAAAGAAAGTCGCCTTTTCTTGGCTGCACTGCCTTCACTGGTGTTCTGAGAGGCTGTTGACTAGCAAAGGCAAGGTGGTGGGATGTAGCTATCCACGGGACGTAAAGGCTTCCATGCGTCAAATTTTTCCTTCAACATGAAGAAATAGGAAAAAAGGGAGATTGGTCACCAGGGGCAGGCAGAAGTTAGTGCAGTGGCTACAACAGGACAGCATGTTGGTGGTGGGAAAGGAAGAGGCGACCGGCCTCCCCCTCAGAAGGGTGTTGTTGCTGCACCTCCCATCCCAATCCGATGTTCGGCGCATCATTTGTTCTTTTTTTTTTATTTTGGATGCATCATTTTTTCTTTCTTTTTATTTTTTAAAAACAAAGAATGTGGGCACCAGCCAAGCAACATGCTGGGCTGGCTAGATCTCATACATACGACTGCATAGACGGAGAAATCCAAGAGAGTGTTATCGCCTCCCCTTGCCATAAAAAACAATTTGCCTCGTAGGGCAATTTCTTTTTGGGGAAGAAGCCATCGCCTCTTCCCATGCTGCCCTTGAGGGTGTTGGGGAGGAAAAGGCTCTCCTTCAAGATGCCAACATCTCTTTCTTTTTCAAGGGTTTTTTTTTAAATTTGGGGCATCCCATCAAAGTGAGTGGAAGGGAGCATATATATATATATATATATATATATATATATATAATATGAGGGTTGGGCTTACCTGCCTAGGCACCCCACACCCAAAAGTTTAGAAAAGTAATATGTTACCTGTTAAAATTTGGAAAGGTTCAGCACCGCTTGAAGAATGGCAATAATCTACTTGTTGTATTCAAGATATTACAGGTTGGAGAGGATATTTTATGTTTTTGGCAGACAAAGAAAAGTAATTTTTTGGCCTCAAACACACGTGTTCTGTAATCTCAACAAGGTGCCTCACAAGTTTGGATCAAAAATCTATATCAAGGCAGCCTTGGACGAGCGAATCGAATGAGACTACATAGCAAAATGGATCGATCAGGATCATGACATTGAATGTATCGAGCACCATGATCCAAGACTCGTGGAACACACAGTGCTAGACAGTGGCGATGAACATGAGTGCAAACATGGTCATCTAGATCATGACAATGACTCTTCATGCAGCCATGCCTCATGTCATTTGCCCCAGAAAAATCGCATGAAGAAAATCATGGTAGATAAATCTTGTTACAACTCGAAGGAATCCAAACCTTCGCAGATAAAGATGTTATCCCGAGTACAATCAAGCAGACACTCTATTTCTGAAGTCGTATCATCCACAGAAATCTCAGAGATCCATTCTGCTCTCATTGAACATGAGATAGAATCATCCGATGAAAATCAAGAAATTTTATTTCCACGAATAAAGAAGAATGATCTCTATATGTTGTCTGGCTATTATGAAAATCCAGAGATCTGTCAAATAGACTGAAGTTTCTCTTTCTATCCAAGGAAGTGGAATCAGGCTAGTGTTTCTCCCATTTTTTACCAAATAAGTCGTCCCAGGATGGATAGCAAAAGGCTACAAGTTTGTCCATTTAGGACAAATTGATGTTATGGTAAAACCACATTTCAAGTACGAGTTAAATGTTTCGTACTTAATCTCACTTCTTGACGTTCGCCATATCGACTGGAAGCAAGCCCTCATCTATCAATTTACAAGAGAACTCTCAAAAGATGGATTATATTGTGTCCAGCCAAACTACACGCTGTCACTACAAGATCCACATCTCTTCCAAGCATTTGTTCTCTACGTTCATATCAAAGAGGTAAATTTGGTCGCCAAATCTATATACGCTATCATTACCTCAAGATGCACCTTCAATCTCCTCTAGAGCACTATCACCAGCTTCAAATTGGACTATGGAATAAACTTTCTTCTATCCATGAACAAAAATATCATGCAAGTCGGAATGGAGATCTCAAATGAAGGATTTCTGCAAGGCTATCCAGCGATCGGAGAATTTTGCAACACCAGAAGTACAAGGAAAGAAAGTCCTGAAAGAGCATATTCTCAAAATATCCAGAAAAACATGCCCACAGGCAGTCCCAGTTACAGTTGCAGCCTACACGATCACTAAGTTTACCACCGGTACTTCCAACCATCAAAACGTATTCTAAGGAAGCTTTATCTCCCAACAAAGACTATGTGGGTGAAAATGATGATGATGACTTCACCTAAAGCCAAAAAAGGAGAAACATGTGTTAACTATGTTCTTAGTGGAGATTGGCCCCCCAAAAATGGCCTATACCACTACCACAATAGAAGAAATCCAAAAAGGTACACCCAAGTTCCGAGCCGATGTGAGCTATCTATTTCTACACTTGGCCCAGTCATCTAAAACCCAAGATGACAATACGCAACAACTCAACTACCTCATTCATTGGATCACATATGCAGAAAAGTATTTAAAGAAAATACAGAACAACTCTAAGCAGTACATGACAACATTGAAGCGGTCAAGTCTCTTTTGAATGGAGAAAGGAAGGAGGTTAAGGAACGAGAAAAAGAAACCTTAAAGGCACACTACCAAAATTTGTCGATCAAAGAAATAAGCCCCTACTCTCTCAGCAATCGATAAAAACCATCGGCATATAAAGATTTTGATCTTATGCCAAATTTTAAGGATGCTCACATGAAGATGTTCCAGAATCAGTGTCAAAACAGGTCACCGGAAGTTAAGAAACATGTGATCCCTTTTGGGTCAGATATACCAATATTGAACATTGATACATACCCAATCACAAAGGTAGCCGATAATGAGACTTTGGGCCCAACATCTACATATGGTAGTCACTCAGAAAATGATGTCTCCAGATTAGGCATGGAGAATATTACCATTCACCTTTTCAAGAAGAGTGGCAAATTGGTAGAAGTTCCTGCCAGACTCTAAAAAAATAGAAATCAAATAGAGATCATGAATTATGATTTATCAGTCTTGGGAAACCGCATAATTTTAGAATTCCAGCCCAACCTTGTAGCACACCAGTCATCTGACTGGCTGATGTTTACAAAAAGAAAGCTGAAGGACCTGAGCCAATTTGAGCAATATGCTGAGGAGCTTAGGCGCACATGCCCTATCAACAATTTTTTTTGCTTCGTTACCTGAATCACTTGGTAACATCATGTTAGACGAATTATCACACAGAAATGTCTTGGTAGAAAGTCTAAATCTCATTGATCTGCAATAGATAGTCTGACAAGAAATAAAAAAGTTATGTTACAGAATTAGGGCAACAAATGAATTGCCCAAAGTCGGAAAGGATATTTGTAGCCAGATTGACCGTGCAGAAGAACATAATTTGTCAAGAAGATTCAAGTCAAGGTTCAGACGAGCCAAAATGATGAGGTTGTTCAAGCCTTATAGATTCTTCAGAAGATGAAGGATCAGTGACAAAAAAAAGGACAATAGGTGTTTTGCCTGTCGTAAGAATGGCCATTATGCTAATAAATGCCCTAACAAAGCTCCTCGACAAATCAAAATTATGTTTGAAGTCCCAGAAATAGAAAAAAGACTGGGATCTGATAGAAAACGAGGATCAAAGAGTGCCTCAAGAATAAAAATGTGTTCTATATGGAAAGTGAAGAAGAAGACGATGAAACAATGAGCACCCTTAGCATCGTAGAAACATCGTCAGAAGCAGGAGGGCGAATTTTCATGGTAGCAAAAAAGAAAGAAAAAGATGTCATGATACAAACAGAGTCTGAATCAGAACCAGATGAGTCTATGTGCAGAAGCGAATTTTGCAATAATTTTGCATCAACCAGTACTTATGATATCATTCATAGTAGCAGCACTGAAAAGAACACAGCTCGAAAGAATCACCATAAGGAGAATCAGCTTCAGAAAACGAAAGAGTTTATTGAGAAGATGAAGCCCCGATAGCCCCAAATAGTCTGAGGCTGCCCATTTCTCTTGATGTTTTGTGCTAGAAGGTTGGGCTGGAATTCTAAAATTATGCGGTTTTTCAAGACTAATAAATCATCATTCATTATCTCTATTTTTCGAAAGCCTGGCAGGAACTTCCACCAATTTTCCACTCTTCCTAAAAAGGTGAATGGTAATATTCCCCATGCCTGATCTGGAGACATCCTGTTCCGAGTAACCACCATATGCAGATGTTGGGCCAAAGTCTAATTACTTCGGCTACCTTTGTGGTTGGGCAAGTATCAATGTTCACTATTAGCATTTCTAACCCAAAAGAGATCACATGTTTCTTAACTTCTGGTGGCATGTTTTGACGCTGATTCTAGAACATCTTCATGTCAACATACTTAAAATTTGGCATAAGATAAAAATGTTTATATGCCATTGGTTTTTGTCGATTGCTGAGAGAGTAGGGACTTATTTCTCTGATCAACAAATTTTGGGAGTGTGCCTTTAAGGCTTCTTTTTCTCGTGCCTTAACCTCCTTCATTTCTCCATTCAAAAGAGACTTGACTGCTTCCATGTTGTCATGTACTGCTTGGAGTTGTTTTTCAATTCTCTTATAATGCTTGGTAGTTGAGTTGTCAGGTATTGTCATCTTGGGTTTTAGATGACTGATGTGCTAGAAAGTTGGGCTAGAATTCTAAAATTATGCGGGTTTTTCAAGACTGATAAATCATCATTCATTATCTCTATCTTTTTAGAGTCTGGTAGGAACTTCCACCAATTTGCCACTCTTCCTAAAAAGGTGAATGGTAATATTCTCCATGCCTGATCTGGAGACATCCTTTTCTGAGTGACCACCATATGCAGATGTTGGGCCCAAATTCTGATTATTTCGGCTACCTTTGTGGTTGGGCATGTATCAATGTTCAGTATTGGTATATCTTACCCAAAAGAGATTACATGTTTCTTAACTTCGGGTGGCCTGTTTTGACGTTGATTTTGGAACATCTTCATGTGAGCATCCTCAAAATTTGGCATAAGATAAAAATCTTTATATGTCAATGGTTTTTGTCGATTGCTGAGAGAGTAGGGGCTTATTTCTCTGATCGACAAATTTTGTTAGTGTGCCTTTAAGGCTTCTTTTTGTCGTGTCTTAACCTCCTTCCTTTCTCCATTCAAAAGAAACTTGACCGCTTCCATGTTGTCATGTACTGCTTGAAGTTGTTCTTCAATTCTCTTAAAATAATTTTCTGCATATGTGCACCAATGAATGAGGTAGTTGAGTTGTCGGGTATTGTCACCTTGGGTTTTAGATGATTGGGCCGAGTGCATAAAACGATAGCTCACATTGGCTCGAAAGTCATGTGTACCTTTTTGGATTTCTTCTGTTGTGGTAGTGGTATAGGCCATTTTTGAGGGCTAATTTCAACTAAGAACATAGTTAACACTTGTTTCTTCTTTTTCGGATTTGGGTGAAGTCATCATCATCATTTTTACCGCAGAGTCTCTATTGCGAGATAAAACTTCCTCAGGGAACGTTTTGATGGTTGGAAGTACCAGTGGTAAGCTTAGTGATCTTGTAGGCAGCAACTGTAACTAGGACTGCCCGTGGACATGTTTTTTTGGATATTTTGAGAATATGCTCTTTCAGGACTTTCTTTCCTTGTACTTTCGGTGTTGCAAAAATTCTTCAATCGCTGGATAGCCTTGTAGAAATCCTTCATTTGAGATCTTCATTCCGACCTGCATGCTATTTTTGTTCATAGATAGAGGTAAATTTATTCCATAGTCCAATTTGAAGCTGGTGATAGTGCTCTGGAGGAGATTGAAGATGCATCTTGAGATAATGGTCTTGTATATAGATTTGGTGACTAAATTTACCTCTTTGATCTGAACGCAAAGAACAAATGCTTGCAAGAGATGTGGATCTTGTAGTGACAGTGTGCAATTTGGCTGGACACAACATAATCCATCTTTTGAGAGTTCTACTGTAAATTTACATATGAGGGCTTGCTTCCAGTCGATATGGCGAACGTCAAGGAGTGAGATTAAGTACTGAGCATTTAACTCATACTTGAAATGTGGTTTTACCTGAACATCGATTTGTCTTAAATAGACAAACTTGTAGCCTTTTGCTATCCATCCTTGGACGTCTTATTTGATAAGAAAATGGGAGAAACACTGGCCTGATTCCACTTCCTTGGATGGAAAGTGAAACTTCAGTCTATTTGATAGATCTCTGGATTTTCATAATATGGCTAGGCAACATAGAGAAATAATTCTTCTTTATTCCTGGAAATGAAACTTCTTGATTTTCATCGAATGATTCTATCTCATGTTCAATGAAAGCATAATAGATCTCTGAGATTTCTATGGATGATCCGGCTTCAAAAATAGAGTGTCTGCTTGATCGTACTCAGGATAACATCTTCATCTGCGAAGGTTTGGGTTCCTTTTAGTTGTAATAGGATTCATCTACCATTATTTTCTTCGTGCGAATTTTCTGGGGCAGATGACATGAGGCATGGCTACACGAAGAGTCATTGTCATGATATGGATGACCATGTCTGCACTCATGCTCATCACTGTTTAGCAGTGTTCCATGAGTCTTGGATCATGGTGCTCGATACATTCAATGTCATGATCCTAATCGATCAGGGCTGCTTTGATATAGATTTCCGATCCAAACTTGTGAGGCACCTTGTTGAGATTACAGAACACGAGGACGAACAAATTGTCATCGTTTGGATGTGGTACTATGTGTTTGTGGCCAAAGAATAACTTTTCTTTGTTTGTCAAAGACATAAAGTATTATCCCCAACCTGTAATATCTTGAATACAGCAAGTAGGTCTTTGCCATTCTTCAAGCGGAGCTGAATCTTTCTTTGATGGGAGCATGGCTTTGTTAAGAGCAAACAAATCTTTGTGGTTGCTTCATGTTTCCTCTGGTGAGGTTTGAGATATATGAGAAACTTCAACACACTTGTAGTTGAGGGTTCGTTTTTGAACTCCCTTAGAATAGTGATCCTTAAGGCTCGAGAATTGTGCTCCTTGTATGTAACCTTGTTGTAGGAGTTCAACTACTTGGTTGTACATGGGTTTTGACCAGGTCATATAGGATCTTCCACGTAGCAGTCGTTGTAATGTTTAACAAACTGGGAGGCTTGTGGTTGAGGCAGGTTAGGAAGGGGTGTCTGGTGGGTGAAGAAACGACTAAGTAAACTAGTGGGTGTGGAGGACAAAGCAGTGGATATCGAACTTATTGTGTTACTGGCAGTGGAAGATGAGGCCATGGATCTGATACCAAAAAGGTTTCTTTCTCTGTTCATTGTTTTAGCTTCCGACTGAATATATTCTTGTCAGCGTTTTGTCGTCATTCTTTTGTTTCACTACTTTCTGCCTCGGATTTCAATATTCGTCGTTCTCCAAATTCATGGTGGAGGCATAAACCTTTTGTCTGGACTTGACAATTCTGATACTTGCGCATCTCTTTTGTGATTTGTTCCAGTGTCGTCCAACTTTCTTCAAACTTTTTTGTTTTTAGAATATTTTTGTACATGAGTTCTTCATCCTCAAAGATTGCAACTTCTGAATAATCAATTAAATTGATTCTCTGAAATTTTTGGCACAGCGCTTCTTCCCATTTTGGACCTGCAACAAAATTAAAGAAATCTCTGGAAACATTGTTAGTGTATATTTGTTGTCGATAGAGTATTAAGTTATTCAGAACGTTTTCTCAATGGACCATGATAGAATTTTTGTTTCAAATAAGGTCCATTTGAGATTATTAACAATGCATGGAATCCTCCCTACAACTGTGTAGTAGAAGTCTAGATTTGGATATCTGTCTTCTGTTGCGTCTGCAAATTCTGGATATAATTTTCTAATTCTTTGACAGACCTTTCATCTACGCTTTACTATGTCTACTAGCCAATCTTCCCACTGTCTTCCAGTAGATCTCATCATCTTGCATTTTCTGGTGAGTGCATTTGGTAAAGAATGTTGTACGCCTTTGACTAGATCAATTGTAAAATCATACTGATATAACAGAAATTGTCACTAGGTAAATCTTTGCAATTTTGGACTACTGATGATTTTTCTTTTTAGAAAGACAGACAGATTTTGTGAATCTGTTCTTAGTATAAACTTTTCTCCAATCAAAAAAGGGTGGAATTTTTCTAATCCTCTCATTGCTGCAAGGATTTTTTTTTCTACAGGTCAATAATTGATTTCATTTCTTTTGAATTGCCCGCTAGTGTAGAAGCATATATTTTCTTGGTTGTCGTTTTTCTTTAGAAAAATAGCTGCCCATGTGTCATTTGATGCATCTGTTGACATGACATAAGGTCCGACAAAAGTAGGTTCTAGCTCTGGCAATCTTCCTTTAATGAAATTACCACTTCTCTGGCTGTTTTATTCCCTTCATACGGATCATGATGCATTACCTTGTGGATTGCCTGTCTTTTTTGTGAGAGATTTTGAATATAGCTTCCTACATAATTGAGGCACCCAAAGAACTTTTGGCACTGTAATTTGTCTTCTAACTTATTTGGAAATTGTTTGATTTTCTTCAACACATGATCTTGCATCGTGATTTTCCATTCTTTGAGCTTAATGCCCAAAAATTCGATTTCTCTTTTTGCTATTTGAAATTTTTCGTCTGTTTTGGATAATCTTATGTCATGCTTGCCGCATATTTTAGCAAAGATCTTGAGGTGTTGTAAATGTTCATCCACAGTTTGTGAGACTATAAAAAAATCATCAATATAATTGATGACAAAATCATATCCTTTGAAAATTTCATCCATTCGTCTTTGGACTGTGATGGTGCAGTTTTTAGAGCAAATGGCTTAACCAGCCATTTGTGTAAGCCAAGGGGAGTCTAGAAAGCCGTTTTGTGTATATCTTGTTCATCAATCTTGATTTGGTGATAATCAGATTTGCAATCCAAATTTGGAGAAGATTTTGCCTTGAGCCGCCCACTGTATCAGTACTTCTTTGTTGGGCAAAGGCCATTTGATGTCCACAGTCACACTGTTCAGCGGAATATAATTAATTACCATTCTCGCTTTCCCTCTCTTAATTTTAGCATGATTTTTAACTATAAAGCTTGTGCTTGCATAGTGTGATTCGGACTTTCGAATCAGGCCTTTGTCGTCCAATTCCGGTTTCTGAGACATAATTTCTTTTTTATCAATTTCAGAGCCTACAATTGGTCTGCTATGTACAAGAATGTTAGGCACAGTTGGTATGTGCGCTATTGAGGAATCTTTATCCTAGAATTGAAAAGGATGTTCAACACAACAGGATTTCAGTAATTCTACTACCTGTGTGAATTCAGGCATACAATCTATTTTCTGCCCTGGTAGTAGATTTACAACTTTAATGGCCTTGATCCTTTCGACTTCTTCTTCAAATTCAAGTTCTTGCTTCATGATTTGTAGTAGAGTCATGTTTTTCGTCTTGACCTCTTTGTTTCTTTTCTCGTTTTGCATCTTTTAAAAAGAGGCAGACAAACGCGGAACAACTTGTTGTTATCTTCTTATTTTGAAAACAATACAGTCCCTACATATGGTATATGGGCCTATTTCATCCAAAGTCACTGATCGTAGCCCAATGTCATGTCTGGCATCATCGATCTTTAATAAAAGTTTGCACTAATCGTTTTTTTTTTTCCTATTTTGATTACTACATTTAAAGCAAAATTATGGAGCCTTCTTTCTCCATCCATTGTTTCAACTTTGGTACCTTTGAGATAATTTAGTCTTAATTGTCTCTTTTTTGCAAAAATTCATATTTGCACTAGTGTCAATGAAGGTTTGTCCTTTTTTTCATTTTCCTCTTTTATCCGCAACAATTTAAACTGGGATAATTACGAAAAGATCAGATAAGGACATCTTCTTTATCTGCTTTTATGTATAAATTTCCAAAAATTGATAAGAGTTGTACCTTTTTCCTGTATAGCCTTTGCTACCTTCTCTCAGATTGCTCATTTCTCTTGATGTTTTTGGGACTTCATCTTCTGAATAAACTCTTTCATTTTCTGAACTTGATTCTTCCGATGGTGATTCTTCTGAGTCTATGTTCTTTTCACTGTTGTTACTATGAATGATATCATAAGTACTAGTTGATGCAAAATTATTGCAAAATTTGCTTCTACACACGGACTCGTCTAGTTCTGATTTGGACTCTATTTGTATCATGACATCTTTTTCTTTCTTTTTTGCTACCATGAAAAATTCTTCCTATTGCTTCTGACGATGTTTCTACAATGCTAAGGGTGCTCATTGTTTCACCGTCTTCTTCTTCACTTCCCATATAGAACACATTTTTATTCTTGAGGCACTCATCGAATTTTTCCTCATTTTCTATCAGATCCTAGTAATTTTCTATTTTTGGGACTTCAAACATTATTTTGATTTGTCGAGGAGCTCTGCTAGGGCATTTATTAGCATAATGGTCCTTCTTACGACATGCAAAACACCTGTCGTCCTTTTTTTTTGTCACTGATCCTTCGTCTTCTGAAGAATCTATAGGACTTGAACTGCCTCTTCATTTTGGTTTGTCTGAACCTTGAACCTTCTTGGCAAATTATGTTCTTCTGCACCGTCAATGTGGCTGCGAATATTCTTTCCGACTTCGGGCAATTCATGTTTTGCCCTAATTCTGTAACTTAACTTTTTCATTTCTTGTCAAACTATCTGTTGCAGATAAACGAAATTTAGACTTTCCACCAAGACATTTTTGTGTGATAATTCGTCTAGCACGATGTTACCAAGTGATTCGGGTAACGAAGCAAGAAAAGACATACCAATTGTTGATAGGGCATGTGTGCCTAAGCGATATGCTTCATCAATTTGGCTCAGGTCCTTCAGCTTTCTCTTTGTAAACATCAGCCAGTCAGATGACTGGTGTGTTAGAAGCTTGGGCTGGAATTCTAACATTATGCAGTTTCCCAAGACTGATAAATCATCATTTATGATCTCTATTTTTTCAGAGTCTGGCAGGAACTTCCACCAATTTTCCACTCTTCTTGAAAAAGTAAATGGTAATATTCTCCATGCCTCATCTAAAGACATCCTTTTCTGAGTGACCATCATATACAGATGTTGGGCATGTATCAATGTTCAGTGTTGGTATTTCTAACCCAAAAGAGATCACATGTTTCTTAACTTCTGGTGGCCTATTTTGACGCTAATTCTAGAACATCTTCATGGCAGCATTCTTAAAATTTGGCATAAGATGAAATTCTTTACATGCCAATGGTTTTTGTTGATTGTTGAGAGAGTAGGGGCTTATTTCTTTGATCGAAAGATTTTGGGAGTGTGCCTTTAACGTTTTTTTTTCTCGTGCCTTAACCTCCTTCATTTCTCTATTCAAATGAGACTTGACCGCTTCCATGTTGTCATGTACTACTTGGAGTTGTTCTTCAATTCTCTTAAAATTCTTGGTAGTTGAGTTGTCAGGTATTGTCATCTTGGGTTTTAGATTACTGTGGTGAGTGCAGAAGTAGATAGCTCACATCGGCTCGGAACTCGGTTGTACCTTTCTAGATTTCTTATGTTGTGGTAGAGGTATAGGCCATTTTCGGGGGCCAATCTCCACTAAGAACATAATTAACACATATTTTTCCTTTTTTGGTTTTGGGTGAAGTCATCATCATCATTTTCACCACAGAGTCTCCGTTGGGAGATAAGTCTTCCTCAAAGAATATTTTGATGGTTGGAAGTACCGGTGGTAAGCAGAGTGATCTTGTAGGCTATAACTCTAACTGGGACTGCCTGTGGGCATGTTTTTCTGGATATTTTGAGAATATGCTCTTCCAAGACTTTCTTTCCTTGTACTTCTAGTGTTGCAAAAATTCTCTGATCACTAGATAGCCTTGCATAAATCCTTCATTTGAGATCTTCATTCCGACTCATGATATTTTTGTTCATGGACAGAGGAAAATTTACTCCATAGTCCAATTTGAAGCTGGTGATAGTGCTATGAGGAGATTGAAGGTGCATCTTGAGGTAATGGTAGCGTATATAGATTTGGCGACCAAATTTACTTCTTTGATCTAAACGCAGAGAACAAATGTTTGCAAGAGATGTGGATCTTGTAGTGACAGCATGAAGTTTGGCTGGACACAACATAATCTATCTTTTGAGAGTTCTCCTGTAAATTGACAGATGAGGGCTTGCATCCAGTCGATATGGCGAACGTCAAGGAGTGAGATTAAGTACGGAGCATTTAACTCGTACTTGAAATATGGTTTTACGAGAACATCGATTTGTCCTAAATGGACAAACTTGTAGCCTTTTGCTATCCATTCTTGGACGTCTTTTTTGGTAAAAAAATAGGAGAAACACTGGCCTGATTCTACTTCCTTGAATGGAAAGTGAAACTTCGGTCTGTTTGACAGATCTCTGGATTTCTATAATATGGCCAGACAACAAATAGAGATCGTTCTTCTTTATTCCTGGAAATAAAACTTCTTGATTTTCATCGGATGATTTTATCTCATGTTCAATGAGAGCATAATGGATCTCTGAGATTTATGTGGATGATCTGGCTTCAAAAATAGAGTGTCTGCCTGATTGTACTCGGGATAACATTTTCATCTGTGAAGGTTTGGGTTCCTCACTTGTAACAGGATTCAACTACCATGATTTTCTTCGTGCAAATTTTCTAGGGCAGATGACATGAGGAAGCTTTATCTCCCAACAGAGACGCTTCAGTGAAAATGGTGATGATGACTTCACCCAAAGCCGGAAAAGGAGAAGCAGGTGTTAACTATGTTCTTAGTGGAGATTGGCCCCCGAAAATGGCCTATACCACTACCACAACAGAAGAAATCCAGAAAGGTGCACCCGAGTTTCGAGCCAATGTGAGCTATCTACTTTTGCACTTGGCCTAGTCATCGAAAACCCAAGATAACAATACCCAGCAACTCAACTACCTCATTCATTGGAGCACATATGCCGAAAAGCATTTAAAGAGAATTGAATAACTCCAAGTTGTACATGACAACATGAAAGCGGTCAAGTCTCTTTTGAATGGAGAAAGGAAGGAGGTTAGGGCACGAGAAAAAGAAGCCTTAAAGGCACACTCCCAAAATCTGTCGATGAGAGAAATAAGCCCCTACTCTCTCAGCAATCGACAAAAACCATTGGCATATAAAGATTTTTATCTTATGCCAAATTTTAAGGATGCTGACATGAAGGTGTTCCAAAATCAGCATCAAAACAGGCCACCTGAAGTTAAGAAACGTGATCTTTTTTGGGTCAGAAATACCAATACGAAACATTGATACATGTCCAACCACAAAGGTAGTCGAAGTAATCAGAATTTGGGCCCAACATCTGTATGTGGTGGTCACTCAAAAAAAATGTCTCCAGATCAGGCATGGAGAATATTACCATTCACCTTTTCTGCAAGAGTGAAAAATTGGTGGAAGTTCCTACCAGACTATAAAAATAATAGAGATCATGAATGATGATTTATCAATCTTGGAACACCGCATAATTTTAGAATTCCAACCCAACCTTCTAGCACACCAGTAATTTAACTGGCTGATGTTTACAAAGAGAAAGTTGAAGGACCTCAGCCAATTTGAGCAATATGTTGAGGATTATGTCAACGAAGCATACCGCTTAGGCGCACATGTCATGTCAACAATTGGTATGTCTTTTCTTGCTTTGTTACCTGACTGACTTGGTAACATCGTGCTAGAAGAATTATCACACATAAATATCTTGGTGGAAAGTTTAAATCTCGTTGATGTGCAACAGATAGTCCGACAATAAATAAAAAAGTTATGTTACAGAATTAGGGCAAAAAATGAATTGCCCGAAGTCGGAAAGAATATTTGCAACCAGATTGGCGGTGCAGAGGAACATAATTTACCAAGAGGATTCAAGCAAAGGTTCAGACGAACCAAAATGAAGAGGCAGTTCAAGCCCTATAGATTCTTCAGAAGACGAAGGATCAGTGACAAAAAGAAAGACGACAGGTGTTTTGCATGTCGTAAGAATATGCTAATAAATGCCCTAGCAGAGCTCCTCGACAAATCAAAATGATGTTTGAAGTCGCAAAAATAGAAAATGACTGGCAAAATAGAAAATGACTGGGATCTGATAGAAAATGAGGAAGAATTCGAAGAGTGCCTCAAGAATAAAAATGTGTTCTATTTGGAAAGTGAAGAAGACGATGAAACAATGAGCACCCTTAGCATTGCAGAAACATCGTCAAGAGCAATAGGAAGAATTTTTATGATAGCAAAAAAGAAAGAAAAAGATGTCATGATACAAACAGAGTCCGAATTAGAACCAGACGAGTCCTTGTGTAGAAGCAAATTTTGCAATAATTTTGCATCAACTAGTACTTATTACCATTGGGAGAATCAAGTTCAGAAAATGAAAGAGTTTATTCAAAAGATGAAGTCCCGATAGCCCCAAAACATCAAGAGAAATGGGCAATCTGAGAGATGGTAGGAAAGGCTATACAGGAAAAAAATACAACTTCTATCAATTTTTGGAATTTTACACCTAAAAGTAGTCTTGAAAATTTTGAGATTAAGCATATCAAGAAGATGTCCTTATCAGATCTTTTTGTAATTATCCCAGTTCAAATTGCTGCGGATATGATTTTTTGCAAAAAAGAGACAATTAGCAACTGGCTATATTATCTCGAAAGTACTAGAGTTGAAACAATGGACAGAGAAAGAAGGCTCCATAGTTTTGCGTTAAATGTACCGGTCAAAATAGGAGAAAAAATGATCACTACAAACTTTGTACAGATCGATGATGCCGGACATGACATTGGGCTAGGATCAGTGACTTTGGGTGAAATAGGCCCATATACCATATGTAGGGACTGTATTGTTTTCAAGATAAGAAGATAACAACAAGTTGTTCCCCGTTTGTCTACCTCTTTTTAAAAGATGCAAAACAAGAAAAGAAACAAAGAGGTCAGGACGAAAAACATGACTCTACTTCAGATCATGAAGCAAGAACTTGAATTTGAAAAAGAAGTCGAAAGGATCAAGGTCATTAAGGTCATAAATCTACTACCAAGGCAAAGAATAGATTGTATGCCTGAATTTACATAGGTAGTAGAATTACTGAAATCCTGTTGTGTTGAACATCCTTTTCAATTCTAGGATAAAGATTCCTCAACAACGCACATACCAACTGTGCATAACATTCATGTACATAATAGACCAATTGTAGGCTCTAAAATTGATAGAAAAGAAATTATGTCTCAGATACAGGAATTTGAAGACAAATGCCTAATTCGAAAGTCCGAATCACACTATGCAAGCGCAAGCTTCATAGTTAAAAATCATGCTGAAATTAAGAGAGGGAAAGCAAGAATGGTAATCAATTACATTCCACTGAATAGTGTGACTATGGACATAAAATGGCCTTTGCCCAACAACGAAGTACTGATACAGTGGGCGGCTCAAGGCAAAATCTTCTCAAAATTTGATTGCAAATCTGGTTATCACCAAATCAAGATTGATGAACAAGATATACACAAAACGACTTTCTAGACTCCTCTTGGCTTATACGAATGGCTGGTTATGCCATTTGGTCTCAAAAATGCACCATCACAGCTCCAAAGACGAATGGATGAAATTTTCAAAGGTTATGATTTTGTCATTAATTATATTAATGTTTTTTTTTGTAGTCTCACAAACTGTGGATGAGCATTTACAGCACCTCAAGATCTTTGCTGAAATTTGCGGCAAGCATGGCATAAGATTATCCAAAACGGAGGAAAATTTTCAAATAGCAAAAAGAGAAATCAAATTTATCAGCATTAAGCTCAAAGAAGGGAAAATCACAATGCAAGATCATGTGTTGAAGAAAATCAAACAATTTCCAAATCAGCTAAAAGACAAATTACAGTGTCAAAGGTTCCTTGGGTGTCTCAATTATGTGGAAAGCTATATTCAAAATCTCTCACAGAAAACACAGGCAATCCGCAGGGTGATGCATCATGAGCCGTATGAATGGAATAAAGTAGCCACAGAAGCGGTAATTTCATTACAGGAAGATTTCCAGAAACTGTTAGAGCTAGAACCTGCTTTTGTCGGACCCTATGTCATGTTAACAGATGCATCAAATGACACATGGGCAGTTGTTGACGGCAATCAAGAAATGGAATGCTTCTACACTAGCAGTCAATTCAAAACAAATGAAATCAATTATTGGCCTCCAGAAAAAGAAATCCTTGCAGCAATCAGAGGATCGAAAAAATTCTAACCTTATTTGATTGGAGAAAAGTTTATACTAAGAACAGATTTTGTGACCAGTCCAAAATTACAAAGATTTGCTTGGTGGAAATTTCTGCTATCCGAGTATGATTTTACAATTGATCTGGTCAAAGGCGTAGAACATTCTTTACTAGATGCACTCACCAGACAATGCAAGATGATGAGTTCTACTGGAAGGCAATGGGAAGATTGGTTGGTAGACACACCAGAGCGTAGATGGAAGGTCTGCGAAAGAATTAGAAAAATACATTCAGAATTTACAGACGCAGCAGAAGATATCCAAATCTAGACTTCTACTACACAGCTGCAGGGAAAAACGTTATGGATAACTTAATACTCCACGGAAATTATATGCTAATAATGTTTCCAGAGATTTCTTTAAATTTGTTGCAGGTCCAAAATGGGCAGAAGCGTTGTGTCGAAAATTTCAGAGAATCAATTTTGTTGATTATCCTGAAGTTGCAATCTTTCAGGATGAAGAACTCATGTACAAAAATATTCCAAAAACTAAAGAGTTTGAAGAAAGTTGCACGACACTGGAACAAATCACAAATGAGATGTGCAGGTGTCAGAATTGTCAAGTCTAGACATAAAGTTTCTGCCTCCACCATGAATTTGCAATACGGCGAATATTGGAATCCGAGGCGGAAAGTAGTGAAACAAAAGAATGACAACAAAACTCCAACATGAATATATTATGTCGGAAGCTAAAAGCAAAAAGTCATCTATTGTCTTCTGATTATTGCGCCAAAGATGGAATAATGAGTCATGAGTCATATTTGTTTTCTTTTGATCATTGTCCTTTTTATAGTTGGTGAATCTTGAAAAGATTGTCAAGCCACTGTTTCCTTTTGGAAAGTATCGTTCAATGCGTGTTAGTTTTGTCAGGCGAATATATTCACCAAATTATTGTATTATCACATTTTGTGTATAAATTGGTACCACTGAGCCCCTTGCAAGGCATCGGTCTTTTGAGCATTTTCTTGCTTTTTGCAAACTTCTCATTTTCCTTTTGCCGAGAGCAGAGAGAGACGCGAAGTATGAGTGTGTATTGCCCTTGCAACATTGGGTTTCAGTATCCAGTGGCAATCCTTCATTGGTATTGCGCAATTGTGTTTCCTCTTCCCTATGAGTCCAAATTCACCATCACCGTCCCTTGCACCCTTCGTTCATCATTGGCCTTTCTCTCCCTTTGTCGTCCTGTTTCTCTCTCTTGACTTTGGAAAATTCATTTTTGCCCAAATTCTATAACATAACTTTTTTATTTCATGTCAGACTATCTGTTGCAGATCTACATGTGTTAAACTTTCTACCAGTACATTTTTGTGGGATAGTTCATTCAGTACTATATTGCCAAGTGATTCTGGCAAAGAGGCAAGAAAGGACATACTAATTGTTGGCAATGCATGTGCTCTTAGGCGGTATGCTTCATTGAGATAATCTTCGGCATGCTATTCGAATTGACTCAGATCCTTCAACTTTCTTTTTGTGAACATAAGCCAATCTGATGACTGGTGTGCTAGCAGGTTGGGCTGAAACTCCAAAACTCAGATCCTAGGGAGATCGCATGTTTTTTTACTTCTGACAACCGATTTTCGAACATCCTCCTGTAGCCTTTAGAATCCCCAACATCGCTAAAATTGGGCATAAGATAAAAATCTTTGTATGTCGGGGGTTTTGGTCGACTACTGAAAGAGTAGGAGTAATTTCTTTGATCGACATGTTTTTGGAATGTGCTTTTAAGGCATCTTTTTTTCATGCCTGAAACTCTTTTTTCTCGACATCTATGAGGGACTTGATAGTTTTCACGTTATCATGGACAGCTTGGAGCTGTTTCTTAAATCCTCTTGAAGTGTTTTTATGCATTCATGCTCCAATAGATAAGATAGTTGAGTTGTTTGGTATTGTCATCATGTGTTTTTTATTACTGGGCATAGTGTAGGAGTAGATGGCTTACGTCTGCTTTGAACTCGAGCGACGTCCGCTTTGAACTCGAGCATACCTTTATGAACTTCATCTGTCATCGTAGTAGTATGGCCATTTTTGGGGGCCACTCCACTAAGGACATAGTTTGCTCTTTCTACTATTTCTGCTTTGGGTGATGTCATCATCTTTACTGCAGAATTCCTGTTAGGGGATTATTTCTCCTCAGAGAAATTCTTTATGGCTGGAAGTACCAGAAACAGGCTTAGTGACCTTGTTGGTTGCAATTGTGACTCACACCCAAAAGTTCATAAAAGTAAACCGTTACCTGGTAAAATGAACTCTATGAACTCCAACCTCTGCCCTTGTGATGGAAGTTGATGTCATTGCTTCTTGTAGTTAAGTGAAGGACAATCTAGTTACCTTTCATTGTTAAGAAATAGTTGTATGTTATTGGGGCTAATTTGCAATTACTTAAACCTTTTCTTTTTATGGGTGGTTGTTTGAGAATTAGTTGGAAAATTTGAGTGCTTACCTAAGGTCCTTCCAAAATTAAGTGGCTATCTGTCATGTGCTTCGAGTGGCCTTTTTATAATTATTTTTTGCTTTTTAAACTAGTTCTCCATTGAGTGCTCAAAGAAATAAAGTGCTGAAAGCAACTAAATGCGCCAAATGGGCGGCCTAGTTTGTATCTGGCCGGTGGCCAAACTTCCCGAGCCACCAGGGGCTCTATGCAGCTAAAATGGTAGCATGTAGTCGATATTGTTCCATGCCAATATCTGGCAGGCAAAGCGGTTATGATTGGGCCAATTCATCCCTTAGGGGCTGTTTGAAAATAATAACAATATGTTATTGTTATATGTATTTCTTTCTGAGTAAATTTGTATGACACTTTTTAAAGTGTCTAATAAATAGGTAGATACTGTAACCTAATGTTTCTATTCTCAAACAGCCCCTTAAGACACATTTGATGGGAAGGTGTAGCTCCTTGCACATCAAAAACGGTATCAAATTTGTTACTTTGGGGCGATTTCCAGAAACATTCCGAAAATTTCATCAATTTCCGAGCAAAACGAAATAGATTTAGGATGAGCATTGCATCTGCCGCAGCCGCCCTCCTCCTTGCCTCAGCCTCAATGCGGTCACGAAGAATTCTCACTTTACACATCCGCTTTGTTCAGGAAACAGAGTAATAAGTTGTCCCTATGATGGTGCAGCCGAACAGTGACACTGAAGGCGGGTTTCCTCTCGAACCGCCGGTGAAAGAGAAAAAAAACCAAGTTATCTTTGCAGAAGCAACAAATACGTGGTCGACTTCTTCTTCTGCCTTATGCTGCTGTCATTGGGCTCCATCATCTCGCTCAAGGGGAAGGAATATGCCCCTAGATCCATGGGGAAGTTGTACCAAAGCATAAGACAATTGAATACTTCTTACATATCTGCAAGCCCCGCTGCTTCACTTGACAATGTAAAGGCCGAGCTCATAAACCTTCCTCTACCTTGTTTCAAGCTCGGCCAAGGTTGCCTCCCGTTGCCATAGAAGGGCACTACTAGTGCACCCGCTTCCAACAAAATGTTATACAAATGTCTACTGCCACAGAGGGTTTTAATCAGAAGGTCCCAACCTTTGAAACAAAAAAGGAAGCAAAAAAACTGCAACTCGGTGGGTTTCCATCAGAGAGACAGAGGAGAGAAGCGGGCGACCAGCGAGAACCTCACCGGATTTTTGATTGGTTGTCTCCTTGGTTGGACAACAGATGTTGCCACCCATTTTGCCTCACTCTTTTCTGTCACCGGTAGTTGGAACAGGAGTACATAGATGTCACTCTGTAGTGTAGCCCGTGGTTGCAATAAGAGCAGGGATACGAGAAATAGAGAAAAATGTGGGAGAGAGAGAGAGAGAACTAAAGATGGTTTCGAGCATTTATCGCGTTATTGAAAATTTCCTTTGTCGCCCCAGAATTTTCAATAATTTGTGAAAAAATTGAAATGCTTTTAAAACAATTGCATTATCAACCCAAATTAAAGAAAAAAAAACTTATGCTCCACATGTTCCATCTTATCTCCAGTACCCATAACCATCAAACGAATAAACAAATTACGTAGAATCTTTATTCCATTCCATCAAACATTCAGCAAAAATAGAATGGACAACAAATTTCTCATTCCATTCATTCTTGAAAACAACTTTCAGTTCCAGGCTGTCAAACTGTATCATATTGAATTCGATTTAGTTAGGTTCTAGAATATTCCAACACCTTTGAGTCAAATTTTTTGAAACTGAATTCAAAACTGGCTATCCTAATATCCAAGACTTATACTTAAGCGGGTGGACTCTGATCTGATTTTTGGTTATAAAACCACATATGAAATTCCGATTCAATTAGCAAAATGACTTTGATTACTAAATTTAGCTTAGTGGATTCAAAAGAAGGGATAAAAAGTATATTGGATTCATTAGGATTCTTGAGTTCGAGATGTAAGAACTCTACTCATTTAACTCGGTTCAACTGAATAGTGAATACTAAAATATAATGAGAGAATAGTTAAACAAGTTACGGTGTTGAACGAAATAAGACAGACTTAACATAAACAAGCCAAATGAGTTTACCAATCGAGTTTGAGCTCAATGTTGTATTGCTGAGTTCTATGAGATTGATTGAAGTTTGAGCCGAACTAAAGCTCGAGTTTTCTGAGTCGAATCAAGCTCCAGCTGACCCGCTCATCTCGTGTGCAGCCGAAGATTAACTCCTTGGAAATGGGGCTGTGACTCAATCCTACCGTTCTTTATCCCAAGGTGCACTCGCAAAGTGAAGATAAAGGCCGCTGTCATGAACAAGCCTTTGCGGGTGCTATGTGGGCTTTACACGCACTCGAACTGAGAATGGACAAACCAGGTGGAAAAAGTCCCAAAGCCGCGACCACCCAAACCAGGTCTGGGATACGAAGGGCCCGACAAATAGTCTCGGACGAGCATCTCGCCGAAGTGGGGCGCACAGTGGTCAAGACTCAAGGCTTCGCCCGGGTGCCCAAACTCTGAAGCTGCTTAGGAACAAAGCCAGAAGAGGACCAGTCGAGTTGGAAGGCGAAGACCCTTCGGCGCCTGTCCCCCTCTCTTTCTCTCTCTCTATACGGATTGGTGATGGCGAGGGTGGTTGCAGGTCGCCTGCTTGCTTCGCAGAGGATGCGCTCCATGCCACCGTGCTCTTCTCTTCTCACCAGGAAATTCAGCACCGATTTAAAGGGTAAATAACTCTCTTTTTCGTTCCTTCGCGGTTTATGGTTTGTTGTGTTTAGGAACTGATGCTTTGATACTGATCATTATGATACCCTGAGATTGGCTTTTCCCAATACTGGGTATGTTTGACAAGCATGCTATTTTTCTTTCTTCCACTGAAGGCAATGGTCTTGGTGATCAACCTCGGTCGTTATGCTGTCTCCTATGTGAGACCTCGCGCTCGTGGATTACCGCCGAGCTAGAAAATGTCACTTTTTATGAGGTTATACTATGACAATGGAGTTTGAATTTTCGTAGATGGAGTTTGAATTTTCGTAGATCTCAACGATTTGTCATGCCGTCCATGGAACAACAAGAAATTTGATCAGTGTAAAACGAACGTTAGAATGCTAAATGGGTAATTCATGTAGCATGTGTAATTTCTTTAAAGTGGGAGCTAGATTGTTAATCAGAACAAGGGCCGCACTGAATCTATTACATGATTTTATTCTGGGGATTATTGATGCATATTATTGAAATGCTTTTGTCTTTCATAGATGATTGCTTACATTCAAGCTCATTACTTTGGAATTCAATAGAAACAAAATCTTTGTTTCTGTACTTGTTTGCAACCGTTTTCCTCAAACAAATGTAGAAGACGAGAAAAGGATGGGCAAAAGGGTGAAAATATGGGGAATGGAATTCCCTAATAACTGAAAGCTTGCTAATAATAATTCTGGACGGCATCACAGGTCTGGTCACAGATCCAGTCCAACTACCAACATGGAAACTCCAAAATCAAATAGTTATTCTGCCAAAATAAAATGATTGCTGCACCACTAGAATGTAACTGATGAACTGAAGCAAGCAATCAATTGAGCGCTTAATATGGGTGATTTTAATCAGTCTGTAAGTATTCAAGCCATGCCTTGACTGACTGTTTATGACTGTGCTCTTGCTACTAGAAAGCAAAATTGTTTCATTGCAGTACATGTATAAGCCTTGTGGATATGAGAGTGGAGTAGTTCTGCAATATTGTAGAGGACGTGACAATAAATCCATTAGTTTCATCTTCCAGTCGTTATAGCATCTCTTTTAGTATATCAACATTTCAAAACAAGAAAATCTGCAGCAGAAATTCTAATTCTTCAACAAGCAACTTCATTGTGTAGTTCTCTTCTTAGGAGGTATATTAATTTTAATTCTTTCAAGTGCGAAGGTGAAGCTCTTGAAGTATCCACTTGTGGTTGTTAAGCTTTGTTATTGACTACTTTTACAGTTGGCAACAATGGTAATGAAGAAAGGGTATGGTAATGCAAACACACGTCCATAAAGTCCTTTCAAGCTATGTATTAGGATGCTAATTTTCTCCTGGATCGTGTCTCATGTTCTTTTAGGACCACATCTTCCAACAATAATAGTTGCTGGATTGACTCAGCAACAACCTTGCTGACAATGCATCACTGGATTTCAATGGTTTTGGAACTTGTTGGTTGCAAATGGGCAAATGATGGTGTCGATTAGATGGTCTTTGGTCTTAACACATGAACTAAAAAGTGATTTACAGCATACTGTCAACCTGTCATGCAGAAGCCCGAAATAATAAGCCACTTATATGTTAAAATTTTAAATCGTCATTGGGTAGTTTGAGGTATCAGAAACCTGAAGTAATAAACACAGTTTTAAATTGCTTTTAGGTAATATGAGGTGTCACAAGCCTGAAATAATAAGTGCACTTTAAACATTGTCTGGTATTTTTGGTGTCAGTAATTAACCTTAGTGGTTCTCGTTTATGTTCTTCCTATAGGCTCTTCCATGAAAACTGTCTGATTCAGTTGTGGGCAAGAAGCTGAAAGGATCTTTTTTAGTATACTAACTATTATACTCTTTATTCTTGTTGTTCAGATGTGTTTCTTCACATTAATTACAAACTTACAAGGCTTTCAATCTGGAAAATGTGGTGGACATTCTAGAGATGCCACCAGATTTGACATTAGTCTTATATCTCGTTAACACTTGGAGGTCATTTTCCGGACATGATTTCCCAGACAAGTTTTAACTGCTCAAATGTAGTTCTTACATTGTTCCAGTACTCGATTATTAAGATATCTACCTGCTGAAAGTGCTACCTGAAGATGCATTGTTTCAAGATCCAGATTATATGAATCCTGCAATTAGGTCCAAACTCAGTTGATCCAACTTCTTTGGGGGCCGATAGATATGCAATGAGATAGTCAATATAAATACTGAATATAAATGAGTAGAATTAAGAATTAAAGTGCCAAAATAAGTTTCTGATTGGTCTTCCTTTTTTAATTGTCTGCAATGTCATGGGTTAATGTCATCCCAGTCCTTACCGATATTGTTTTTTTTTTTCATAAATAGATGGTCAAGGTTCATTTCTCAAGCACTTATTTGGACATGGACGAAAAACTGACAAGCAATGGGAAAGCAGGAAATTTGACCATGCTAATTTTCTCTAAGTAAAAGTCCATACACATGTAAAATTTTTGGCAGTTAATTATGCCCATACATTATAATGGCCTTCACTAGAGAACTTTTGGCACTTCAGCATTCCAGTGTTTAAAAAATTAAAAGTGATCGAAGATTTTTCAGTTGGGAAGTGGTAATTTCAATTTAAAGAATATCTAGGAGGTGAGAAAGAGAGAAGAAAATGAAGGAAAATGAAGAGAATTAAGTATAAGTCTAGTTAAGAACAAAATGACTTGTTTTGATTTATACCCTTCTTGTGAGTGAAGAACAAAATGATGTGTCCTGTTATTGTGTTACCTTCCCATTTTATTTCCCTTTGTTAACAGCAATTTTCTAGACCGGAATGTTCTCAGAGTCTTCTTCAAGTAAAGGTCCTTCATCTAAATAGGAGCGCACATGCATGTATGAATCTGTTAGGAACTGTAACTGTACATTGTGTTTCTAGTCATACTATTTAATGTATAATACTAAGTATATAATATCGGAATACTTGGGTATATATCATTATATGCATATTTGTATTTTGTACATACTACATCCATAGAACATAGCAGTAAATAATATGCAATACCTTTTCTGTTCTACTTTTTTTTCTTTTTGTATGAGGCTTATTTGGTCATTTGCTGTTGGGCTAGTCTCTGGCTCGAATAACCCCCTTCATCTCTTGTATCTTGTTGAACCCCTTTGAAATGTGCTCTTTCGGGCAACTTTTTTGGCTAATGAAAGCATTTATCTTTATTTTTCTCGTGTTTTGGCATTTACAATGGTCTTCGTTTGTTCTCTTCTAGACTTCCATTGCTCTTCTGAGCACTAAAAATTGTATACTCAAGCTCATATAATTGCTTGATTTCTGTAATAACCTATGGCTAGTTATGAAATAGTACCACAGTGTTCCATATCAAGACTGAAGTTATTTAAAGTGATGGGACACATGTGGATGAGTGAAGGCAGAGATAGACATGAAGTAGCAACTGAGTTACGGTGAAGGAGATCAAAGAATGAATACTTTTGAACTTATGTTTTAGGACAAAGTTATTTTCGTCTGCTCATCATATCCATGCATGTATCTATGTATATATACATGTGTGTGCACGTGTATGTGTGTCATGCAAGTATGCATGTGTGTATGGATTGTTGCTTAAGATGCACTTGTGTTAGATATTTTCTAGGGATTTTTAGACTACTTTTGTCTATGACATTGGTTAGAGATCATGGATGAAGATATAGTCCTTTTAAAGACCAGTAGTTGCATTTTGAAGAGCTGAAAAATCAATGACAAGATTGCACCAGGCAATAAAAAAAACGATTTTTTTTCTTACAAGGAATTCCATCCATTGCATGTTGATGAATAAAGAGAAGATAATGACATCTAAACACTTTAGTTTCAAACCAAGAACTATCCTATGTAACAATGAGAGGTTGATCCTGGTTAATACATAGTAGAACATCTCATCCCTCTTACATAGAAGAAGGTTTTGATGTATGCTGGGAGAATTCTTAATTGTTATAATCACAACACATAGTTTCTCTACTACATATTGTCAAATGTTGATTTTCTTTGTGAAGGACCCTTACATGAAATATGTTATAGCCCCGAAATAGAAGTGCATTTATTGGTGGATCATTGTAGTGTGCATCACTAATTATTTATGAAACCTGATAAGGAAACATTTTTAGCAAGCCGATTTTCAATTGTCCTTGGGATACAATGGGCACAGAAACCATGTCAACTCCTTATTTAGTGTGGGTTATCTAGAAGGACTAGCTTAGTTGTCAAGGTGTCTAGGTGTGCCTAGCCTAAAAAGGCATCCAAAAGTTGTTGCAATTGTGCTTAGTTATTGTTAATTCTAAAATGTTAGTTTTATGTTTTATGTGTTAAGTTAGCATGTTAACAAGTTAAAATTAGTCAAAATCAACTCATAAACAGCAAAATAACATGTTTAATACATTGAATTTAAACCAGATGATAGACTTCTCATTGTAGAATGGAAACTAACTTCTAAACAATATACATAAAACAGAAAATAACCAAAATAATACCTACTTTAAATCTGTGCTCTCTAAACTGGACCTATGATAGATGGCAACTGAATATGAACAAATTTGAAAGACTGTAAAAGACACCTACATGACTCTGACTTAAGCTGTCTAATGCATACATTAGCAGAACCCAAATCACACTACAATCCTAACTCAATCAATTCATGTAAAAGATAGACCTTGCAAGCAATCTAATTTCTGCACAAATTGTAATTTTCTGAGATATGTATAGCAAAAGTACTCTGTTTCCAACATAAATTTTGCAACCACTGGGTCAAATCAGACTCCTGCAGTAAAGTTAAGCTAAACGCAAGAGATAACAGGTCTTGGGAAGCAAAACAAATCAAGTATCAGAGGCCAAAGTCACTCAAACTTCCAAATGGACTAGGTGCCGGCACGCCTAGTCCAGCCTAGGTGCCAAACCCAGACCCCACGCCTAAGGGATGGACTTAGGCATGGGATGTGGACTGACGACTAGTTCACACCTAGGTGTCGCCTAAGGGATGCCTTAACAACTAGGAGGAGTAGTGACTCTGTTGACTTTTTTAACAAATTGCATGCGACATCACTTGTGTGTCAACAAATGCATTCCAGATAAATGATCTTCCACATAGGTAAAAGTGGGACCAGAATATATCATCTAACTAATTAGAAAACAAACATTAAAGTTCTCCCGGTTAATATCTACTTATGAGAAAACGAATACGTTAAATGTTTCTTTATTTTGGAAACTGGAGAAAATTAAAATGCTTAATAAAATTGCTAATTGGAAACCGATTCTAGTAAAAATCTTGTGTATGTGAACAGAGAACTAAGACTACAGAATAGGTTCTGTTACTTCTGTATTACCTGTTTTGTTTCCTTTCCCACTAAAAGGATTTAAGTGATTATCGAGAATTCATTAAGGAAAAAAATATTCCTCATTTGAACAAGATCTCTGCCTGATGTAAATGATGCAAATAAAATCATGATTTTTGGGATGTATAATGTGGAAATTATCATCTGGTTATTAGATCTGCTGCAGTAGCTGGTACCGTGGTACGTGAATCATTATCTTGTGGCTGATCTGCTTTCTCCAAATGTCAGCAGCAAAAAGCTGAGATATCGAATCAACTGTGGACTTAAAATATGCTCTCATTTGTCTAATTTGCATTAATATTCATTTGGATGTGCTGGATCGTTATGATGCACCTTCTATTATAAATTGGGTTCTTATTTTGTTGGATAAAATCCTTTACTTTTTTTCAGGCTCTTGTAATTTGGACTCTGTGGTCTGGAACAGATTCTCCTTGTTCAAGACATCTCTGTTGCAAAACCCTGAAAATTTTGCTCCTATGATGAACTTTTGCAAGAGATGGGCCTCAGCTTCAACAGCCACTACAACAGAGGATGAGGGCAAAATAAGCATAGGGCCCAAGAAGTCTGGATCTGATGAAGATGGAAAAGATGTAGGGGTTGTTTATTATGGACCCATTTCTTCCACCATCAAGAAAGTGAAACTTCTCTCCCTCTCTACTTGCTGCTTGTCAGTATCTCTTGGCCCTGTAGTGACTTTCTTAACTGCACCAGAAATGAATGTGATTCTCAAGGGGGCTGTTGCTTCATCGGTCATATTTATTAGTGCTTCCACCACTGCAGCACTGCACTGGTTTGTGAGCCCCTATGTTCACAAGCTCAGATGGGTTCCCGGTTCAGAAACATTTGAGGTTGAGATGATGTCGTGGTTGGCAACCTATATCCCAAGGACAATAAGGTTTATTGATGTCAAACCACCAAACAGCAACAGACCATTTGTCACTTTCAAGGCCAATAACAACTTTTACTTCATTGATGAAGAGCACTGTAGGAACAAGGCTCTCTTAGCAAGGCTGACACCTAAGGGACCAACCCATGAATCAGCTTTTAAGAACTTGTGAGCAGATACTATGCTGTCTTTGTTGCCTCTAGATTTTGGTCTTTCAGATATCTAGTAATTGGCATTCACCAGGCTGAGACTCAATGATGGATGACCAACAGTAGATCAGTTTTGCAAGGTAAGAAACTTTTGGGTTCGAAACTTTTGAATAGTGTTATGAAAAATTTTGGCTTTGCTCTTTCAATGCATTTGTTAAGCTATTAAAATGCACTGTACTTGGCTGTTGGAGCATAACTGTGTCCATCTGGCAGTTTTACCTGAATGGTTATGTTTATCAAATAATGCTTCTTGTTTTTTCTTTTTCTTTTCTTTTTTAATACTGTACTGTGATGGGATCTAAACAGGTAGGTTCCTATTATGTAATTTGTTTTCCCTTTCTGGTTATGGTTATATAACTTCAATTAAAGAAGTACTTAAGATATAGACAAGATTAAGAAGCTTATTTTTGCTGACCTAGTTCTACATAGCTTTACTTCACACGGTACCTTGGTATTTGGTAAACTCCTCCTTTAAGATAACATCATTTGAAAGTTCATGACTGGATAAGCTAGAGATGTCTGATTTTTTTTGTCATAATGAGGTTGTGAGCTTGGACACTTGCAAGGCTGAGGCAATGTCCTTAGGGGTGACATCTTAACCATGAAATTCTTAACTGGAGATGGTTTACAATCACATGTGAAATGTTAATAAACCCTCGGGAAAATGCTCAAACTCTTTCCACTTGTTTCCTTTCATTGTATTTTGGTACCCTTTCATATTTTCCGCATGAGACAAGTTGGAGAATGCACTTAGAAAGTTATTTCTGCACCAAATGCTTTTTACATAAATCCCATGAGCATCACTAAACGCTTGGGATGGCCTCCTGTTTCGCTTAATTCTCTTGAATGAGAGACTAAAGGAATCCCTCAGTCTCCAGCACTATTTTAGGGCAGCCAGGAAGATCTCATCACACGCATAGGTAACTGAATGCAAGACTTGAGATTTGTCATGCACCATTACTGTCAGGAGACCAGGAAAATGGGATTCCTTTTTGCAGTGGCTGGGAGGCGATGGATGAGTAACCCTTGCACCAGATGGATCTGCTACAGAATTTGGTGGTTCTGCAAGCAAATGTTGTATTCCTTCTTTCAGCATTTGGACACCCACCTGAATATTTTTCTACCTACGCGTAATTTTCAGTCAGCGACTTTGCTAAGTCAGAGAGGAGTCTCATGGGGCTTTTCAGAACATTATCTAAAGAGTTCTGAAATATGTTGAAAACTCGACTTTGAACGTGCCTCCGTTTTAAACGTGTGATTTGAATAGATATGACTCGTCTTGTCAATTCTTGGTTTGGCCATTCTCAATGCTTCGATTGGATGTAATCTATACTTGATCATAGCAAAAAGACCCAGAAAGGTATACTTTGACTGGATGTAATCAAACACAAGAAGTAAAGCTTGTATTCCTTATTTCAGTTTCGACAAAGTAACAAATGATCAAATTGATAATCTGAAATACCCTCTTTGAGTTTACCTTGCCTAAGTATGTGCCATCAAAAAATTAATATTAGATGACACAATACATTCAGTGACCAAACGCCTTGTTCCTGGCATAAGCTATCTAAGTTCACCTATTTATATCCCAGGGAAGATATTCTCGTTGCTTTATGGTTTTCTTTTCGATCATATGCATTAATCTAAATGGATTTTGGAAAGTGTCAAACCTATTCTTCAGGGAAAGGGATGACCTGACATCTTATATAAGGTGTTGGCTTGCAAACCTATTCCTTTCTGTGCCGTATCACGGGAAGCCTCGCCTGATGAAACTTCGTTCAAGCATGGCCTTCGACAACTGGAAAAAGTGTCTGACTTGGTCATACTTGGTAAAAGGTGAATCATTTATACATGTGATGTGTACCGCACAAATACGGTACATACTATTATTACATATTTATGAAGCTTATCTAATCACCTTCCGAAGGTGTTTGATCTTGTTATTCGGAGTGCCGGAGAAAAAAGTGTCTAGTTCTGGACATTTCAAACACGAAAAGAATAAAATGCAGACGCAATGCATATCCATGAATCAACTCTCAAAGAAACCAACATGTACAGGTTACTTATTATGCAGTTTTACTGAAGCCATTCATTTCGTTTTCCTTTTAAAGTAGAATAATTTTCTTTCTAAAGTAAATCTTGTCTTTGCATTCAAAGCGTTAGAGGGACAGCCCCCAACCATTATTCACAAAAAAAAATTATCTATGTACAAACAAAAATGGGATCAATTATGATCTTGATTAAAAAAATGTCATTGCACACAATGCAACCAGATGAACTAAATTAAGTTCCCTAAAAGGATTCCAAGTTTTTTTTATGGATTCACCAACGCGTGGAAAAGTGTGGGTGGAAGAACACAATTTTCCACGCATCAGTGAAAAGCAACTTTTACCAATGTTGGGATTCAAATGTTGGTGAAGATTAATCTTCATCGATGTCGAGAGGAACACATCAATGGAAAGAACCGTCACTTATGCTTGGCACATGTCGTTGAAGTTTGCTTTTTACTGACGTCCATATTTCAAACATCGAAAAATGAAACTTTTATCAATGGGCACAGCTGAAATGTTGGTAAAAAGAACTTGTACCGATGTCCATGCCGCAAACGTCAATAAAAAGACATGTTTTACCGATGTGATCATTCTAGTGTCACTGAATTTTTTCTCGGTAAAACATTGTGTGGGCATTCTCACGTCGATGTTTTTTTTTTCAGCAAACATTACCAACGTCCAGCGAATGCATTTGTATAACTGAGCTTCCATCGACGTGTTACCTGCAATGTCGCTAAAAGTTACTTTACCGATGTTTTTAAATAGTCTTTTATCGATGTCTTACATGCAGAAGCGGAGGGAGGGGGGGCGCCTAAGCCATGGCCCTACCTAGCGCATGGAAGAAAAATTATATTAGAAAAATTAAAATTTTTTAGTTTGGCCTGACCTGCCGCTCGTCTTGGCTGACCCGCTGCTCGCCAGTCCCCCTCTCTCTCGCTCCCTCCCTCTCTGGCCCGATCCTATTTCACCCCTCTTTCTCGCTCCCTCCGTCCATCTCTGGTCCTAGCCTATTTCACTCCTCTCTCTCGCTCGCTCCCCTGCCTCTCTGGCCCACAGCGCAGGGGAGCGTCCCCCCCCCCCTCCCTCTCCTCTCTCTCGCTCCCTCCCTGGCCCACAATACGGGGCCCTCTGTCTCACGCCCTCTCTCAGCATAGGCGAATCATCGGCCCCACCCTCTCTCTCGCGCTGTCGAATTCCTGGCACTGGCAGAAACTATTTTCTTCTGGGTTATTTTGTTTTAGGTTGGTACTCTCGGGCAGAGTCAAGATTTTTTCAGGGGTGGGCCAAATGGTCCAACAAATTATAATATTATATATATATACTCACACACTTTAAGAGAGGATTTACAAACCATAGTATAGTAGAAGTGAATATGTGTCGTAGATAATTGCCCATGTCATGAACGTGAAGCACGACCTGTCCTGCGACACCTTTAATAATTGCTTGTGTCATTAGCACAAAGTGTGATCTGTTCTCAACAGATAAGGTGTTATGTTTCTATTACAGTGACGTAAGTGTTAGTAGTAAGCATAAGGTGGATATACAAATATCACAACTCAAGATATAGCAAATACATCTATAAACTCCAAAACCAAAAAACGTTACTTACCTAAAAGTGAAATATTTTGAAAATTTTTCATCATCTTCTCAATAAGCTAACAGGAAAAATCTGAAATCTAAAATAGACAATAAGATTTAAATATTTTATATTATATTTAATATTTTATCTAAAAAAGATCATATTCTAAGCTAGACTACTTGTCAATTATAATAAATAGCACGATATTCATATTCCAAATTGGCAGCTTGACATTTAACCTGATGAACATATGCACAGGGAGATGACAGAAACTTCCAGACAACAGCATGGAAAACCAATAAATCTACCTGATACTTCAATGGAGAAAATACAGAAGTGGATGACATAACTGTTCTTCGGACGGTGATCATCTGTTTCTTGTTGATGAAGAGAGAGAAAGGACAGAGTGAAAGGTGGAAGATGTCAAGTTTCAAATGGCAAGCTATGTAGGTGGAAAAGGAGAGACATCTAAAGCACAAAAGAGTAAACAACTCATTTTCAAGTCAAAGCAGGAAGCAAGGCAACCACGTCCTCATCCTGCATCTTACCGTTGATCGTCCTCTTCACAAGCATCGGAAAGGCCCGACAGCTAAGGTTCTCATGCTCCGATCATGGTGCACTTTCATTGACCATGCTCGTAGTTTCTAAGAGCCAAACATAAAAATATAAGAAACAAATGAAGTATAATTTGTTGGATAACATGCATAACTTGATCAGATTTCCTTGCTTTTTCGACAATAAAATTTTACTTCTATATGTTTTTCTGTCTCCACAAAAGACTTGTCTGAGACTTTTAATCAAGATGCCCTATCATTTTAATTGATCATGCTCGTAGTTTCTAAGAGCCAAACATAAAAATATAAGAAGCAAATCAAGTATAATTTGTTGTATAACATATATAGCTAGATCATATTACCTTGCTTTTCGACAACAAAATTTTACTTTTATTCGTTTACTTGTCTCCACAGAAGACTTGTCTGCGATTTTTAATCAGCATGCCCTACCAATTTAATTGATAATGCTCGCAGTTTTTAAGAGCCAAACATAAAAATATAAGAACCAAATGAAGTATAATTTGCTGGATAACATATATAACTTAATCAAATTTTGTTGTTTTTTAGACAATAAAATTTTACTTTTATTTGTTTTCACGTCTCCAAAGAAGACTCATCTCGGATTTTTAATCAGGATGACCTACCACTTTAATTGATCATGCTCTTAGTTTCTAAAATCCAAACATAAAAATATTAGAACCAAATGAAGTATAATTTGTTGGATAACATATATAACTTCATCAGATTTCCTTGCTTTTTCGATAATTAAATTTTACTTTTATTCATTTTCTCTTCTCCACATAAGACTTGTTTGGGATTTTAATTGGGATGCTCTACCACTTTAATTGATCATGCTTTTAGTTTCTAAGAGCCAAACATAAAAATATAAGAACCAAATGAAGTATAATTTGCATGATAACAAATTACTTGATTAGATTTTCTTGCTTTTTTTATAATAAAATTTAACTTTTATTCGTTTTCTTGTCTCCACAGCAGACATGACTGAGATTTTTTATTCAGGATGCCCTACCACTTTAATTGATCAGGCTCATAGTTTCTAAGAGCCAAAAATAAAAATATAAGAACCAAATGAAGTATAATTTTCTGGATAACGTATATAACTTGATGAGATTTCCTTGTTTTACGATAATAAAATTTTACTTTTATTCGTTTTTCCGTCTTCACAGAAGACTTGTCTGAGATTTTTAATCAAGATGTCTTCCCACTTTATTGATGATGTTCATAGTTTCTAAGAGCCAAATATAAAAAATATAAGTACCAAATGAAGTATAATTTGTTTGATAACATATATAACTTGATCAGATTTCCTTGCTTTTTCGACAATAAAATTTTACTTTTATTCATTTTCTCGTCTCCATAGAAGACTTGTTTGAAATTTTTAATCAGGATGCCCTACCACTTTAATTGATCATGTTCGTAGTTTCTAATAGCCAAACATAAAAACATAAGAACCAAATGAAGTATAATTTGCAGGATAACATGTATAACTTGATGAGATTTCCTTGCTTTTTTTAAATTAAAGTTTTACTTTTATTGATTTTCTTTTCTGTGATTTTTAATTAGCATGCCCAACCAATTTAACTGATCATGCTCGCAGTTTCAAAGAGCCAAACATAAAAATATAATAACCAAAATGAAGTATAATTTGCTGGATAACATATGTAACTTAATCAGATTTCGTTGTTTTTTAGACAATAAAATTTTACTTTTATTCGTTTTCACGTCTCCACAGAAGACTTGTCCGGGATTTTTAATCAGGATGGCCTACCACTTTAATTGATCATGCTCGTAGTTTCTAAGAGGCAAACATAAAAATATTAGAACCAAATGAGGTATAATTTGTTGGATAACATATATAACTTCATCAGATTTATTAGCTTTGTCGATAATAAAATTTTACTTTTATTCGTTTTCTCTTCTCCACAGAAGACTTGTTTGGGACTTTAATCGGGATGCCCTACCACTTTAATTGATCATGCTTTTAGTTTCTAAGAGCCAAACATAAAAATATAAGAACCAAATGAAGTATAATTTGCTTGATAACATACATAACTTGATCATATTTCCTTGTTTTTTTTATAATAAAACTTTACTTTGATTCGTTTTCATGTATCCGCAGCATACATGTCTGGGATTTTTATTCAGGCTGCTCTACCACTTTAGTTGATCAGGCTCATAGTTTCTAAGAGCCAAAAATAAAAATATAAGAACCATATGAAGTATAATTTGTTGGATAACATATATAACTTGATCAGATTTCTTTGTTTTTTCGATAATAAAATTTTACTTTTATTTGTTTTCCGTCTTCATAGAAGACTTGTCTGAAATGTTTAATCAAGATGCCCTACCACTTTAATTGATCACACTCGTAGTTTCTAAGATTCAAACACAGAAACAGAAGAACCAAATGAAGTATAATTTGTTGGATAACATGTATAACTTGATGAGATTTCCTTGCTTTTTTAACAATAAAATTTTACTTATATTTGTTTTTCCGTCTCCACAAAAGACTTGTCTCGGACTTTTAATCAGGATGCCCTACCATTTTAATTTATCATGTTCGTAGTTTCTAACAGCCAAACATAAAAATATAAGAAGCAAGTGAAGTTTAATTTGTTTGATAATATATATAGTTTGATCAGATTCCATTGCTTTTTCGACAACAAAATTTTACTTTTATTCGTTTACCTGTCTCCACAAAAGACTTTTCTGGGATTTTTAATCAGGATGCCCAACCATTTTAATTGATCATGCTCGTAGTTTCTAAAAGCCAAATATAAAAATATAAGAAACAAATGAAGTATAATTTGTTGGATAACATATATAGCTTGATCAGATTCCCTTGTTTTTCCGACAGTGAAATTTTACTTTTATTTGTTTACCTATCTCCATAGAAGACTTGTCTGGGATTTTTAATCATGATGACCTACCACTTCTCCGCAGAAGACCTGTCTGTGATTTTTATCGGGTTGCCCTACCACTTTAATTGATCATGCCTTTAGTTTCTAAGAGCCAAACATAAAAATATAAGAACCACATGAAGTATAATTTGATGGATAACATATACAACTTGATCAGATTTCCTTGCTTTTTCGATAATTAAATTGTACTTTTATTTGTTTTCCCTTCTCCATAGAAGACTTGTCTGGGATTTGAATCAGGATGTTCTACCACTTTAATTGATCATGCTCATAGTTTCTAAGAGACAAAAATAAAAATAAAAGAACCGAATGAAGTATAATTTGTTAGATAACATATATAACTTGATCAGATTTCCTTGCTTTTTCGACAACAAAATTTTACTTTTATTCGTTTTTCCGTTTCCACAAAAGACTTGGCTGGGACTTTTATCAAGATGTCTTCCCAGTTTAATTGATCATGCAGCCAAACATAAAAATATAAGAACCAAATGAAGTATAGTTTGTTGGATAACATATATAACTTGACTTGACCAGATTTCCTTTCTTTTTCGACAATAAAATTTTACTTTTATTTGTTTTCTCGTCTCCATAGAAAACATGTATGGATTTTTAATCATGATGTTCTACCACTTTAATTGATCATGCTTGTAGTTTCTAAGAGCCAAACATAAAAATATAAGAACCAAATGAAGTATAATTTGATGGATAACATGTATAACTTGATCAAATTTCCTTGCTTTTTCCACAATAAAATTTTACTTCTATTTGTTTTTCCATCTCCAGAGAATACTTGTTTGAGACTTTTAATCAGGAATCCCTACCATTTTAATTGATCATGCTCTAGTTTCTAAGAGCCAAATATAAAAATATAAGAAGAATTGAAGTACAATTTGCTGGATAACATATATTTCTTGATCAGATTCCCTTGCTTATTCGACAACAAAATTTTACTTTTATTCGTTTACCAGTCTCCACAAAAGACTTGTCTCGAATTTTAAATCAGGATTCCCTGCCAATTTAATTGATCATGGTCGCAGTTTCTAAGAGCCAAACATAAAAAAATAAGAATAAAAGAAGTATGATTTGTTGGATAACATATCTAACTTAATCTGATTTCCTTGTTTTTCTGACAGTAAAATTTTACTTTTATTTGTTTTCATGTCTCCATAGAAGACTTGTCAAGGATTTTTAATCATAATGACCTACCACCTATGTCACCTGAGTGCGTGGTGCGGGTGCCGGTGTGGGTGCTGGTGCGGGTGCCGGTACGGCACATCTCTAAAAATTTAGGTGCGGTGGTGCAGTGAGAGTATTTTATTATTTTTAAAATATAATAATATAAAAGATTAATAAAATAGCTAAGAACAAAAAGATTAATAAGAAAACGATGAATTTAATCTAATCTTTTCAAATTGGATTATAATTAAGCCTCTAACTGCAAGGGATTTAAGATGATGCCTTCCTTGGTGATCTCCCCAGTACTTCCTTACACACCAGCCTTGTTTCTGCTGGTGTGGAGTTGAGCTCAGAGCGACTCTCCTCCGGCGAGCCAGTTGCAGCAATGGCGAGCCATGCTGATCCGCTCAATACTGACAGACTCTCACAAGTCACAATTTCCTCCCTTTCTTCCTGTCCTCACCTCCCTCCCTCCCTCTCCCATCTGTTTCCCCCTTTCCTCCCGTCTTCACCTCTCTTCCTCCCTCTCCCATCCGTTTCCCCCACTTTTCTCCCGTCATCCCTCCCCCATCCGTTACCCCCTTTCCTCCCGTCCTCACCTCTCTTCCTCCCTTTCCTCCCGTCCTCACCTCTCTTCCTCCCTCTCCCATTTGTTTCCCCCTTTCCTCCCGTCCTCACCTCTCTTCCTCCTTTGCTCTCCCTCTCCCTTTCCCCCAAATCGTCCCTTTTTCCCTCGAGTGCGGTTTGGGTGTGAGCTTGTCATCGGGTGCTGATTGGGTGCGCACCCGAAGTGCACCAGCACCCGAAGCGCACCCGACGCGGGTGCGGGTCCAAATTGGAAGCACCCAGGTGACATAGCCTACCACTTTAATTGATCATGCTCATAGTTTCTAAGAGCCAAACATAAAAATATTAAAACCAAATAAAGTATAATTCGTTGGATAACATATATAACTTGATCAGGTTTTCTTGCTTTTTCGATAATAAAATTTTACTTTTATTCACTTTCCCGTCTCCACAGCAGAGTTGTCTGCGATTTTTAATGAAGATGTCCCACCACTTTAATTGATCAGGGTCATAGTTTCTAAGAGCCAAACATAAAAATATTAGAACCAAATGAAGTATAATTTGTTGGATAACATATATAACTTGATCAGATTTCCTTGCTTTTTCGATAATAAATTTTACTTTTATTTGTTTTCCCTTTTACACAGAAGACTTGTCTGGGATTTTAATCGCGATGCCCTACCACTTTAATTCATCATGCTTTTTGTTTCTAAGAGCCAAACATAAAAATATAAGAACCATATGAAGTATAATTTGCTTGATAACATATATAACTTGATGAGATTTCCTTGCTTTTTCGATAATAAAATTTTACTTTTATTCGTTTTCATGTCTCCATAGCAGACTTGTCTGGGATTTTTAATCAAGATGCCCTACCACTTTAATTGATCAGGGTCATAGTTTCTAAGAGCCAAAAACAAAAATATTAGAACAAAAAATTAAGTATAATTTGTTGAATGACATATATAATTTGATCAGATTTCCTTGCTTTTTCGATAATAAAATTTTACTTTTGTTTGTTTTCTTGTCTACACAGGATACTTGTCTGGGATTTTTAATTTGGATGCCCTACCTCTTTAATTGATCATTCTCGTAGTTTTTAAGAGCAAAAACATGAAAATATAAGAACCAAATGAAGTATACTTTGGTGGATAACATCTATAACTTGATCAGATGTACTTACTTTTTCGACAATAAAATTTCTACTTCTATTTGTTTTTTTCATCTCCACAGAGGACTTGTCTGGGACTTTTAATCAGGATGCCCTACCATTTTAATTGATCATGGTCGTAGTTTCTAAGAACCAAATATAAAAATATAAGAAGCGAATGAAGTATAATTTGTTGGATAACATATATAGCTTGATCAAATTTCCTTGCTTTTTTGACAACAAAATTTTACTTTTATTCGTTTACTTGTCTCCACAGAGGACTTGTCTGAGATTTTTAATAAAGATGCCCTACCAATTTAATTAATCATGCTCACCTTTTTAAGAGCCAAACATAAAAATATAAGTGAAGCATAATTGTTGGATAACATATATATCTTAATCAAATTTCCTTGCTTTTTAGACAATTAAATTTTACTCTTATTCGTTTTCACGTCTCCATAAAAGGCTTATCTGGGATTTTTAATCATGATGACCTACCACTTTAATTGATCAAGTTCGTAGTTTGTAAGAGCCAAACATAAAAATATCAAAACCAAATGAAGTATAAGTTGTTGGATAACATATATAACTTGATCAGATTTCCTTGTTTTTTCGATAATAAAATTTTACTTTTATTTGTTTTCCCTTTTACAAAGAAGACTTGTCTGGGATTTTAATCGGGATGCCATACCACTTTAATTGATCATGCTTTTAGTTTCTAAGAGCCAAACATAAAAATATAAGAACCAAATGTAGTATAATTTGTTGGATAACATATATAACTTGATCAGTTTTCCTTGCTTTTTCGATAATAAAAATTTTACTTTTATTTGTTTTCCCGTCTTCACAGCAAACTTGTTTGGGATTTGTAATCGGGATGTCCTAGCACTTTAATTGATCATGCTCATATTTTCTAAGAGCCAAAAATAAAAATATAAGAACCAAATAAAGTATAATTTGTTGGATAACATATATAACTTGATCAGATTTCCTTGCTTTTTTGACAATAAATGTTTACTTTTATTCGCTTTCCCGTCTCTGTAGAAGACTTGTATGGGATTTTTAATCAAGATGTCTTCCTACTTTAATTGATTATGCTCATAGTTTCTAAGAGCCAAACATAAAAATGAGCCAAATGAAGTATAGTTTGTTGGATAGCATATATAACTTGATCAGTGTTGAAATTAGAATGTTTATCTTTAAGTGTGGTAGTCATTTGATTATTTAAAAGTTAAGAGTCCCCTTTTGTCTTTTTACTATTTTAGTTGTCTTACTTTTGTAACAGCCACAGCCGTACCCTAATCTCTCTTTAAGTAGAGATTAGAGCATGATATGAATTTCGTCTCTCTCTCTCTCTCTCTCTCTCTCTCTCTCTCTCTCTCTCTCTCTCTCTCTTTCTCTCTCTCTCTCTCTCCCTCTCTCTCTCTCTCTCCCCTTTCTCCATTACACGACATGGTATCAGAGCTGCTGCTGGTGTGATCACTGATTTCTCTCATCTTTCTTGTTGTATCTTCTCAGGCTACTGCTCATGTGATCATCTCAGGCTGCTGCTAGCGTGATCACTAATTTCTCTAGTCTTTCTTGCTACATGGAAGAGGACCTGATCTCGCCTATGTGGAAGGTGTGATCAAATCCTCAAGTGGAGTGTGTGGAGAAGATTTTATGTGTTGTTCATGGATGTTGGTTAGAGTATTGAAGCAAAGTTGATATGATGTTTGTGGTTGTTGTTTAAGGCATGATCAGAGGTTCATGTGTTGCAGAATATATGCAAAACTTATCTACGCAAGACGTGGACTTGCTATTTGAGAGTTGAGGTTGGGAATAGAAGAAGCATCGGTAGACTTCGTTTGTAAGGTTGTGCTTTCAGCAGAATATTTTTAGGGGTTGTGAAAGAGGCTTGTGCACATTTCTTGGTTTGGTTCCTGACGTCTGCGTGAAGTTGCTGCATATTATTTTATCTTGGTATTCTAATTCTTAATTTCCTGTTGTGATTCATTATGGCTGAGAACCACAAATCAGAGGGTGGCAATGATGATAAAGGAGTTGGAAATCCCTTCTCTTATGGATCTACGGTTAAATTATATGGACACAACTATGAACTGTGGTCCAGGTCCTTTATGTTGTCAGTCAAAGGACATCGAAAGAGACACATAATTGAAGAAGATGAGCCTATTGACAAGTCAGGGAAGTACATGACATGGGAAGAGGACGACAGCATGGTTATGTCTTGGATTATGAATAGCGTCCAACCACAAATTGCTTCTAATATTACTTACTATACTACTGCGAAGGAGATGTGGGAAGTCCTTAGGCAAACATATTCACAAGATAAGAATATGAGTAAAATCCTTCAAGTTGAATAAGAGTTGCACAATCTCCGACAGGGAAATCAGGACTTGTCACAATACTTTGCAAAAGTTAAAGCGACCTATGAACATCTGAAATTCTTGCATCCTCCATGCAAAACATGTTATAAGTCACACTTTGAACCTACTATGGTTGCAAAGTTTCATGGTGGTCTCTCTCCTGAGTATGCTGCTGCTAAGGATCAGATGCCCACTGAAAGTGAAATTTCTGATCTCTCTGATGCATACAATAGACTTAGCCATCAGGCTATTAGCTTGTCTCAACCAGCTAGTGTGACGCCAACTTCTGCTATTGCTGTGGGGGGTGGTCGTGGTCATGGCACCACCTATAGTGCCAGAGAAAGAGGTATAGGTCATGGAACTAAGGGTCGTGGGAGGTTCCAATGCACCTATTGTGGAAAGATTGGACACTTGGAGGATTGTTGTTGGGATAAACATGGTTGCCCATCCTCTTTGTCACAGGGAAGAAATATTGTCACCAAATAGGGCAAGAGCCCTACTCACTCTTCTATGGGCTCTGCACAGACTGCCACTCCTATGGTGGAGGACTCTTCGTCTAGTATAGCACTAGAGACAGTTACAGTTAGCATTGACAGAGTTGAGTATGAGCAATTTTTAGCACACAAAGCCTCACAGGCTTCAGCTTCCACAACATTGACTGATTGAGCCTTCTCAGCGGGTCTTTCCACGTCTGACTCAGGTACTTCGTGGATTATTGATTCAGGAGCATCGAGACATTTTTGCAGTCGACCTAGGTCTTTCACTACTTTGCATAGATTTCCCCAGTCACGTCATGTCAAAATTGCAGATAGTAGAATGTCACCCATATTGGGTTATGAAGATGTGAAGCTTTCTCATTCTATGACTATTCCACAAGTTTTATATGCTCCTGAATTTTCATCTCATTTGCTCTCTGTCAAACAGTTGACTACTGATTTACACTGTCGCATTATTTTTTTCTCAGGTTCATGCTCATTTTAGGACTTGCAAACTGAGAAGACGATTAGTGGCGGCCATGAGAAAGGGAGCGTCTACATCCTGTCGGCTCCTATGGGTATTGCTGCTACCTCTTCTACATCAGAGCCTACATTCTTCCAGTGGCATCTCCGGCTTGGTCATCATTCAGCACCCAAGCTCTATTCTCTCCTACCTAATCTTTCAGTTCCAGAGTCTTTTCAGTGTGAGGCTTGTCAACTTGGCAAGCACACACATAGTAGTTTTCCATTGAGTCTTAGTCCTTCAAGTCAAGGGTTATTTGATCTTCTTCATGTTGATATGTGGGGGCCTAGCAGGGTTGCTAACTGAGCTAAGTTTAGGTACTTTCTTGTTGTTGTTGATGATTCTTCTCGAGTCAATTGGGTATTCCTTTTGAAGGAAAAGTCTGAAGTAATTTGTATTCTCAAAAACTTGATTAATGAAATAAAGACTCAATTTGGTTCTGTAGTTAAGTGTATTCGCACTGATAATGCTCTTGAGTTCAAATCATCTATCTTAATGACCTTTTATTCTGAAAATTGTATCTCTCCCCAATTTACATGTCCTCATACCTCACAACAGAATGGAGTTGCTGAACAAAAACATAGGCAACTTCTAACTGTTGCTTGTATCCTAATGTTTCATAATCATGTACATGCATACTTATGGGGTGATGTCATACTCATGGCTTGTTACCTGACCAATCGTTTGCCATCATCCTCCATTGACAACAAAGTACTGATTAAACTTGTTTATCCCAATTGAAGCTTATTTTCCGTTGAACCAAAAGTTTTTTGTTGTACCTGTTTTGTTCACATCCTTGGGCCTAAACGTGATAAACTTGCTGCTCAAGCCATTAAGTGTATGTTCATTGGCTATCCTCGAAACCAACAAGGGAACAGGTGCTTTGATCAGGTAACTCACAAAGAGTATATCAGTACGGATGTCACCTTTTTCGAGTCTCAGTCTTACTTTAGTCTTACTTTTGTGTCATCTGAGATGCCATGTCCTATCCCTTTACCTATTCCTCCTGTCCCGTTGCAATATTTTCCATCTCCTACTCTGACTATGAATAGGTTTCAGGATCCTCCATTGGTCTACACTCGGCGACAGGACCCTTCTTATGATCGACCATCAAACTCTTCTCAGGATGTCAACTCCACTGAAGTAAGTATACCTGATGTTGTTCCTTCAGATGACTTGCCTATAGCTCTGCACAAAGGCAAGAGACAGTGTACCATGCATTCTATCTCTCACTTTGTTTCTACTACACATCTTGATGATAACTTACAATAGTTTCTTAAGGCTATGTCAGTTCCTACTGTACCAACTTGTCATCAACAGGCCTTACTAGACTGTAAATGGCGAACAGCTATGCAAGATGAGATGCTCTTGTACAGTGTGGTACCTGGGAATTGGTTGATCCACCTGAATATTGTGACATTATTAGCTCCAAATGGGTATCTACATTCAAGTATCATTCAGATGGGTCATTAGAGAGATACAAGGTTCGATTAGTGGCTAAAGGTTACACTCAGACATACGGAGTTGACTTCTTTGAGACATTCTATCCAGTGGCTAGGTTGGGCACTATTCGCCTCATTATTTCTGTTGCGGTACACTCTGATTGGCCTATGTATCAGCTTGATGTGAAGAATGCCTTTCTGTATGGTGATCTTGAAGAGACTGTATATATGCAGCAACCCCCATGGTTCGAACAAGAGGGAGAATGTAGTAAAGTGTGTCGGCTAAAGAAGGCTATCTATGGACTTAAACAAAGTCCCAGGGCATGGTTCCACAAATTATCAGACGTGGTTTCACAATGTGGATTTGAATGATCTCCTTTGGATCATTCTCTATTCATCAAGAAGACCTCCACAGGTATAGTTGTCATGATAGTATATGTTGATGACATTATCTTGACAGGTGATTGTGGTCAAGAAATCTCTGCTACAAAGGCTTTCCTTCAAAAGCATTTTGTCACGAAGGATCTTGGACACTTGAGATATTTTCTTGGGATTGAAGTTGTGCAGAACAAAGAAGGTGTAGTATTGTCTCAAAGGAAGTATGTCCTTGACCTACTGTAGGACACAGGGATGCTAGGGACCAAGCCGGCTAATCTCCCTATGAATCCACGTATTTATCTTCATGATGATCAATCAGAACTAGTAGATTTCTGATCATATAGGTCCATTGGAAAACTACTTTACGTTACTGTAACAAGACCAAACATTAGCTTTGCTATTGGAAAATAAAATCAGTTTATGGAAAAGCCTAGAAATGTCTACTGGGATGCGGCATTGATGGTGTTGAAATACCTAAAATCATCCCCAGGCAGAGGCCTCCTCTTTAAGAAAGGTGAATCGCTAGAAGTTGCTGCTTATAGTGATGTTGACTATGTAGGGTCTGTTGATGATAGAAAGTCCACGACTGGCTTCTGTGTCTTTGTTGGGGGTAATCTCATATCATGGATAAGCAAGAAACAAAATGTAGTCTCTAGATCAAGTGTAGAATCTGAATATAGAGCAATTGCTCAAACGGACACTGAGATGACGTGGGTTAAATCTATGCTAATGAATATGAGTATTCATGTTCCTCTTCCTATGAAAATGTACTGTGATAACAAGGTTGCCACTTATATTACAAACAATCTAGTATTTCATGAAAGAACTAAGCACATTGAGGTGGATTGTCATTATGTTTGTGATCTTATAAAAGAAGGTGTGGTGTCTACGGTTCATGTAGCTTCTGAAGATCAAACAACAGATATGTTTACGAAAGCTCTTCCGATTGGTGATTTCTCTAGATATTGTGACAAGCTGAGCATGGTTGATATCTATGCTCCAACTTGAGGGAGAGAGTGTTGAAATTAGAAAGTTTGTCTGTAAGTGTAGTAGTCATTTGATTATTTAAAAGTTACAGTTTCCTTTTGTCTTTTTACTATTTTATTTGTCTTACTTTTGTAACAGCCACAGCGTGCCCTAATCTCTCTTTAAGTAGAGATTAAAGCACGATATGAATTAAGTCTTTTCTCTCTCTCTCTCTCTCTCTCTCTCTCTCTCTCTCTCTCTCTCTCTCTCTCTCTCTCTCTCTCTCTCTCTCTCTCTCTCGTTCTCCTCGTTCTTCATTACGCAACAATCAGATTTCCTTGCTTTATTGACAATAAAATTTTACGTTTATTCGATTTCTCATCTCCACAGAAGACTTGTTTGAGATTTTTAATCAGGATGCCCTACCACTTTAATTGATCATGCTCGTCGTTTTTAAGAGCCAAACATAAAAACACAAGAACCAAATGAAGTATAACTTGTTGGATAACAAGTATAACTTGATCAGATTTCCTTGCCTTTTCGACCATAAAATTTTCCTTCTATTTGTTTTTTTGTCTCCACAGAAGACTTGTCTGGGACTTTTAATCAGGATGCCCTACAATTTTCATTGATCATGCTCGTAGTTTCTAAGAGTCAAACATAAAAATATAAGAAGCAAATGAAGTATAATTTGTTGGATAACCTATATAGCTTTATCAGATTCTTGCTTTTTCGACAACAGAATTTTATTTCTATTTGTTTTTCCGTCTCCACAGAAGACTTGTCTGAGGATGCCATGCCATTTTAATAGATCATGTTTGTAGTTTCTAAGAGCCAAACATAAAAATATAAGAAGCAAATGAAGTATAATTTGCTGGATAACATATATAGCTTGATCAGATTCCCTTGCTCTTTCGACAACAAAATTTTACTTTTGTTTGTTTACCTGTTTTCACAGAAGATTTGTCTGCAGTTTTTTATTAGGATGCCCTACCAATTTCATTGATCAAGATCGCAGTTTCTAAGAGCTAAACATAAAAATATAAGAACCAAACGAAGTATAATTTGTTGGGGAAGATATATAACTTAATCAGATTTTCTTGCTTTTTAGACAATAACATTATACTTTTATTCGTTTTGACGTGGATTTTGAACCAGGATGACCTACCACTTTAATTTATCATGCTTGTAGTTTGTAAGAGTTAAACATAAAAATATTAGAACCAAATGAAGTATAATTTATTGGATGACATATATAACTTAATCAGATTTCCTTGCTTTTTGATAATAAAATTTTACTTTTGTTTGTTTTCCCGTCTCCTCATAAGACTCTTATGGGATTTTTAATAAGGATGTCCTACCATTTTAATTAATCATTCTCGCAGTTTCTAAGAGCCAAACATTAAAATATAAGAACCAAATGAAGTATAATTTGATGGATAACATGTATAGGTTGATCAAATTTCCTCGCTTTTTCGACAATAAAATTTTACTTATATTTGTTTTTCCCTCTACGCAGAAGACTTGTCTAAGACTTTTAATCAGGATGCCCTACCATTTTCACTGATCATATTCGTACTTTCTAAGAGCCAAACATAAAAATATAAGAAGCAAATGAAGTATAATTCGCTCGATAACATATATAGATTGATCAGATTCCCTTGCTTTTTCGACAACAAAATTTTACTTTTGTTTGTTCACCTATCTCCACATAAGACCTGTTTGAGATTTTTAATCAGGATGCCCTACCAATTTAATTGATCATGCTCACAGTTTCTAAGAGACAAACATAAAAATATAAGAACCAAATGAAGTATAATTTGTTGGATGACATAAATAACTCAATCACATTCCTTTGTTTTTTAGACAATAATTTTTTTTTTATTCGTTTTCACGTCTCCATAGAAGACATGTGTAGGATTTTTAATCAGGATGACCTACCACTTTAATTGATCATGCTCGTAGTTTCTAATAGTCAAACATAAAAATATTAGAACCAAATGAAGTATAATTTGTTGGATAAAATATATAACTTGATTAGATTTCCTTGCTTTTTCGATAATAAAATTTTACTTTTATTCTTTTTCCCTTCTCCACAGAAGACTTGTTTGGGATTTTAATCGGGATGCCCTACCACTTTAATTGATCATGCTTTTAGTTTCTAAGAGCCAAACATAAAAATATAAGAACCAAATGAAGTATAATTTGCTGGATAACATATGTAACTTGATCGGATTTCCTTGCTTTTTCCATAATAAAATTTTACTTGTATTCGTTTTCCCGTCTCCAGAGAAGACTTGTCTGGGATTTTTAACCAGGATGCCCTACTACTTTTATTGATCATACTCGTAGTTTCTTAGAGCCAAACATAAAAATATAAGAACCAAATGAAGTATAATTTGTTGGATAACATATATAACTTGATCAGATTTCCTTGCTTTTTCAACAATAAAATTTTACTTTTATTCATTTTCCGGTTTCCACAGAAGACATGTCTCGGATTTTTAATCAAGATGCCCTACGACTTTAATTGATCATGCTCGTAGTTTCTAAAATCCAAACATAAAAATATAAGAACCAAATGAAGTATAATTTGCTGGACAACATATATAACTTGGTCAGATTTCCTTGCTTTTTCGACAATAAAATTTTACTTTTATTCATTTTCACGTCTCCACATAAGATTTGTCTATGATTTTTAATGAGGATGCCCTAGATGGATCCTGGGCTCAAACCACACCATGTCACTTGCTTCTGTTATTACTTGTGCCCAATTGTGCTAGTGGGACCTTCATGATTGTCTACCCTATAAGATAGGAAATAACAAATTCACCAACATTTGTGCATTTTTGTTCTATCGAACCTCACCTACCATTTAGGGTGAGAGAAGGAAAGCCTAGGCCAAGACCAAAGTGGGCCCTGCGGGGGCGGTTTGGAGAGTGGAGAGGAAAGCGAGTGATTGGACCCATGAATGACCTATGACTTCCTCAGAATACACGGCATCACTCTTGACTCTCGAGTGTCACTTGCACGACTCATTCCTTGGTAGACAATCGCATCCCTGAACTTTCTCACAATTACAAGAGTATCGGAACTTCATATTTTGGTAAAGAGAAAGAAGAACAAGAAAGGAAATTCTGATGTATAGAGGTTTGGTGATTAACACCTATGTCCTCTCTCTCATATGTACACTCAATCATGTATATTCTGAGATGCCACTATAATATTTATATGGATTACATTGCAACGGTGAGCCCTTTGTTTGGATTTACAAGTGTGGCATTTCTTTCTTTGTTTTGTTTATTTTGACCGTTAACACTGTTAACATTCTTCTCTTCAAGTGAACTGTTGGTGGAATGATCTTGGTTGCCTTCACTCATTGATTGCTCTCCATTTCTGTTGCCATGTGTATTTCCTTGCATGAGATCTTCTTGCCTTGAATTGTCGTGTGTCTTACCATGTGTCTCAACTCTCAACATTCCCTCGCAAACCCAACGGTCCAGGAATGACATTGAGTTTGAGTTGTAAGTTGTTAAACCGAGTGGTCGGTAGCGGCTTGGTAAGAATGTCAGAAACCTGATGTGAAGATGGAATATGTTTAACAAGAAGTTGGCCTTTGGAAATTCGATCTCGAACAAAATTAACGTCCAACTCAACATGTTTATTCCGGGAGTGAAAAACTGATAAGCTACCATGTAGGTGGCACTGACATTGTCACACCATAGGATTGGAGTAGAGGGAAGTGAGATGAATAATTCTTGCAATAGATATTGGATCCAGACAAGTTCTGCAGTTGTATTGGAGACTGAGCAATACACTGCTTTTGATCTAGACCTAGCAACGATATGTTTCTTTTTGGAGCTCCATGATAGAATATTTGGGCCTAAAAATATTGTATATTCTCCGATAGATTTCTGATCATTAGGGCATCCTGCCCAAACCGCATCATAGTTGGCTGATAAAGTGAGATTAGAAGAAGATCGAATCATGAGATCAAAGTGGATAGTGCCTTTGACATATCTTAAAATTTGTTTAACTGCACTCCAATGGTCCAGGGTTGGTTTCTGCATATATTGACACACTTTGTTTACGGCATACGAGATGTCTGATCACGTCAAAGTCAAGTATTGTAATGCTCCTATATACTTCTGTATCCAAAGGGATTGTGATGGGTGGAAGCCGTCCCTTGAGCTAGAGGCTTGGACGTTGACATGGGAGTTGGAGCAATCTTGGCGCCTACCATGTTTGTCCGGTGAAGCAGTTCAAGGCAATATTTTTGTTGACTTAACATAAGTATGTCATTGTTCTAGTGTGCTTCAAGCCCTAGAAAATAATGTAGCCTACCAAGATCTTTGAGAGAGAAACGTCATCCAAGATTTTTTGTTAAGGCTGCAATAAACTTATTACTTGTAATTAAATTGTCATCAACGTAGACAAGAATAAAGATGATCAAATGTTGATGCATGTAAATAAATAGTGATATGTCAGTTTTGGAAGTATGAAAGCCATGTGAAAGCAAAGCATGACTTAGGTTTTGATACCAAGCCCTAGGAGCTTGTTTGAGTCCATAGATAGCTTTTTGAAGTTTACAAACGAGATTGTCACTTTTTCAAAACCAGGACGTTGTTCCACAAAAGCATTTTCATTGAGTTGTCCATGAAGAAATGCATTGTGTACATCTAAGTGGCATACTTCCCACTTGAAAGAGATGGCAAAAGCAAGAATGGTTCTAATAGTGGTTGGTTTGACAACTGGACTAAAGGTGTCAAAGTAGTCAATGCCTTTTTCTTGAGTGTACCCTTTTGCTACTAAACATGCTTTGTGGCACTCTATAGACCTTTTTGCTTTATGCTTTATCTTGAAAACCCAATTGCAGCCAATGACATTTGTCCAATTGAGCCGTGGAACAAGAACTCAGTTGTGGTTTGAGATGAGAGATTTGTATGCTGAGATCATGGCATTCATCCAATTTGAGTCTGACTTGGCTTGGTGATATGTTTTGGGTTCTTGGTGTGTGATTTTTTTGCTAACTAGTGTCATAGGTAGAGGGTGGCAAGTAGAGGTAAACACTTTCAGCACTTGTGTCTCATTCATAGATCGAGTTACCATAGTGTGTGTCCTTTTGAATGGAATAGGGTCAGTGGAAGATGGTATATCTAGATCTATGGATAGACCTGTTTGTAGTTCATTGGAGAGTTTTGGGTTAGGTCATGGCCGAATCTATTCTCTCACTAGTTGGTGTAGAAGGAGGTTGTGCAGCTTGAAAAACTTTTTCTTGTGTAAGTTTTTCTCATAAATGCATAGGCGTTGGCACCACTATAGAGATGGGTTTTGATGGCATTGAAGAGGTAGAAGATTTACGCATAGGCTCATTACTAAAGGGAAATTGATTTTCAATGAAAACAATGTGCCTAGATATCAAAGTTTTGCCACTTTTTCTATTGTGCCACAAATATCCTTTGTGTTTATTGTTATACCCAATGAAGACATGTTCTTCGGATTTGAAATCTAATTTATTTTTGTGATAATCTTTTAAATATGGAAAACAAGAGCAACCAAAGACTTTAAGAAAATTATAGTTTGGTGGACTACTATATAGTTTTTTAAAAGGACTTTTACAACCTAAAATATAAGAAGAAAGTTGATTTATTAAATACACTGCAGTAGCAAAATCACTAGACCAAATCCTTTGAGGCATGTTTCAATGACTTAGTAAATAAAGACCAGTTTCTACAATATGTCTATGCTTGCGTTCAGCTGCTCCATTTTGTTCATGTGTGTGTGGACAAGATACTCTATGTGAAATTCCTGCACTATCTAGAATGCCTTTGAGAGTCATATACACGCCACCACCATTGGACTGGAAATATTTAATTTTTCTATCAAATAAATTTTCTACTTTGCTTTTGAAGTCTTTAAATGCAGCAATAGCATCAAACTTATGTACGAAAAAATAGATGCATGTGAACTTAGTATAGGCATCAATGAAATGAATATAAAATCTATATCTATCAAAACTTTAGATAGGCACAGGGCCCCAAACATCAGAATAAATCAGTTCTAGGGGTCTAGAAATTAAATGAGTTGAATCAGAAAAAGGAAGAGCATGTGATTTGCCCCGTTGGCAATCAAAACAAATAGAGTTTGTAAAATGTCCATAATAAGGTAAACCAAAACGTTGCACGACTTGGCAAACAGTCCGATAGGCTACATGTCCCAACCGGTTGTGCCACTGGCCCATGGATGTCTTTTCTCCTAGGAAGACATCTTTATTCTTGCATAGTTGTTTATTTGAAGTGTTTTCATCAAACAAGAATCAATAGAGTCCATTATGACTCGCCCCTCTAAAAGCTTCTTCCTTGATACTAAGTCCTTCATATTGCAAACATTAGGTAAAATTTCATGAATACATTATTATCATTAGTAAATTTGTGCACATAAATGAGATTTTTTGTGATATCAGGAACATGTAAAATGTCTTTCAAAAGAAAATTAGATCCATTGGTAGAACATAGGATTAACCGGTATTGAAAATTGGCAAACCTGAACCATTGTCCACCTGTACGCTTTATTTCCCTTTGTATGGACAATGTGTCCCAATGAAGCTTAGATCATTGCACACATGATGAGAGGCACCCGAATCTGGGTACCACACAGTATCGTCTATAGGAGTAGAGTTCATATGTAGAGCATGAGGTGGAAAATGGGCCTTAGTTGCTATTGAGAAAGTTGATTGCTTGCCACCAAGTTTTGTAAGCTTGAAACAAGTCTTTGCACTATGGCCTGGTTTGTCACAATATTGACAGATCACTCGTCCCTTATTGAACTGACGTCCTCCTCCAGCATTGTTGTATTTATTCCTTGATTGTCCATTGTTCTTGGACTTGGAAAAATCATATTTGCTAACATAATTGATTGACATGAGACCATTATCTACACTTTCACTTTCATTTTCTCCAAGCTGAGTATCATGAGAAAGTAATAGGCTATGAAGTTCAACCAATGTAAGAGGATCACTACGAGTGGCAATGAATGTTTTGAAATCAGAGTATTCCTTGGGCAGGGCATGAAGAACATGTAACATCAAATCATCTTCAGCTATTGGTTTGGATGCCATCTTGAGTTGATGGCTGATCATATTGGCTTTATGGAACAGTTTGTCGAGCTAGAGCCTTTTTTTAGAGTGACAAGTTGTTCTTTTAGTTGCATAACTCTGGATCTAGAGTGAGCAGCATAAATATTCTTTAACACAAACCACACTTGATAAGATGTTCTCAGTCCAATAACTTCTGCATGCACAGGCTCAGGTAAAGATGATATAATCCAACCTAATAATAATTGATCTAATCTCATCCAATCAATATATTCTGGATTTATAGAAGTCATATCTTCTCTTTCGCCTTGACTAATGATGTAGTGAGGAGGACAATTCCTTGATCCATCCACAAATCCATAGAGATTATATGTGTTGAGTAATGGTAAAAATTGAATTTCCTATAGCAAAAAATTCTTAGCCATGAGCTTTACCGAGAGGTAGTGCTGGTGACTCGTTGGAGAAGGAGCAACTTGTAAAAAACGTTGAGCTAAGATCAATGCTTCATGGTTCAACATATCTTCCAGACGATGCACTAGATGTTGCCATTGTATGGGAGAACAACAGATGATTTGAGTAGTTTCAAGAAAGTCCAAAGGAACACGAAGACCCAGGCAAATTAGTCCCTTAGGATGATGGCTCTGATACCATATCAGAATTTCATATTTTGGTAAAGAGAAAGAGGAACAAGAAAGGAAATTCCGATGTATAGAGGTTCAGTGATTAACACCTACGTCCTCCCTCTCATATATACACTCAATCGTGTATATTATGAGGTGCCACTATAATATTTATATGGATTACATTATAACGGTAAGCCCATTGTTTGGCTTTACAAGTGTAGCATTTCTTTCTTTATTGTGTTTATTTTTACCGTTGACATTCTTCTCTTCAAGTGAACCGTTGGTGGAATGACATTGGTTTCCTTCACTCATTGATTGCTTTTCATTTTTGTTGCCATGTGTATTTCCTTGCATGAGATCTTTTTGCCTTAAATTGTTGTATGTCTTACCATGTGTCTCAACAAAAAGAACCCCTCAAATTCCATGGGAGAATGTAATGTACACACAAACAAACCAAGGCAAAGGATAACCAGTGATAACTGGTTGATCACGGCCTCTAAAACTCGTTTTGGAGTCATAAAAATGGATAGGTAAATGAGTAAGTTTCGGAAGCAAATTTGTCCCCGATGCAGAGATTGACGTGCTTGATTTAGGAAGAAGAGTTGCCAATGGGACAAATATGACATTTACAAAAGATCTTGAACTTTTCTTGCACAAAACTTAAGACTATATACAACATATGTTCGCTTCTACTATATTGTGGTTTGCAAATATTATCTAAAGTGGGAGTGTGTGTGTGTGTATGTGTGTGTGTGTGTGTGTGTGTGTGTGTGTGTGTGTATTAGTTCATTGGACCGTTTGGCCCCCCCGAAAAAAATCTTGGCTCTGTCCCTGCTTGCATGTGTTGGTAAAGGCTTGCTTGATTTATTATCTCTGTTAGAACCCTTCTTCTCCTTTATTCTTCTTACTACTTTTCTTTTCTCTTCCTTCTTCTTTCCATCGACAGTTATCACAATCACAATGTTCCGGCGAGTGCAAGTGTTCTTCATCGCTTTTGGATGACTAAATGATAAAAAGGTTGGTTCCTCAATGTCCTCGCCTATTTTTTCTAGTTGTGAATAATTTTAGATTATAGCATGCATGTAGGGTATGGATCCAAATTTTTCTACCAAGATAACACCGTTTTCCGGTTTTATTTGGCTGGAAAATTTTGCAATAATATTTGTTGAATTTAGTACATTTAATTGAAGTAGTAATAGCATAAAATCTCCACACAAACACAAAACCCCTAATTTTTTAACAAATTCTTGTTATCACCGTATTCTGGCACATTGTGGCTGGATTCCAACATAAAATTCTGACCATATCTAATTCAGATATACATATACTTATTTACAAAATATTACATTGAGTGGTCATTTGAATATATTTTTTGTTGTTTAAATGTTTTTTATCCCTACCCTTTTTACCTATCCACCAAGTGTTCGACGAATTGTTTGAACGACTGAAGATGTATAATTTGCTTGAACCGCTTGAATTGTAGTATCATTTAGAAATTATGTAACATGTTTCATCGTTGAATGATGCAATTAATAATTTGTTAATGATATTTGAGTTAGGGATAAGATGATATTTGTGTTGCATAATATTAAATCGTCACTTGGTGACGTTGCTTGAAATATATAAGATATTGAACTAAATGGTTTAAGTACTTGTTTGAAAGATTGCATGACTCAACAAGTATTCATTTGCATAATCGAAAACCAAATTGTTAAAATATAGCATTAATAATTTGAGGACTTGATCATATTGAAGTTACTTGTATAGACCTATTAAAGGATGGATAATCGAACTTGAATTATGTAAAAAAAAATTAGATATGTAACTGGAGAGAAACAATTTTGAGACTATCACATAATGTGATAATGAATGGAAAAATAAGATATTCCTATGTAAGATGCAATAATGTCTTTCAGTCAAATGGCTACAGATATCATCAATGACATTATATCTAATGACCTTGTATAAACTTATGCTTGCTGGGAATGTCATGAGGAGAGAAGAATTTCACATGAATGTGTATCAATGACAATTGTTGAAAACAATTAAGGGTTACTGTCAGATGTGTTCCATGTACAATTGGATGTCTCATCTTTTTAAAAGGCAGATAATATTGAAGTTTGTTAGAACAAAGATGATTATGAAAGATTGATTAAAGATGTTGAACATCAACTGTATTTGGGGTGCAATAAATTTATGAAGAAGAGTTGTTTAATACGGTTTTTTTATGTAAAAACTTTACGTGAGTGGACCAACGAAAGCTTTGGTTTGTTGCTTGAGTTGTTAATGGAAGCATTTCCTAATGGAGTAGAACTACTAGAGTAAGTTTATGATGCAAAGAAGATCATTGGGGAGTTGAGGTTTGATTGGTAAAAAATTGATATGTGTCCTAATAATTGTATGTTATTTAGGAACAAATACACAACGAAAGATACATGTAATAAATGTAGTTCGTCACCATGGAAGGAAGATGATGATGAATTGAGGGGGACAAAAGGGTAAGCGTCAAGTGTCATCAATGAAGACTCTACTATACTTTTTTCTTACTGCACGGTTGAAGAGAATGTTCACAATGACTAAATTTGCAAAACATATGACATGACACAGTTACCAACCTATAAATGATGAAGTCCTAAGACATCTAACAGGTGGTGCAACATGGAAGAACTTTGATGAGATGCATCCATCCTTTGCATTAGAAGATCCAAACGTACACTTAGGTTTGACTAGTGATGGATTCAACCCATTTGCCATCGTATGGTCTATTTTGCTAGTGATATATAATTTGTCATCTTGGATGTGCTTGAAGCAACTATATATGTTGTCCTGAATCATCTCAGCATTAACACTCCAAACACAAATGGCATGAATGTTTGTCTACAAACGTCGATCGATAAATTGAAGTGTCATGGGCTGAAAGAGTATGTGTATTTGACTTTCATAGATACCAACATTTTCAAATGCTTGTAGCTTTATTGTAAACTATATACGATTTTTCAGAATATGCGTACATGTCAGGTTGGAGTACGAAGGGTATGCTAGCTTGTCCCATCTGTTATAAAGATACAGATAATTGTGAATCGATCTTCAACACTAATCCTATAAAAGTTATTTTGTATCAAATAAAAAGTCTTCGTTTGCCTCATTTTTAAGTGTTGAGAAAAAAAACTGAGTGGTTTATTGTGGGCCAATTCAAACAACTTGGCATGATGGTGTTGCTTTAGAAGAGAGAGAGAGAGACTATTTAGATGTTATAACTTATAATATAAAATTTTAGAAAAAAAAATACAGGTTTGTTTCAACTACTATACTTCATATCTTGTTCTTTTCATTTATTCTTTTCATGGATGCATATTCTCTGTCACCAGAGGCACAACAAATTTTGTCGGGGAATTTCATGCCAAATTACTAATTCAAGTAAAAGCAGTGGGGACAATTTTTTCAAGATCCTTAGGTCGTAATGGATTGTGGATACCTCAGTGCTATCCACTAGTTCTTGTCCACTAAAACGAGTGCAGAATAATGGTCATTATGTTGACTGTAAGCTGTTGCAATGGTTGTGAAGTGACCACATCATTACTCGGGGATGCGTTATTCCCCGTTGCTTATAATTGTTTGTGTTTGATTCCTGCATTGGTTATCTCTGTGCTCTTTGAAGTGGTTTTGAGTAGTTAGGTTCATTATTTTTTCATACCATGTATATTATAGTGAATAAGCAAGTATTGAATAATCTTTCCCTTGATTAACTTAGGAATTAGATGGTAGGTAAATATATAAATTGCTTTAAACTTTAAATGTTTACAGGTACCTAAAAAGATGGCAGCTTATATTGATAGTAGAGAAGGCTTTTGAGAAGGTTCGGTTCTGGGATGTCTCTGTCAAAGCCACCAAAGGTTTTGGCATAATGTTTACTATCTACATATTATCTATACTACCTGTAAAGTCAGATGGCTATTTTTTTATTTTACATCACTAAAGATCATAACAGCAGTTTGACATCATACCACTTTACTAACGTCAAACTACAACAAAGTACATCTAAGCCAAGCGGAAGCTAACATTGCTTATTGATTCTAATCCAGAAATAATCCAGAAACGCCGGGTATATTTCATACCGCCTTACAAGTTGCTCCTGCGGAAGATGACCCCTTTTCATCGGACACGGCCTTTTTGTACTAAACGTTCTTCCACGTTCCAAATACAGAAGACATCCATGTAGGTTTTGAACAAAAGGAACACCGTATTTAAAAGACACCGATACGTTTTCCAAGATCAGAAACTAAAGTTCACAAAAAATGGCACAAAAATGGAAGGATGGTGCCTCCTAGATTCAATCTCCTAGAAATTGGAAACGAAAATGAAGTTCAATGCCATTTTCTAGCATTCTAGACTTAGAATTTCTAGCCCTTCACAAAATCAATGTACCACAAAATGGATAAAACATTGGAAAATAAATTTCCCCAAACAGCGCCTCACTTCTTCTTTCCTGCCTTGGCCGCATCTCCGGCCTTGGTCTGCAAAAATATAGCAAAAGTCAGAATCCGACAGAAATAGACTGGCTGACTATACGAGAAAACCTCATCTGAGAGAGTTCAAGCAGGAAGCATTTTCAGCACCTTCTTGACACCACGAACTTTCTTTGACCTGTTCTTTCTTTCTTTCATCTGCTTCCTCGACTTCTCCACCTTTGTGGCAAGCCCATTCTGAACATTTTACAGATCTCGATTAGTACAGTACTCTAGGGAGCAAGAAAGAACCAAATGCTTATCCAAGACAAATTAATCCCTCCAAGCAAATAACAGCTTCTCAACAGGGGTTTATTAAAGAAACCTAACCAAGCCTAAAGCACCAATGCAGTCAAAACTTGAAGTAAAACAGAAGACCACCCATGTCTAGAGCATCTTCATGTCGCCTACAAGCTGCCATTGGGCATTTCAGATGCATACAAATGAAAAAATATAACTCTCACCCATAAATATGAATTCATGGCAGTAGTCAATAAAGATGCAGGGCTTCCAACTGAACTAACCACCCAACTTTGATGTAGATTTAACAACTAATTATCTAACATCTTGAACTGTAACAAGAATAAACAGCAATAGTCCACCAATGCAAGAATTCCAACAGATTGAACCAGTGTTTAAAAACTCGCCAAGTAAGCTCATTGATCCAGCTCGGCTCGCCCCCCTACCTGGTAAACCCAGTACAAGGACTCATTTTAGTATAAAACTCGGTAAGATTCAGCCTTGACTTGGTTGACTAAGCCGAGTCACGAGTCCAAGAAGACAAGAACAAGTTATGTTTGATTTTTCTTTTGCGGTGTGTTATAAAAGGAAGCCCTCCATCCCTAAAGAAAGTGTTTAATGAAGAGGGACGAGGGTTAAACCCTTCTCTATGATTTCCATCATCTATTCCGGCGAGAATAATGTCTGCCAAATACACCGGCTTCAACCAAAAAACCGACATCTCAGGTACGTTCTGCTTTTTTTCCGTTTGTTTTCTATTTTTTATGTTTTCCCCCCTTTTGGGTCAAGTATCCAGTGACTGCCATTTTTAGGAAGTTCAAGAACAATTATAATCTAGACAAACTAAATGAAATTTCAAGGCACATATTAGAAAACATATTTGTTCACTCTTTCTTTTTTTCTTTTTTTTTTTTTGAGAGAGAGAAAGAGAGCTCTGAATCAACCAAGTTGACTCAGCTGACTCAGTGACTGGGTCCTCAGCCTGGTAAAAAAAATGGAGAACCAGAAAGTGCCATCACCAGGCCAAGTCATGGGATGAACCGAGACATCTGAGTTTTAGCTGAGTAAAAGGTGGACTCAACCAAGTCATCTGTGGATATGATCTAAGTGAGAATATTACATGTACAAATATACTTATAAATGCTATGAAAACCACATGTTACATCAGATTTTCAGTGTAGCACATAATATATATATATATATTACACACACACACACAAAATACTAGGAGCTAGGAGATGAATATACATTATTATACATGTTATCTGTAATATTCTTATAATGAACCAAAAGCCTAGGAGATGAATATACATTATTATACATGTTATCTGTAATATTCTTATAATGAACCAAAAGCACTATTTTATACATATGCAAATATACTTTACGCAAAAAAAGATGTTGAAACCAGGCCGCATGACTGAGTTGTCCCAGCAAGTCACAAATCAATTCAATTAGTGTCGAGTCCCAAGTCACTCTGCTTTAAAACCTTGAGAGAGACTCTTCGGCTCATGAACACACATACAGGTCCAGAAACACATCTGGGAACAAAAATATTGAACAAAGGCCTCTTAACATTGGTGGACTATGTCACATGTGTAGGTAATAAGGGCTCGCATACCTGTGTTAGTACACCTTTTTTGGACACACTTATGCCACATCAAGTGGGCACCTTTCAGACTAAGAACCACTTATGTTAAATTAAAATGTCAAAAGTTTTTTAAAATTGTTGTGTCCCTGTACCAAAGCGGCAAAGCCACACCCATGTGACTCCATTGTTAGATGAAGAAGACGGATTTGATTTTACAATGATTTCAAATGGAGGTGAGCGGCAGTTTTTCAAACACCCAACACATCCATTGCCAATATACAGCATTTAGGACCATCAGAGTGACACCATCTCAGTTTTGAATTTTAAATTTTCACCATACCACGTGCAAAAATTGGATGTCTTCATATCTCAGACATCACCTTATTTGATCCATAAAAGTAAGGCCTAAGACTACTATCCTGAATACCTTTTATTATCATCAAAGAACCATCCTACATCCTGGTCCAGTCACACTTTTTGTCCATGATTAGTCTTTTCAAATTTAGATGATTTTGTTTGTTCTGGTTCCAACCGGTCTGGATCTATAGTTCTAAAGACTATGGTCCTAACCAACTTTTGTCATCGTCAAAGAACCTTCCTGCCTCCTGGTTCGGTCACACTTTGGCCATGATTATTCTTTTCAAATTTAGATTAGTTTGTTTGTACTGGTTCCAACCGGTCTGGATCTCTAGTTTTAAGACCATGATCCTACATGCATTTTTATCATCCTCAAAGAACTTTCCTGCCTCCTGGTTCCGTTACACCTTTTGGCCATGATTATTCTTTTCAAGTTTAGATGATTTTTTTTGTTCTGGTTCCAACCAGTCTGGATCTCTACTTTTAATGACTCTGATACTAAATGCCTCTTTATTATCATCAAAGAACTTTCCTGCCTCATGGTTCAGACACACATTTTTTCCATGATTAATTTTCAAATATAGAATATAGTTGTTTGTTCTTGTTCCAACTGGTCTAGCTCTCTAGTTTTAAGGCATCTTGATTGTTTATTGTGTTCAGTTGGACCTAATGACAGACCGAATGCATGATTGCACCAATTCCATATGGACGTGGATTTTGTGACGTCAGCATTATCACTAGTCATAATCAGCAACATTGGCGTATTGGAGGAATTTTGTTAATGATAAGCTGCAATTCAGTTTCATCATTGAACGGCCAACTTACTCGCTAAATGGGATCACAGCAGCTATTAAACAACAGACGACGACATAAGACGATTAAGAGCCAAAACGAAGCAAGTAGAAGTTCGAAAAAGCATACCCTGATGAGCCTATACTTGGGCTCGTATTTCTTCGCATTTTCGACGGTGTCATAGATTAAACCGAAGCCCGTCGATTTGCCACCTCCAAAATGCGTCCGGAACTTGAAGACGAAGATCGTGTTGGGGTCACGAACGTCATACATCTTCCCCAATTTCTCCTTCAGTTCGACCTTCAAAAAGAACGTAGAGGAAAAAACAAAGTTTCAACAACTCAACCAAAAAAAAAAAGTAAGAAAGAACGAAGAAGGCCATCAATGGAAGCATAAGGACCTAGAAATGGGAAGTAGTACCTTGGAGACATTAGCTCTGCCAGGATGGAGCACGTCGATCACCTAGCAAGAAGGGAAAGAAAATACAAAAAATAGCACAATCACAACAGAGATTCGAAAACGGAGGAAGAGAAGAGAACAGGAGGGAGAGGACAAGGAGTCATTACGAATTGCTTCCGGGCAAGGAGACGGTTCGTCATGAACTTCCTCGTGCGGATAGTCACTGCCTTTGTGTCCGCCATGGTCAGGGCGTCAGGGAGTTCGCCGGACGGGGCTCGCCAGCCGCTGCTGCCGCCGTCGATTGGAGGGAGGGAAGAACCCTTTACAAAACCCTAGCGACAACGTACGCGAAGAGGAGAGCTCCAGCACCGCGGATCATAGTTATACCGATCTTCATGTCGTAAATGTAACCCTAATCGCATGAAATGACCGAAACATCCTTAATCATCTATTTTCTCTCAACCCGAGCACTCTCAGTCTCTGCCGATTCGACTCGGGTGCAACAGAACCGGACGCTGTTGCACTCCACCGCCCATCACGTTGATTTTAAGCGACTCGGTGTGGACAAGAACTATACCGGTTTCTGGGTTTGAAAGAACATTTATTTTTAATTTGTGCGTGTAAATGTTGCAAAACTTTAATTCATTGGTTGTTTTCAAAGGGCTTTTATTTTACATTTCTAAAGGAATTTAATCATCAAGAAGGCAGTTGAATTCAATCTATAACTTCAATAATTTTGATGGAAAGCTAGCTTGAGCCATATGGTCAACCATTTTCAACAATATGATATGTTTGATTTCAGTATTACCATTTTGTGGAGTGAAGAATCACGACCCATTAAGACTCAAATACTCAATACTTCTACTTTTAACACGAGGAGATTACAGAAATTGGTTTGTACTGAACATATGTTAAAGATGGTAAAAATATTTACAAAACGTCAAAAAAGTTAAACAGTAACACATTTGCCATGACAATCTCTTATATTAAGGGACGCAATTAGAGTACACTTTAGAAAATCCACCATCCTTGACAAATATTTATATTATGGTCATACACTTGAATATCTCTCAAAATCAAGGCACTTCTCAACTTAAACTATGTTGTTTTTTATCATCGAGAACTCTATGGTGACTTCAATGGTGTATGCATTGTACACGCACACTTTTCTGAACAAGGTTGTTAGACTTCCCAAGATAGTTTGTGGACTAGACTCAATCATGGTGGTTGTAGATAGATTTTCAAATATGTCCATTTTTGTTCTTTGCAAATGCACGGCATATGTGTCACTACTTGCCTCTTACTATTTCAAAGATATTGTGTGGTTACATGGTCTTCCTTGTTCGGGGTACGAAGTTTTTGAGTCATTTATGACGTTCACTATGGTCTCTGGTAAATATTAAATTTCAATTACCACCCTCAGACTGATAGCCAAACTGAGATAGTCAATCAAACTTTAGGAAACTTACTCAGATGTCTTGTAGGGAAGAACACCAAAAACCTAAGACTTAGTGCTACCATAAGTTAAGTTTGCATACAACAACTCAGTCAATCGATCCATTAGGAAGACTCATTTCTAAGTGGTATATGGTCGGTTCCCGAAACATGTTGTTAATTTATCCCCAATACCCAGTGTTGGAGAGCATGCACCGACAACACTTGATGCTATTGAGTACATGTGTGATATCCATAGTCAGATTAAACAAAGGCTTCAAGAGAGCTATGAAACCTACAAGTCCCTTGTTGATCGGAGTTGTCGAGATGTCAACTTTAAAGTATGCCAACAAGTTTGGGTCTACCTGCGTCCCGAATGATGTCATGTCGACAACTATAGTAAGTTAAGTCCGATGAAATAGGTCATTTTCTCATCCTTTTTTGTCTAGAGACAAATGTGTATATGTTTGAGCTACCCGAGGATTGGCAAATTTCGCCGATCATAAATGTCTCTGATCTATTTCCTTGTTCTGATGACAATGATTCATCGAGGATGACTTATCTTCAACCAAGGGAGAATGATGCAAAGCAGGACTAGACCCGTCATGTACCCAGTTCTAGTTCCATGCCTCATGTCCCACCTTCACGCTTCAATGTAGATCATGAGACCTCAGCTGTGGAATCTCCTACAAATTTGGAAAATAGTCGAGATGAGGCACCTCTATGTAAATCTTCAAGGTGCACAAAAGGGCAACCACGGCACACATATAGTCCTTGGTCAACTTAAACTACTTGATTTGTGATTTTATTTTATATATTATTTTAGGATCCATTTTGTACCTATGTTCAACTTGTATATCTCTGGACTCATTTAGATTTAGTCTTTGTTGGGGACCTGACCTGATACTTTCATTTGTCCATACAAATAGGCAACAAATTTATTTGTCTTTAGTTGAAAATGTGGAAAAAAAAAGAAAAGTAAATGTTTCTTTTTTAATGCTTTTCATCTTCACACGTGCAGTTTAATGATTACTTTCCTTGTCATTTTTGTCCTTCGTGAGCTTAAACTACTTGATTTGTGATTTTGGATTATATATTATTTTGGATTCATTTTGTACTTATGTTCAGCTTTTATATGTTTAGATTTATTTAGATTTGGTTATGTGTTCAGAACTGGACCCTATACTTTCATTTGTGCATGTAAATGATGAGAAACTTATTTGTCTTTAGTTGAAAAAGTTGAAAAAAAAAGAAAAGAAAATGTTCTTTCTTTAATGGTTTTGTCATTCAATCTTCTGTTATTTTTCTTGTCATTTTTGCACTTCACATTTACTTTCAACAAATTGAAGCTAAGAGGAAGTCAATGCCAGAGGTGAAGAGCAAAATGACAATGGAGTTGGAAATGGAGAGAGTGAGTGGGGGGAATCAAAGAGTGGCAGGAGACAGGGAGCGATGAGGGTGGTTGGCGAGAAGCAATGGAGACAACGGTGACAGCTTGGGTACAACGACATGATGGGCTGAGGGAGGCTATGGTGCCCAACTAGAGAATGATGTCCCAGAGACTGAAGCAGTTTCTAGCAATTGAGTGGATGCTATAGGCTGATGGGGAAACGGTGAGAAAGAGGAGATGGAAGGGAGAGACACCGACCGAGCAAGAGAAATCGGGAGCGGAGAAGGCAGAGATAGGTGGTTGGAGGCAATGCTGCAAGTTGAGAGGTTGATCAATGTTGGAGGATGGTGTAGTGGTTGGGAAGATCTCGAGGAGACTGATAGTGGTGTGAGGCAGAGTTGTGCATGAGTAGCAAGGAGCGGTTGAGGGAGGCGATGATGTTGCTTCTATTGAGGGAGTGGCAGAGCAGCAATGAGCAAGTGAGAGAATAAGGATGATCAGATGGCCATTGAAGGCGATTGCACCCAACTAGAGAATGACAAATAGGAGCGGTGGCTCACTCTTTAAGGAGCAAAGTAGTGGGCAGACGAAGAAGAGGGTAGAATGGAAGAAGAAAAAGAAGAATGGAAGAGCCTAGAATATGGAGGATGAAGAAGAAAAAACCAGGAGAGATGGGAAGAGACGAAGAGCGTGTTGGAGAGAAGGCAGTAGAACGATGCCTTTGTTCATACCAGTGCCTTCTCAGTAAGTTCACCACCAGATGCTCCAGGATGATTGCACGAGCATCAAGAGGCAGAGGCAGTGATAGAGAAGAAATAGAAGAAGCAAATGATTGATGATTATCGGGTTTGCTTCTATGAGGCTCCTCTTAGGGTAATCCACCACATATACGTCAGCCTCATAGGTTTTCCTGAATCCTAGCAGGCGGTTAGGGTGTGAGAGAGATTTCGAAGTGAAACAAGTAATTGATAAATCTTGATTTATTTGATAATAATCTTTTACGTGTAAACAGTTTTCAAGTTTATCTCATAACTGCTAGTGGGCCCCCTCTCAATTACGAGATGCTGAGATAGGGCTCAAGGCCACTATCCAACATCTCCTAGTTGTTTATGAGACTGTCAGTTTGCTTCCACTACGTATGGGTTTTCTTAATCTTTAGTCACGTGGTTTTCCATAATTTGTTTGTCTACCGTAATATGAATTTTGTTCAGAGTTTCTAGTGAGGTTTTCCATTTAATGGCTTTCCATCGCAACATTTCAAATGTATCTTAGCGCCATATGGGCTACATGTTTGGTAAAAAAATCTTCAGTTATTTCATTAGTTAAAGATTCAACTAACATATCATTGGTAGGCATATGTAATCAACTGAGATAACATTTTTCTCAATCATTTCGTGAATAATGGCATTTCACCATTATATGTTTACTCTTTGAGCTAATGGTTCCATTTTTCATAAGATATATTGATGCCTAATTATCATACTATAGTTGATTTGGTTTGTGATCAAGATCTAACTTTAAGTTTTTCACGAACCGATTTATCCAGACGGCAAAGGTAGTTGCGGCATTACATGCTACATACTTTGCTTCTTGTGCATGTTGAGCAACACATCCATGTTTCTTACAAGACCAGGCTATCACACCACCTCCAAAGAGAAAAACGTATCCAGATATAGATTTACTATCATCTTTACAACCAGCAAAATCAGCATCGGAATATCCCATTAGAGTTAACTCATCAGCTTGATATGACAAATTTCCTTTTGTTCCTTTAATATACCAAAAAAATCTTTTAACTGCTTGCCAGTGAGGCCAACCAAGATTACTTTGGTAGCAGCTCACAGGGCCAATAGGAAAGCTTATGTCCGGTCTTGTGCACAGCACTATATATATTAAGCTACCAACAGCCTAAGCATATAGAACATTTAATTTATGTTACCCAATCTGACGATTCATGCGAGCTTGTGCTTCATCATATGTAAAATTGTCGGACATTTTGTCAATAACTGTTAAATAACATAACACTTCTGCTAGATAAACATAATAATCATTCAAATATGAAGGAGGAGCTCTAGGTCTTTTATGACCTAACAAAGTCTGAGAAGATGAGGTACTTGGATATGTTGGTTCATTACCAAACTGTTCTCCAGTCAATTCATTGTCAGACTGTTCCTTAGATGGTTCATGCTCAGTTGGTTCATTACCAAGTTGTTCCTTAGTCTATTTATTGTCAGACTATTCTTTTGAATAAATCAGATCATCTAGTTGATCGTTTTGGTCTCCCACTAAATCATTGTCTTTATTATTGAGTTATTCTAAGGACTCTACATTCCTAATTTCGATAAGTTTCATAATCGGGTGATATAATTTTTAGTCTTTGGATCCTTTCAGAAATCCAATAAACACACATATTACAAATCTATTATCTAGTTTATCTATTTTTGGACCTAGAATTTTCACATGAGCTACAAATCCCCATCTCCTAAAATATCTCATATTTGGTTTTACACTAGTCCATCTCTCATAATTAGTGGTCGAGACTGCTTTGCAGGGCACTCGATTTACGGTATACATAGTTGTTAACATAGCTTCACCCAAAAATACTTTGGGTAATTGTGCACTTGCCAACATGGATCTCGCACATGTTTAAGAGGGTTCTGTTACACCTCTCAGTGACACAATTTTGTTGTGATGTTCTAGGCATTATTCTTTGTTTATTGATGCAAAGGTATTTGCACTATTTCAGGAATTCATTTGATGTATACTCACCACCTCAATGATTATTGGGTTTGCTTCTATGAGACTCCTCTTACGCCCTATTTGGTTGGAAGGAAAAGGGATGGATGGAAAGAAAAGGAAAGCAAAAGGAGGGAAAGAGAATGGGAAAGGAATGGAATGGAAAGGAAAAGAAAAGAAAGAGGTGATTATAAAAGTTGTTTGGATAGAAAGGAAATGAAAGGCTAAAAACATGTTTGTTTAGACAAAGGAAAGGAAAGGATAGAATTTATAATACTTTATAATAATACCCCGAACATTCAAAATGTTTAAAAAATTGAGAGGTTCCCTTCTAGTGGAGCCCCAGTTATGTTCAATGGAGAGTCCATGCTCCATGCCCTTGAGAGAGTGTCATAGGGTTGGGTTTGACCCCAACCTATCCTCGAGTCGAATTGGACACCAGAGAGAGAGAGAGAGAAAACATCAATCAAACAAAATGTTTAGATCTATAGTAATAAATTTAGATCAATCAAACAAAATGTTGGTAAACATAATAATTGTCTAAAGAGAAAAAAAAATCACATAATAACTCCAACTCTGCTAAGCATCCTAAGTAAAACATTCTTTCGCTTAGAAACAAGACAAGCAAAAAATGTTTCCATCTTTTTTTCATCATCAGTAAGATGAAGATATGCTTCGGTTTGTAACTCTTCTTCAAGGGCAATGGCTTCAAATGCTGAAAATGTCTTCTTTTGAATATTTATTTGAATGTCTCGGCTCTGGTACGACATTACTATTTTCAATTGCATTAGCAACTCTCTCAGAAGCGTTTTTCATTATTTCAATCTCTTTTAAATCATCTTCATTTGCACTTCTCCTCCTTTTACACTTTGACAATAAACCTCTGTTGGGCTCAACTTGGACTTCATACTCATTTCCTAGGTTGATAAATGGTTCTAATACTGTTTGATTTTCAGAAACCATTTCATCAATAAGCTGGATTGTATAACTAGTACTCTTACACGCTGAAGTCATTCAGTTGCACCTTTCTTTTGTTGTCATCGATCCTTCTCCTGTTGCTCTATCATTACCAAATAAATTTACTAACTTTTCATAGTTCAGAACAGGTGTCATCATCCACTTTTTTGCCATTGGATTTGCTTATAAATAACAAAAAAAAAGATAACAACGACAAAGAAACCCATCTTTAACATAAAAATGTGATTATAAAAAAATAATTAAATTGCTATAAATAAAATACATACCTTTATTAGTGGCTTCCATACTTCGGGTTCAGCAGTCCACATATTTGTCCTTAAATAAATGCTAAATTCACTCAAACCACTTTTAAAGATGTCATAACAGCTACTGAAATTAGACTTCAACGTTTTCATTTGATTTTTTATGTGATCTTTGGTGAGCATTTTACTCAAATTATCGTTTAGTTCTGTCACAACATTATCTTACGCAGTTGTAGTAAAAGTGTCATTCACTCTATTGCCTATTATTTGTTAAAGCAATAATGCATCAATGAGTGCATCATCCATAGATTGGCTCCACTGTATTTTATCACCTTTTCCTCTATCTCAATATATTTGATTCTTCTTCATTGTTATTAGCTAAATGCAAAATAAAACAAGTTTAGGAAAGACATACATAATGAAAAGAAAAAACCAAGTGTAATAATAAAAGATCAAGTAATTACATTCAATAAACATCTACAATGACAAATAATATAAAGAGAAAAGAATCAACATGTCTCATATACACAGTTATTCAATTTATTGAAGTTTGAAATTGATAGTTCTGCCACATAATCGAAGAGATATTTTGCCGTGTGAATTCTCCAACATGATACTCTTCATCTACATCAACTTGAACAGAATAATTTTCACTAGGTTGATTCATAAGTTCTGCATCAACATCTTCAATAATGCTAGCATCTGGATCAACACCCATGATAATGTTGTGCAATATACAATATGCTGACATGATCTCCGACTGTGTATTGCACAAATAGACTAGTTCTGTCGAACAAGCTATAATTGAGAATCTTTTTTTCAAGACACCAAATGATCTTTCAATGATATTTCGCAAAAAAACATGACAAAGATTAAACAGCTTGTAATCAACCCAAATTTTTTTTTTAAGGACTATGATGTTTTATCCAAGTACGAAATTCAAATTTAGGCACAAGATTCAAATCCAAAATACAACTCTTAGATCCAAATTAAATCCAAAATACAACTTTCAGATCCAAATTAAATCCAAAATACTACTTTTAGATCCAAAACCCAAGTTCAGATCCAAATAGATCATTTAAGACTAATTTGTCATTCCTTTTGACCAAAAAACCTCCTTTTAAAGGGTAATTTTAGTCTTTTAGTGGGCAAGACCCATTTGCCCCTCCTTTTGACTAAAAAACCTCTTTTTAGAGGGTAATTTTAGTCATTTGGTGGGCAAGACTCATTTGCCCCTCCTTTTGACAAAAGAAAGTCCTTTTAGAGGGCAATTTTGGTCTTTTGGTGGGCAAGACTCATTTGCCCCTCCTTTTGACAAAAGAAACTCCTTTTAGAGGGAGATTTTGGTCTTTTGGTGGACAAGACCCATTTGCCCCTCCTTTTGACAAAAAAAACTCCTTTTAGAGGGTGATTTTGGTCTTTTTAGGTTATTTCTTTTTTAAAATACTTTAAAATTATGTGAAATTCGGATGGAAAAGGGGGGAAATTCAAAAAAATTCAAATTTAGGGTTTTGGCTCCAAAATCTTCTATAAATACCCCCCCATTTCCTCCCTCTTGGGTAAGATTGGTCATTGGGAGAAACTCTAGTATATTCTAACTTGAAGACTTAGAGTTTCTCTTGAGCTCTCTCTCTCTCCCTCTTCCTCTCTCAATTTCTTTCTCCAAGTTGGAGCAAGCTACAACACTCTTGGAGCTTCATCTTCAAGTGAAGGTTTTCATCTTTCTTAGGTCATTTCTCATTAGAGGTATGTAATCATCATCCCTCTTATTTCTCTCCTCTTTCTTTTCATTAATATTTTTACTATTATGTTATTTCTTTTTCTTGAACATAGTCTTGTTGTTATTTTTATTTTATCTTCTTATTTTCATCTTCCCATGGCCAAAGAGATAGCACTCAACCTCTTTTTAGAGACAAGAGGCTATGCTCAAGTGCACCGGGAGCATGAGAAGATGAGATGATATTTTATTTTATGATTAAATCATACTCTTTCAAGTATTCTTCTTGTTGTTGTTCTTTCTCTTTATTAATATCTTCTTGTTTTTTCTTCTCTTTAATATACTATTGTTGTTGTTGTTCTTTCTCCTAATGAATATATTTTTGTTGTTATTGTTATTTCATCTTTTCAATATAGTCTTGTTCTTGTTAATTTTCTTTTTCATCTTTCTCCTCTTCTCATGACTAAAAGAGATAGTACTCAATCTCTTTCTTTTAGAGACAAGAGGCTATGTTCAAGTGCATTGGGAGCATGAAAAGATGAGATGAGATGATTGAATCATGTTTTCTATTTTACTAAATATAACATTGTGTTTGCATCCCAAATTTTTCATTGGTTTTGGAGTGCTCCAGAAAAATGAGGTTTTGTTTTGAAATAGGAAAGAAAAGGACTCGCCCGTCGGTACGAGGATTGACCGTTCTCGGCGCCTTTACCGGGGGTAATCAACCCAAGGGCTATGTTCATCATTGATGCATTTCATTTTAACTTAAACATCTTTTTGATTCTATATGCGGTGTAGAAAATATTGAAAGTTTGATGTTTCAAACTTTTGAAAAGAACTCTTGAAGAGTTACTTGAAAATATGAAATATTTTGAGGAAAAAATAGAATTAGTAAATGTCATTTGAAAAGCTTGTGAAATCATTTTGAAATCACTTTAGTGTTCTTTTAAGACTTTAAGTAGGTTTGAGATTTTGCTCTAATTCGGTTACCACCTAGTTAGAGCTCCATCCCCTCTTGCTTAAGTTCTTTTAGAGATGTGCTTGTGATTATAAGTGAAACAAAGTGGGTGTGAATGCATGAATGCATTGATCCTATATGATTGAAAGGAAAATCATTCATTCCTACCACAACATTCATCTAATGGCATTCCTACCATAACATACATCTAAGATTTTTGTTATTGTAAATATCATATATATGAAGGAAAAATTTTTGAAAATGGATTAGGATTGTAGACCATCAAGCATGAATCCAATAT
>JAANDH010000619.1:84727-174864 GCA_011799765.1 Nymphaea thermarum | reverse complement strand
GATGTTCCTTGTCATGAGCAATCAATGTTCGTTTTACTTGCATTGCCCACATTTCATAATTACCCCCATTCATTTTGCTGATAATGCTGGAAAATGGGGAACTCTTCATCTCTCCCGACGAAACAAAGGAAGAGGTATTAGCTTCACTACTAATTTCAGACATCTCTTAATTCAAAAGGAGGAAACCGAGCCACGGAATCAAACAAGGCTGCTGTGTGAAGAATAAGGCACCAAATGACGCTGCTGAAGGCGACGATGGGTGGTAATGAGCAGCACAGAGGCGGCGGCAAGAACAGGCAACGGGCGATAGGCGGCAGAGATCACAGGCGACGAGCGCAGTCGACTAGCTGCAGACGACAGCGAGCAACAGGGCGCAGGCGACTGCGTGCAGCAGTGCGCAGGCGATGGGCGACGGCGATGGGCGGCAGAGCGCAAGCGACGGCGGTGGGCGGCAGAGCGCAGGCGACGGCGGTGGGCGGCAGAGCGCAGAGCGACGGCGGTGGGCGGCAGAGCGCAGGCGACGGCGGTGGGCGGCAGAGCGCAGGCGACGGCGGTGGGCGGCAGAGCGCAGAGCGACGGCGGTGGGCGGCAGAGCGCAGGCGACGGGCGCCAGAGCAACAGAGATGGGAGCGGCGGCTGGTTCTCTGATACCATGATAAAGTCGGAGAGAGAAAACTTGATTAACATTAACAAAGCCCTAACTCCTCTTTATATAGAATAGAGGAGAGGGAGAAGTTACACGCAAGTCATTAAAAAGACACCCTTATTACATAAGTACCCTCTCAAACATAACACTCAATATAAGCATGTCTTAACAGTTTTTTAATGTTATTTACGTTTAAATGTAATAAAAGTTAAAAAAAAAGGACAAAAATGGACCCGGTCAATGTTGACCGTGTCCAAAAATGGACGGGTACGGGTCCGGTACTCGTTGACTGTACCCGGTACGGTCAACGCGTACCGGGGCCGTACTCAGTGGCGTACCGGTACCCGTACCGGTACCGGTAGGGTACGTCCCCCTTTGGGACGTACCCATGTGACATAGATCAAAACCCTCAATCCATCACTAACTTCTTCCTCAATAACGTTCTTTCATTAAAACCTCAACCCCCTAAGTCACATCCAAATACATATATTTTCCCCAAAACCATCCAATCTCTACCATGCTTCCCTAAAACTTCGAAAATCAACTCATCATGCATAAATAATTATTATAGGCACGAATCAACGCTTACCAACATACTTCTAAGCTTTCCCCCCAAAAACAAAATCACTAACATGCTTTCCAAAATCATCAATTCTAAGCTCTAACATGCTCGAACAATGATTATACATGCTCTAGAGGGTAATATTCATCAATTTAAGCTTAATTAGACCTTGCTCACCCCAAAACAACCGTCCAAGCTGCTGTAATCCTCCCGACAGTCACCTCAAGCCTTCGATCGATCTTCAAACAGCCAAAAATCACTGTCGTCAACACCTCCCAAGCCTCCTACTCGCTGTTATGAGGGGAAAGACAAGTCCCCAAGCTGGAACCCTAACAACCCAAGCTAAAAACAGTGAGGGAATGCTCGATTGGGGAAAAAGGGGAAAGCAATCAGGCAAAATGGGGGAAAAAGCTCGCTTAGGGCACGTGAGGCAAGGGAAAAAAAACGAGAGAGGGAGGTTCAGACAGAAAAAGGGCAGTGAGGGGAGGGGACGGGAGAGAAGAGAGAGTCGGTGGGAGAGTGAGGAGAGGGATCGTGTGGGAGGGAGCTAGCGGAATGGGGAAAGAGAGTGGCGAGAGAGAGAGGAAAAGAGGACGTGCGGCAGGGAGGACACGAGCAAGAGAGAGGCAAAGAAGGGTAAATCGCACCAAAAGAGGGGGAGAGTGTTTACCCAAGCGCCGCCGCCTCAGCCGCCGTCGCCACCTCCGTCGCTGTCGCCGCTGCCTGCACCACCTCCGTCTTCTTCTTCACTGCGTCGGGTCACCAGCGATAGAAAGGGCAACGAAGGGGGAACCCGAGAGGAAGGCAGAGAGGAGGGGCGTCGGGCTCTTCACAGGCATGGGGCTCGGGTCCAGGTCTGGACCTTGACCCGACCCGCTCTGCCAAAAGAACGAGTGTTACATAGGGAGTTACTGAGTTAGGTAAGTTGTCGATGTCTTCGGTCAACAATTTCTAAGTTTTAACTTAAAAGTTAACATATGGATCGGGTCTAGCCCAGATGGGGAACCAAAACATGTCCACTTGATATGGCATACACATCTAGAAAATGGTGTTCAGACACTGGTAGGCCAGGTCATATAACACTCATATTATGTAGTTTCTGTTGCTGGTTCATTGACGTGGTTAAGTGGTTTTAAAGAAATTCCCTAAATGAGTTGCCTTAATATTTATTTTTGGGCAATATTGTTTGTTAAGATTTTGAAACTTTTGTGTCCTGTATGATCTGTTCTTAGGCTAATTCATATCCTCTGTAGGTTCCTGACGGTGAACTATTTTATAGCTTGAATGCAACTATTGTTGGGCTTGCAAGTAGTTCTGCAGGGAAGACATATATGGGCACTTCTTTACCTTTATGTGTGGGCCTTGGTGAGTTTCTACCTTACAATTTATCTAATTAAATTTTAAAGAATATCCTTGATACTTCTCATGTAATTTCCTTGAACTTCCTAACCTGTCATCTGTCATGTTTATGGAAAGAATTTTTAGCTTAGTCCTTACTCTTCTTTCTGATATATATATATATTTTTTGTTGCTGATTTTTGCCAGTGGAGAAATTTATCTATGCTGTGAAGCTATTGGGTGTAAGGAACTTTAAAAAAAAACTCGGGGAAAGGGACAGCCATATATGTAGGAAAATTGAATGGTGACTTTGGCTTTTTAGAGTCACCCAGCCATCTAACGAGAGCTGTCTGATCCATCATGATAGATGGTTAAGAGAAAAACAAGGAGAAAAAGGTGATAGACATTTTCGTCATATAGTAATAATTCCCACATTTTTCTCCATGTTTTCCTCTCAACCATCCATCTGCATTAGATGAATGGTATATAACAAGATCTTATGTTTCAATAAATATTCATATTTCTATACATCTGAAATGTGAAAACACTAACAGAACACTTGATAAAAATCTGATAATAACAATATAAGATCAGACTTCAGAATCAGATTATATGTGCCAACTGCCAAATCAGTTCATAACTTTATATTCATGTGATAAAACAACACTAACAAACAAACATAAAGAAAATATGAGGAAAACAAGTGGTGAACAGACTCAAAAACAAGAATACTAGTTATATAATAAAAACACTAGCAGACTCGGTAAAGATTAAAAAAAAAAAAAACCTAAATGTGGATGCTTTTGGTCTTTCTCAAAACGACCGAATCCAAGACTGGGCAGATTTCAGCGTTGGGTGCATTTACTATATCTGAAACAGTCAGAATAGCACCCAGGCAGTATCCACAGCCATACCTGCACCCATGTTTGATCGTGTTGAAACTGGTACTTCTCCCTTTTGAAGTGTTTGTGTTACATAGCTGTGACAATATTTCCTTTTCATCATTTTAACTTGCCAAAGTTCTGCACAGAGAACAGATTTATTTTTGTTGTAACTTAAGGCAGCACTCCATCTTTGTATACGGGTGTTAAAGGGTCCTCCTTAATATTATAGTTTTCTTATATGGAGTACACTTATTACATGATAAAACTTGATATGCTGTTCATTTCTTTTTAGACATGTTTGACTGTTTTATGTTGTTAAGGGAGTATGGTATGGATACTTGAAGTGTCTACAGTCTACACAGAGATGAACTTGTGTTTGTGTATTGAGGCACTGGCTCAATGAACAAGCTACACTGGCGTGTGTGCCTCATCTCCACACAACCCACATGCCTCTCTTTTGAGGCTGCACCTCACGAGGAGCCACATGCTTCACAACAAAAGTGGTCTTTTATTTTTCATTCTCCTATAATGTGAAACATCTTGTTAACCTCAAAATAAAACATATTTCTACTTTATTTTCACTAATGCTCAAACACATGCGCACATGCATATGTATGCATTTGTGTATATTAAGTCTAGTTTAAGACTCTTAATATCTTTATATTCTATTGCATTTGTTTTTTTTATATACGGATCCATTATCTAATCACCTTGTTCTCTTGATTCTTAAGCTGTGAGTTTATTCTTTTATACAGCAATAAATTTTATTTGTAACTGAGAATTGTTTTTTGTAGGCTTTTTTTCCTCCTTTTTTTTGTTTTTTGAATAATTTTGTATCATTATGTTGCGTGAGACCAAGGGAGAAGAGACGAGGTCAAAATAGAGAGAGAGAGAGAGAGAGAGAGAGAGAGAGAGATGGTGAGAGAAAAACCTCAATTGCTATTAACCCTAATCTCTGTTTAAAAGAGATTAGGGAGGGGCGGCTAAAACAAAAATTACATATGGGTCCTCAAGAAATATAAAAGATAACAAATGAGACATGTGACTTCTTAAAGTTCCATAAAGCTACCTAAACTCATTAACTAAGATTCTAACACTCCCCCTTAAGCTGGAGCATAGATGTCAATCATGCTCAGCTTGTCACACCCTCTCGTAAACTCGCCAATAGGTAGTGCCATAGTAGTAAGTCTGTTGCCTAGTTCTCTGATGAAACATGCACAATAGATTAACTCCTTTCTGCACCAAATCTTTAATGAAGTGACAATCAACCTCGATATGTTTTGTCCTCTCATGGAATACAGGTTGTTAGCTATGTATGTGGCAACTTTGTTATCACAATACATCTTCATTGGAAGTGTGACAAAGATCCCCAAATTTGTAAGCATGGACCGAACCAAAGTCATTTCTGCAATAGTTTGGGCCATAGCCCTATATTCGGATTCAGCGCTAGACCTAGCCACCACATTCTGTTTTTGCTTCTCCAGGATATAAGATTGCCTCTCACAAAGACGCAGAATCCTGTGGTAGGCTTTCTATCTTCTATTGATTCGGCGTAGTCAGCATCGCTGAATGCTTCAACTTCGAAGTTGAACCTTTTTAAACCACAACCCTTTACCTGGAAATGACTTTAAAATTTAGATGCCTAAGAACCATCATGGCTATTCCCAATGTACCTTCCTCGAGTTCTCCATAACTTGGCTCAAACGTTTTAAGACTGATATCTGGATGAGTGATAGTTACAAGCAATAGTTTCCCAATGAAGGATCTATATGATCGTGAGTCTACAACTTCAGATTGATCTTCATGCAGATGTAGACGAGGATTCATAGGCAAATTAGCAGCTTTTGCTCCAAGCATCCCGGTCTCCTGTAATAAGTCCAACACATACTTTCTTTGACATAGAATTATTCCTTTATTAGTTTTGGCAACCTCAATGCCTAGGAACTATCTCAACCTATGTCACATAGGTATGGGTACGGGTGCGGGTACGGGTACCGGTATTGGTACGGGTACAGCCATTTTCAAAAAACGTGGGTACGGGGGTACGGCCGTACACACGGACATACATACATATATATATATATCAAAAAATTTTAAACAATAACAAAATGCTAAGGGTGTTCCTTTAAATACATTTTTCTTGAATGTTTCTGATTTTTACTAGTTTTTTCTGATTTTTTCTGATTTTTCCTGATTTTTTCTGATTTTTTTTAGATTTTTTTGATTTTTTTTGATTTTTTTTATTTTCCCGCCGTACCCAACCCCGTACCCGTACCCGTACCCGTACCGTACCCGTACCGGTAGGGTACGGGGCCATCCTAGCCGTACCCATGTGACTAAGATCTCAACTGACCAAGATCTTTTATTTACAAAGTATTGTTGAAGAAACTTCTTTGTTGCAAAATATCCTGATCATTATCTCTTGTAAGAATAATGTCATCCATATACACAACTAAAATAACCATACTTGAAGCCCTTTTTTTGATAAAAGGGGAATGATCCAATGGAGACCTCTGAAATCCACATGTCGACAAAACCTCAGACAGTTTATGAAACCAAGCACAAGGACTCTGCTTGAGTCCATATATAGCTTTTTTAAGGCGGCACACCTTCGAACACTTCCCCTGACTTTCAAAGCCATGTGGTTGCTGCATATACACTGTCTCAGTATAGTCACAAATAACGTCTGGGAGTTTTCAATGGTGAGGTTTTTTTCAGGTATGATACTGCAAGCTTGAAAAAAAGGGGAAAAATATGGTAAATTTTTAAATTAAAAAAAAACTAAAAATGGAAAAAAATAAAATAACTGAGAAACTAATAACACAAACATGAAAGGCTAAGTATATTTGCAACAAATAAAAAAGAGAAAATGAAAAAAATTTCTGCCATTGAAGATTGGGAACTGCCGATAACAGAAAAAAGACTGTGGGCATTCCTAGGTCTGGCAGGGTATTATCAGTGTTTTGTGAAGTATTTTGGAACCATTGCAGCTCCGTTAACAGTGATGCTTAAAAATGGCAAGTTTAGGTGGGACGAACACAGGAAGGAGGCGTTCCATCAATTAAAGAAAGCTGTAGTTACAGCACCTGTCCTAGTTCTGCCAGACTTTTATCAGCCCTTCCGTGTGGAAACAGTCACATCAAAAATAGGAGTTGGGGCAGTTTTCAAGCCAAGGACATCACCCAGTTGCGTATTTCAGCAAGGCCATGGGGGGGTAACCTTCAGAGCAACATCAGCGTATGAAAGGGAGCTGATTGCTATGGTGCTAGCTTTACAAAAGTGGCACCAATATTTGGTTGGGCAGCAATTTCATGTCTTCACAATTTCATGTCTTCACAGATCACATAGCTTAAGGTATTGCATGCAACAAAACATTCATACAGCAGAAATGGATCATGAAACTGGTGGGATACCACTTTGTTGTTCACTACAAAAAGAAAGCCAACAACTTAGTTGCTGCTGGACTTTCCCCTGCCTTTGAACATGTCTATGCTTCAGGATGCGGTAGGGAGTTGGCAAGCTATCCTGTTCCGGTATTTGCTCAACTAGAGTGGGTACATCCCCATGGTGCGGCTTAAGCCGAGTGACATGAAAAACAGGGTGTACCATTGCTTCCCGTGGAAGACCAAGCCTGTACGCTGCCTTCCCTACTTTCTGTAAAACCGGAAAAGGTCCGTAGTACCGAGGTAGTAACTTAGAGTAAGGTTGGCCCATTAACGACCTCTGCTTAAGAGGTAGTCACTTCAGCCAAACATAGTGCCCAACCTCAAATTCCCGATCTTTACGCCGTTTATTATAAATCTGCCTCATACGGTTCTGCGCCTTGGCTATGTTTTGCTTGAGGGAGTCTAAAACTTCCTCTCTGGTGCGCAGTTCACCGTCTACATTATCATCTCTTGACGTGCCTCCTTCATACCTTGGAATGGCTGGAGGAGGGAATCCATAAACGCCCTCATAGGGGGTCATACCTGTAGATGAGTGCAGACTGGTATTGTACGACCATTCTGCCCAAGGTAGAAATTTTACCCAGGTGTTGGGTCGTTCTCCCGCGAAGCATCTTAAATACGTTTCCAAAGACCGGTTGACAATTTCACTTTGCCCGTCGGTTTGCGGGTGATGGGCGGTGCTGAAGTTAAGCGTTGTACCCATAAGCTTCATGTACTCCTGCCAGAATGCACTAAAGGAAGATTGAATCTCTGTCACACATAACTGACTATGGCATCCCGTGGAGTTCCCTACGTACTCTTGGCCCACATGTCTGAAGCCTTACGCTTCCTGTAACTAGGCTCGGGCCGCTCGGCCTCAGCTGGGTTCGGACCTACCAGTGGGTCCGTAACAGATCTCCCCACCTTAAATTGCGCTTGTCGAGCGTTTTGAGAGGGGAAGCGATGAGCGACATTCCCAAATTCTTCCCAGGAGGTACCTCTATCTGGCCCTTCCCACTCCACTAGTACCTCATGCCTTGCTCGTCCCTGCCTTTGAACATGTCTATGCTTCAGGATGCGGTAGGGAGTTGGCAAGCTATCCTCTATGTCACACGGGTGCGGATGCGATACGGGTGCGGATACGGGGATACGGGTGCGGGTACGACAATTTTCAAAATTTTTGGATACGCGGACACGGCTAAATTAAATATTCTAAAAAATGATAAAATTTAAAAAACATTAAATTAATAGTTCAATCTTACAAAGAGTTTGATTTATCACAGTATTTGAAATGATTGTTGATGGAAATAATTAGATGTATCACAAAAAATTGATAAAATGAAAAAAAAAACATTAAAATTTTAATTTTTTATTTTCTGCCGTGTCCTAGCCGCACCCGCACCTGCGTGTCCGAGTGTCGACATGGACACTTGGGCCTTTTTGCCGTGTCTGTGTGACATAGGCTATCCTGTTCCGGTATTTGCTCAACTAGAGTGGGTACATCCCCATGGTTCGGCTTAAGCCGAGTGACATGAAAAACAGGGTGTACCATTGCTTCCCGTAGAAGACCAAGCCTGTACGCTGCCTTCCCTACTTTCTGTAAAACTGGAAAAGGTCCGTAGTACCGAGGTAGTAACTTAGAGTAAGGTTGGCCCATTAACGACCTCTGCTTAAGAGGTAGTCTCTTCAGCCAAACATAGTGCCCAACCTCAAATTCCCGATCTTTACGCCGTTTATTATAAATCTGCCTCATACGGTTCTGCGCCTTGGCTATGTTTTGCTTGAGGGAGTCTAAAACTTCCTCTCTGGTGCGCAGTTCACAGTCTACATTATCATCCCCTGACGTGCCTCCTTCATACCTTGGAATGGCTGGAGGAGGGAATCCGTAAACACCCTCATAGGGGGTCATACCTGTAGATGAGTGTAGACTGGTATTGTATAACCATTCTGCCCAAGGTAGAAATTTTACCCAGGTGTTGGGTCGTTCTCCCGCGAGGCATCTTAAATACGTTTCCAAAGACCGGTTGACAATTTCACTTTGCCCGTTGGTTTGCGGGTGATGGGCGGTGCTGAAGTTAAGCGTTGTACCCATAAGCTTCATGTACTCCTGCCAGAATGCACTAAGGAAGATTGAATCTCTGTCACACACAACTGACTATGGCATCCCGTGGAGTTTCCCTACGTACTTTTGGTACACGCTGGCCACCATGGGCCCTTGGTACGAAAGAGGCAAAGGAGCAAAGTGGCTGTATTTGGTAAGTCTGTCAACCACCACTAGCACGGCGTCTTTGCCTTCTGAGCGAGGCATTGCATCTATGAAATCCATGGTGACATCGGTCCATGGCTTAGTTGGTATGGGAAGGGGATTCAAGTGTCCTGGAGGTCGGATGGCCTCGTATTTCTCCCTCTGGCATACCACACATTTTCGTATGTACCGTTGCACCTCTGCTTTCATACCTCGCCACCAAAATTGGGCTTTAATCCTGCTAAGGGTTTTCGCAACCCCCTCATGACCTGCGGCTGGTGTGTCATGGAAATGTTGCAAGAGTTCTTGCTTTAGCCCTGACTCTGGAGGAACCACAACACGGTTCTTCCTATACAATATATTCCCTCTGACCGTATGCAAAGGGATGGAACTCGGGTTTTGTGCTACTGATGCTTTGATTAGCCTTAGTGATTGATCAAACTGTTGTTCATTGGCTAACCTCTCCCAAATGTCGGTTTCCACCACTGATAACGTCATGAATTGTTCGGTCAGGCGAGATAGAGAATCTGCCGTTGTATTCTCAGGACCCTTCTTGTACTCAATCTCAAAGTCGTATCCAAGCAGCTTAGCCAGCCAACGTTGTTGGGTAGGCGTGGACACTCTTTGCTTGAGCATACACTGTATTCGGGCCCTGAGTGGCCCTGTCACCCCCACCCCCTTGGGTTAGATTCATGTTCGAAGTTAGGATTTTGAACATGTTCCTAACTTCTTCCATGTCTTTTCGGCGATCCTTCCTAATATCTTCTATCTCCTTTTGGTGGTCTAGAAGTTGCTTATCCATTTCTTTTCTCCGATGGTTCTCCGCTCTGTCTATATCTCTCCGCAACTGGACTAATTCTCTTTCGAGGTTCCCCATTCGGCCAATAGTTTGTTCTGATATTTCAGTAGATACCCCTCGTTGGGTCATATCTTGTGGCTCCAGGGGGAGCTCTTCAACCACGGGATCATCAGGGTTGAGGTTCTTCTTGGATTTGGCCATTTGAAGAACTTGAGCCGATAAGTGCCAAAGATGCACTTCTACACAACGAAGGAAACAACCTAACTATGAAATCCAAAGACTGAAAAACACTCCCACTCTCAGGAAACGGAAAATACCAACTGACGCTGAAAACCAAACTCTGCCTAACTGAACACGCTGCCTCTGCCGCTGCAAGCGAGTTCGAAGGCAAGGGAGATGGGTTGGCCCGCCTACTGCCGCGCTACGCCTTAGCGCCTCGGCAATCTCACTTCGCTCTCGGCCGGGCTCAAAGAGCCTAAATCGCCACACCAGCCTGGTGTCTCGGCGACGCACCTCAAGCTCGGCTGCCCTCGGGTGTACAAGGTGTACAGCCCTACACTTGCTGAAAATGAGCAAGCGAAGCCTAGAACTACACACTAAAACTGGAAGCCGCGGGAACTCAAAACCCGAAACTGTCTACTGAAATAAACCGAAAACCAGATAATAAGAAATCCACTGCCGAATGCTGAAATCTTCTAGAAATCCGTCTGCACTGCCCATTGATGGTGAGTCTTCGTAGGTCCAAGTGCTCAAAACTGACGGATGTTCCTCAAGATGCGCTCTGATACCAATTGTTAGGAGCTGCACCAGTTGGGCTAGAAAGACCGAACCAATGTCGTCCTACCTTCCCAAGATCTTCTTGAGGACTATTCTAAAAACCAAAAATCCTAAACAAATTAAATACAAAATTCTACCCACCCGGCTTAAACCCAAATAGGTTGGAAGTACAGGTGTGGGTTCCTTTTTCGAAATTCCTAACTAAGGTCAACCTACTACAAAAGACTAAGAGGGCTGTGAGGCTTTACAAGAACGTGCGATACAATCTTTAAATCCACTCGCAACTCACTCACAAACCACGCAAACCATGTACTAACGGCCAAACCACACCCGATAAACCAAATAGGTAGGTCGGCTCCTTGTGGTCGTGTCTTAGGCAAAGTACCTTCGAGGTACCACGGTAGGGAGCAAGGCCGAAGCCTGGGCTAAAGCAATAAAGGAAATCAAACTAAGATGCTCCCTAAAACTGAAAGCAAAGACCCTCCCCGATGCTACAAGGGGGTTAAGAGACGATACCGGCCAAGGAGAAGCCCTGGCGTAGCCGGATATGTGACCCGGGGTGAGAACCAGCCCCCGGGTATTGCAGCTTTCGGCTCTAGAAACCCGGCTGAGGCGAGCCTCCACGTAGCTTGTTGCCCTGGTGATGAAGACCAGCGAGGAGGACTCGGAAGTCGGCAGCTGCCTGCTGCCTAGCGCCGAGGAGTGGCGATCGCCTATCGCCGTTGACGCCGATGCCGCGGCTGTGGACGTCGCCAAGAATGCCGAGGGGGGCTGCAGCCGGGAAGCGGCTGTGCCTGCCTGCCTATCGCCGTATGTGGCTCGGCCACGCGCGTCAGAAGGACGCCGACGAAGAGAAGGAGGCCGAGGAAGGGGGCCGGACGTAACCGGCTAAGCCTAAACCTAACTAAGGCTGGGGTGAGTTCGGTATGACTGGGCTCTATAGGTAGGTTGGTCTAGTCAAATTAGGCTAAGGGTTGGGGTAAGCTTAAGGGGATCTCTTGGTTTAGGTAGGGAGTTAGGTTGCCTATCTACAAGGTAGGTCTATTCGGGCTGGCCTAGGTAGAGCCTATGCTCAACGTCAAGTGGTCGCAGTTGGCCAAATGTAGGTAGGGATTTGACTAATAGGGTGGCTGACTAATCGACCAAGCTCAGTGGGTCCGGGTCAAGTAGGTTTGGGCGTCACTCGAGGTAGACTCGAGTCAACTAGGGTTTGACTGAGAAAGGGGTGATAGGTAGACCAAATGAGCCTAAGTGAGGTTAAGACTTGGCGGCTTAGGACAATGGCCGAAATGAAGGGGTTTCCTAATGTGAGTGCGGCGCAAGAGGGAACCTAGCTAGGTGGGTTAGGACTTGGCTGGTCGTGCCAAGGTGGAGCGCTGGATCCTTGCCACGTGGCAAGATGGAGGACTAAGACAGAGGGCGCTAGAAAGATGCTAGCGAAAAGGAATGGATTCGAATTCTTTCCTAAAAGATAGGAAGGAAATTCGCAAGGAAGGAGAGAAGATTTGGGGCAAGTTAGATGCAAGAGGTGGAAGAGAAACAGGCTGCACGTCCAAGAAAGAGAGCAACAACTTTGACGTCTGCCTCTAGTTATCATTATATACTAATCACAGTTTAGGGTACAAAACAAAATACACAAAACAACATTAAGAATTACAAGTATGCTACCGCCCATGATGTGTGGGTGTGTGGATCAAATGGGTCGGGTCTGGGTGACCTGATCCATATCGTACAAACTTAACACTGTCAACGTACCTGGGTTCGTATCCATCCAAAGACAGACTCGGTCAATGTTGACAGAGTCCATTTTCAGCCAAAATTTAGGGTTTTTTGTTTTGCTTTGTTTTGTTTTGTTTTTGTATTTCCTTTCAAAAACATAGAGCCTCAACAGAATTGTGGGCTCTGTTTTGCCACCGCTGCAACGACCTCTGCTGACCTCCAACGACCTGCGACGATCTCTGGCAACCTGCGGTGACCTCCAGCGATCTCATCGGAAATGATTTGGGACAACGTTGGCTGATTTGGGCGATATTTCTTTCGTCAACCTCCGACAACCTTCCTGCATGAACTATGTTTTTTTTTTTATTGATGTTCTTAGTAGTATTTTTGTTGTTCTTCTCTTATTGGTTTGTCATTTTTAATCTTCTTTTTCTTCTTCGAAAATCATATTGTGTGCCCTTTCTCTTTTACATTTATATGCAACCGTGCTCCACAATGCTGAGCTGTTCCAATATTTTCTGTATTTGGTACCTAAATCCTGCATATTTTATAACTGTGCCATTCCAGTTCAGCATTTAGTGCTTAGATTCTAGTTCCACAATGTTGAGCCGTGTTTTGGACGTGGAAATTCGACTGATCTTCATATTTGACTGTCTAGGGGCCTGCTCGGTTGTCTATATGTTTAAAGTTTTTCAGAGGTTTCTTAAACACATTGCTGCCAGATCCATTGATATATTTTTTCTATGTTGTTTATTTATTTATGTTGATATATACTTTTATTTTGATATATATTTTCTAAGTATTTCTTCTTTATACGGCCGTATCCCCGGACCCAAATTTTTTGAAAATGGTCCGTACCTGTACCTGTACCTGCACCAGCACCCGTACCCATATCTATGTGACATAGGTTTTGTCTTTGTCGTTCTAGAACTTTAAAAGTTGAAATATGTATGTTGGGTCCAAAAAAATTGTTTGTCCAAGATCTGGATTGTAGTGGGCTTGAAAAGGGCCCAAAATGGGACCATGTAAACAGGGGGAGAGCAAAGCAGAAGCTTGTTTGATATTTCTGCCTTCCACCACTAAGCTTCAATAACTAAATCTGATATTTCAGCAGCCCGATAGTTTGTCGTTTCTCTATTGGCATCTGATGTTCTTTGTATGTTGTGATGCATAGACACAACACTGCCCCGAGTAACAAACAACCTCATGAAATTTCATCTGCTGAGTCTGTTGTACCAGTTTTTGGTATTAGGTTGTCTTCCATGTATATCTGCTGCTAGAATTTAATCTATAATATGCTTGGCAGTTGAATGTGGGCTGTTCATCAAGCAATCCCTCAGTTGTCCCTTATTTAAAGGGATAATTGGTATTTCTTTCTTATTGATTGGATCTTGTGACTTCCTTTTCTTGTCTTCTTACCAGGCATTGTCAGAGGAATAGACACTGAAAAGGGTGTATATTATGTACTTACACCTGTTCCAGCGAGTCTTTTGCTGAAAGTGGATTTGTTTCTACAAGGTCGTGTTGAAATTCCCACGAATATCTTGCAGGTTTCTTTTTGTTCCCAACCACAGTACCATGTTATTTATAAACCTTATTGTATTTGTAATTTTGTACATCTAGTCCTTGCCTTTTTTTGTGTTTTTTGCTTAAAAATTTTATCTTCTACCCTTTGCTTTGATAGGAAACTGCATGCACTATAATTTTTTAGCACTTGCAGGTGCTATATTTCAGTTGGATAATTCATTGGCCTATCTTTTGAATTTTGAGTGGATGAGCATGTTTGAAGAGGGACAAGAATGTGTGGTGCATTTTTATAAGCTGACATGCTAAATGATCTCATAAATGTTCAATCGTCATAATCTGTCACATCTTGCTTAATCATTGAACTAATTCTACAGTAGGGTGTGCTTTTGAAATTTCAATAATTGTCAAGACCAGAAGTTTGGAGAGGGAGAACATAATGCTTCATTAACCCTAACACTGGACTTAATGGAGTCAAGGTGGGCGGCAATAAGAAACTACATAAAGAGTTCATCAAATGTTGAAAATAACATAAACACTCTTAAATGATTAAAGAGACTAAAGAGACTCCCATGACTCAAGTTTACTTGCTGAAAACATCAAAACTTCCTAAGTATTCAATGCTCCCCCTCAAGCTGGAGCATATATTTCAACCATGCTCAACTTGCTACAACACCGTGTAAACTCAATAATAGGAAGTGGTTTTTGTAAAGACATCTGCCACTTATTCTTCAGAAGACACATGATCTGTAAAGATAATTCCCGCCTGAACGTTTATAATGTAATGACAACCTCTCATGAAAAACTAGATTGTTGGTAATATGTATGGCTGCTTTATTATCACAGTTCATCTTCACGGGAAGAGAAATAGAGATCCCCAAGCTAGTGATCATGGATTTAATAAAGGTCATCTCAGTTGTAGTTTGAGTCATAGCTCTATATTCTGATTCAACACTTGATCTAGCAACGGCTGCTTGCTTTTTATTCTTCCAAGTTATCAAATTGCCACCAACAAAAACACAAAAGTCAGTTGGTGAACTTTCCATCTCCAATGTCGCTCCCTTCTTAAACAGCAGTCCTCTGCCAGGATAGTGTTTAAGATGTTCAAGAACCATCGAAGATGCATCCTAGTGTATTTTCCTAGATTTGTCCATATACTGACTCAATTTTCATAGTCACATAAAGAAGCTTTCCAATGAGAGACCCATACGATCTACTTCTACAAACTCTGATTGCTCATCATCAAGATGTAGTTTGGGATTCATCGGGATAGTAGCAGCTTAGCTCCCAGAATACCCGTCTCCTGCAATAGCTCAAGGACATACTTCCTCTACAATAGAGCCACTCCTTTATTTCGAGCAACCTCTATTCCCAAACAATATCTAAGGGGTCCAAGGTCCTTGGTCACAAAGTTCTACGTACATCTTGGTGTTTGAGATCTCTTGGTCATTGTCATTTGTCAGAATGATATCATCTACACAGACCACCATTGCAACAATAACATTGGAATTTCTCTTTATGAATAACAAGGATTGCTGAAAATCAAACTTCGACCCAATCTCAAATACTTTATGGAACTAAGCCTGTGGACTCTGCTTGAAGCCATATATAGCATTCTTAAGGTGACATACCTTCCCACACTCCATGTCTTTCGAACCTCAGAGGTTGTTGGAATTAGAGTCCAAACAACAAGAAAGGATGAACAAACGAGTATCTGTTACAGGACTGCATTACGAATTGGCCGAGGGCGACCGATAGCACGGCCGAGGCCAGACCAGCTGGCGAGAGCAGCCAGCCACAAGGCAGGGCGAGCGGCGACCACGCGCGCCGAAGATGGCCGAGGGCGGCCGAAGATGGCGTTGGGCAGCGCATCGCCGAGGGACTGCCGAGAGACGAGGGCGTCAAGCGCCCACGCCGTGCGGGGAAAGAACCAGCAACCGACGACCCTGCATCTTTTTATTGTGAGGCTAACCGGTTTTGCAGGGCAAAGGACGTTGGCGCTATGAGGCTATCCGAAGAGGAGCCACGGCCTGCGGCGAGGACAACACCGAGCATTGGGGGGCTAAGGTCTCAGCAGCCTCGTCTAGCGCCTGCCCCGTAGGCAAGGCTAGTCCGCAAGCAGCGACGGCTACCGGCATCAGGGACGACACTACGGACGAGGGCACGCCGGCCGCAACCGAGGAGGGCGCCGACAGCGACGACACAAGCGCAGACGCACCGGCCGCAACCACGGAGATTGCGGACAGTGACACCGTGAGCGAGGGGGCGCCAGCCGTGGCCGAGGAGAGAGCCAGCGCAGGCCATCAGCAGCCAAGGGAGGCTAAAAGGATTGAAGCCTCACGCCCCGCCAGCATGCCTACTGCAGGCGAGGCTAAACCGTCAGCCACAGGACTTCATGATCAAGTGCTTTGACCAAGGTGAGGCTACCCAGCCCACCCAGGCCAAGACACGCGTACTCGAGCGGAGTAAGGAGGGCCCCACAAATGAAACTCAGCTTGCTGGACATGCTGGACACATCACAGGGACACAGCGTTCCGGACAGGGAACATCAGAGCCCAGACAGACAAACAGTGGACGCACAGACTGGACAGGGACAGGAGCAGTCCAGGCGTTCAGAACAGAGTGACAGGGCAGACAACCACAGGACAGGCACAGGGGATGTTCAGGCGTCCAGAACAGAGACAGTCCAGGGAACCGAGACGGGGAGACGAAGGCCGTCTAGACCGAGTCTAGACGAAGTGGGTTAGACCCAGGCTGGGCATCACGGCAGCACCTACGGGCAGTAAGGAGAACCGAGTCGGAGTCATCTTAGTGGGCCGTCTCGGCCGTATCGTTTCACTTGTACATATTTTATTTTTGTCTCTGTCTTTTGTACTGGGATGGGACGGTTCAGGGACGTCCCGGGTCACTGTAGCTATATAAGCTAAGTGATGAACATTAAGCCCTAAGTTTTGACATCAATAGAACAGTGTTTCTTCTTTCTCGCGAGAGCATCCCCGGTTACCATGGCGGCTATGCCGTTTTCTCCAAAACCTGCAGATTCCCTTCCCCCTCTGAGAAGCCCTAGGCCGGAGGAGCTGCCGGAATCGTGGACGGGAAAAGCTGTGCAACCAGAGGATTGGCGCTGGAGGCCAATACCGGAAGTGTAGATGCGACATTTCTCTCCCGAGTTGTGGAAATCGTCGGTTCTGTGTAGCCGTAGGCCGGAACCGTGAACGGAGCCGATCGGGGTGCGAGCAGGTCGATCACGGACCTGCTGTGAGGCGTCGATCGGGCGGGAGGGGCGGACGTGGTGGAGCTGAGCACGGCGACACCTTCCCTGCCGCATACGACATCCGACGATCATCAAGAGGTAAGTCAGCGCTCCTATGGCTTGCTCTTGAGGATTCGTTCGTTCCAAACAACGTCCCTAACGCCGTTGACGCCGGAGGTGATTTCACCAAGTGTGAAAACCATCGTCGGTAGATCGGGCGATCGCCATTGTTTGAAGGATCGCCCGAGTGAAACAGCCGACCGATTCCAGCAAGAACAGCCGACTGACAACCGGTTGTCTAAAACTGGAGCCTAGAGGTTGAATCGCACAAGGGATCATCCGATTTCTGTATCACGCATTCATTCCTGCTTTTACTGTGATTTTGCTGTGAGAAATCGAGGAGCATCGACCGGAGAAATGTCATCCTTCGTCAATGGAACAGTTCTCCATTCTGTTCCTGCGACAGGCTGACCAGTCCCTAGTAAATCGAGAATCTGAAGACATTGGGACAACCATTTCGCGATCGGACAGAGGGGTTTGATTCCCATCTTCGAGACGAATCCAACAAGCCCAAGAACAGTCGAATCCGTTCGGAATCAAGAGAGAAATCGACGGGAGAACAGACGGGTCATCCTCCCCTGTTTTGCCGCCGACCCATCCCTGATAAACCCCGAATCTGAAGCAAACCACAACGAGTTCCGGTGATCGGCCACCGTGGTCACCTTCCCGACATCTAGACGAAGCTAACAAGACCAAGAGCACCCAAATCGGAGGTCGGATGACTGAGATGTAGGCGTCGGCCGGATTCAGGCGACTATCGGCGGCGAACTCCTGTAATCTCCGCCAGAATGGCGGCAGCTACCCCAAATTCATCTGAAATTGGGAAAATGCATGAAACCGGGTGATCTGACTTTCCATTTTCGTTCTGGTTTGTTGCTCTTGTACTTATGTTGATGTCTAACCCTTGGAATCTCATTTGGGTGGAGACATTCGGCTAGATTCCTCTCTCGAAGCTCTGTTCCTGCTGAAGGACCGACAGAGCTGAACCGCAAGACGCCAGCTCGCCAATCCTTCAACGAGTGGCCTAAGGAGGGCTGCTTCGGCTTCAATCTTTTGGGCGTCTATTCCTGGAGGTGTCAGCTCCCTTCAATCCAAATTTCGGAATTTTTGGACATCAGACCTGGTGTGGGCGATTTTTTGAAGTCAGGCTGTTCTGAACTCGCCGGCAGACTGTTCTGTTCCTGGACAGCGGCTGTTCACTGCGACAGTCCAGCCCAATGTTGTAAAAAGCGTATCGTAAGGCGTATCGTTCGGGCTTTAAGATACGCCGTATCGTAACGTATCGTAACGTATCGTAACCGTATCGTAAATTTTTAAAAAAAATTATTGATAAATCAGAAAAAAATTAAAAAAATCGAAAAATTTATAAAAAAATCAGAAAAAATTAAAAATAATAAATTCTTCATAGAAAACNGTTTGACCCCGTATCGTACGATACGGGGTGTATCGCCCCGTATCGTACGATACGGGCCCTGTATCGCACGATACGTGCGATACAGGGACGATACACCCCCCTTTTACGATACGGGGGGTGTATCGTATCGTAAATTGAAAAAGTTACGATACGTATCGTACGATACGGGCCCGTATCGTACGATACGTACAACACTGGTCCAGCCTCTTCCTCTCTCAACGAGTCAACCTTGCAGGGCTCAGATTGCAACGAAATTTTGGGCGTCCCTTCATAACCATCAGAGGCATCTTCAGTCCTAATTTCAGGTCATTCCGACATACGGTTGATTTTTGGTGAATTTTTGAATGTCTGCTCACCCTAGGCAGACAGAACGTTAGTCCTGTAACAGATCCACCCTCCTTAAGCCACTCGTTGAAGGATTGGCGAGCTGGTGTCCTGCGGTTCAGCTCTATCGGTCCTTCAGTAGGAACAGAGCTTCGAGAGAGGAATCTAGCCGAATGTCTCCACCCAAATGAGATTCCAGGGGTTAAATATCAACATAAGTACAAGAGCAACAAACTAGAATGGAAATGGAAAGTCAGATCACCCGGTTTCATGCGTTTCCCCAATTTCAGATGAATTTGGGGTAGCTGCCGCCATTCTGGCGGAGATTACAGGAGTTTGTCGCCGATAGTAGCCTGAATCCGGCCGACGCCTATATCTTAGTCATCCGACCTCCGATTTGGGTGCTCTTGGTCTTGTTAGCTTCGTCTGGATGTCGGGAAGGTGACCACTGTGGCCGATCACCGGAACTCGTTGTGGTTTGCTTCAGATTCGGGGTTTATCAGGGATGGGTCGGCGGCAAAACAGGGGAGGATGACCCGTCTGTTCTCCCGTCGATTTCTCTCTTGATTCCGAACGGATTCGACTGTTCTTGGGCTTGTTGGATTCGTCTCGAAGATGGGAATCAAACCCCTCTGTCCGATAGCGAAATGGTTGTCCCAATGTCTTCAGATTCTCGATTTACTAGGGACTGGTCAGCCTGTCGCAGGAACAGATTGGAGAACTGTTCCATTGACGAAGGATGACATTTCTCCGGTCGATGCTCCTCGATTTCTCACAGCAAAATCACAGTAAAAGCAGGAATGAATGCGTGCTACAGAAATCGGATGATCCCTTGTGCGATTCAACCTCTAGGCTCCAGTTTTAGACAACCGGTTGTCAGTCGGCTGTTCTTGCTGGAATCGGTCGGCTGTTTCACTCGGGCGATCCTTCAAACAATGGCGATCGCCCGATCTACCGACGATGGGTTTCACACTTGGTGAAATCACCTCCGGCGTTGGGGACGTTGTTTGGAACGAATGAATCCTCAAGAGCAAGCCATAGGAGCGCTGACTTACCTCTTGATGATCGCCGGATGTCGTATGCGGCAGGGAAGGTGTCGCCGTGCTCAGCTCCACCACGTCCGCCCCTCTCCCGCCCGATCGACGCCTCACAGCAGGTCTGTGATCGACCTGCTCGCACCCCGATCGGCTCCGTTCACGGTTCCGGCCTACGGCTACACAGAACCGACGATTTCCACAACTCGGGAGAGAAATGTCGCATCTACACTTCCGGTATTGGCCTCCGGCGCCAATCCTCTGGTTGCACAGCTTTTCCCGTCCACGATTCCGGCAGCTCCTCTGGCCTAGGGCTTCTCAGAGGGGAAGGGAATCTGCAGGTTTTGGAGAAAACGGCATAGCCGCCATGGTAACCGGGGATGCTCTCGCGAGAGAGAAGAAACACTGTTCTATTGATGTCAAAACTTAGGGCTTAATGTTCATCACTTAGCTTATATAGCTACAGTGACCCGGGACGTCCCTGAACCGTCCCGGTACAAAAGACAGAGACAGAAATAAAATATGTACAAGTGAAACGATACGGCCGAGACGGCCCACTAAGATGACTCCGACTCGGTTCTCCTTACTCCCGTAGGTGCTGCCGTGATGCCCAGCCTGGGTCTAACCCACTTCGTCTAGACTCGGTCTAGACGGCCTTCGTCTCCCCGTCTCGGTTCCCTGGACTGTCTCTGTTCTGGACGCCTGAACATCCCCTGTGCCTGTCCTGTGGTTGTCCGCCCTGTCACTCTGTTCTGTCTCTATTCTGAACGCCTGGACTGCTCCTGTCCCTGTCCAGTCTCTGCGTCCACTGTTTGTCTGTCTGGGCTCTGATGTTCCCTGTTCGGAACGCTGTGTCCCTGTGATGTGTCCGGCATGTCCAGCAAGCTGAGTTTCATCTGTGGGGCCCTCCTTACTCCGCACGAGTATGCGTGTCTTGGCCTGGGTGGGCCGGGTAGCCTCACCTTGGTCAAGCCCTTGATCATGAAGTCCTGTGGCTGACGGTTTAGCCTCGCCTGCAGTAGGCGTGCCGGCGGGGCGTGAGGCTTCAATCCTTTTAGCCTCCCTTGGCTGCTGATGGCCTGCGCTGGCTCTCTCCTCTGCCACGGCTGGCGCACCCTCGCTCACGGCGTCACTGTCCGCACTCTCCGTGGCTGCGGACGGTGCGTCTGCGCCTGTGTCGTCGCTGTCGGCGCCCTCCTCGGGTGCGGCCCGCGTGCCCTCGTCCGCAGTGTCGTCCCTGATGCTGGTAGCCGTCGCTGCTTGCGGACTAGCCTTGCCTACGGGGCAGGCGCTAGCCGAGGCTGCTGAGACCTTAGCCCCCCAATGCTCGGTGTTGTCCTCGCCGCAGGCCGTGGCTCCTCTTCGGATAGCCTCATAGCGCCAACGTCCTTTGCCCTGCAAAACCGGTTAGCCTCACAATAAAAAGATGCAGGGTCGTCGGTTGCTGGTTCTTTCCCCGCACGGCGTGGGCGCTCGGCGCCCTCGTCTCTCGACAGTTCCTCGACGATGCGCTGCCCAACGCCATCTTCGGCCGCCCTCGGCCATCTTCGGCGCGCGTGGTCGCCGCTCGCCCTGCCTTGTGGCTGGCTGCTCTCGCCAGCTGGTCTGGCCTCAGCCGTGCTGTCGGTCGCCCTCGGCCAACTCGTAGGCAGTCCTGTAACAGATCCACCCTCCTTGGATTGAGCTTGTCCCCAAGCTCTAGTAGGAAAGCGATGGCGAATCTGCTCCCATAGCTCCCATGACGTCCCACTGTCAGGCCCCTCCCACTCAACTAGTACCTGGTGCCTTTGCCGTCCGTCCCTCTGTATATGTCTATGGAGTAGAATGCGATACGGCGTTGGTAGCTGCGGGGGCAGGGGCTCGGCCCTTTCTGTTGGCTGCTCATGGTGAGGCTTCAGCCGAGATACATGGAACACCAGATGAACCATGGCTGTCTGAGGTAGTTTTATCCGGTAAGCTGCCTTGCCTACCCTCTGTAGGACTTGAAAGGGCCCATAAAATCTTGGAAGGAGTTTCCAATAAGGTTGGCCCAAGAGGGAGCGTTGCTTCAGTGGAAGCCTCTTGAGCCATACTTGGTCCTCGACTGCGAACTCTCTATCCTTCCTACCTTTGTTGTAACTCTGCCGCATGCGGTTCTGTGCTCTCGTGATGTTCCTCTTCAAGGAATCCAAAATTTCGTCGCGGGTACGGAGGCTACAATCAATCTCGTCCTCAACTGAGGTTCCTCCCTCATATCTGACAATGGAGGGAGGAAGATAGCCGTAAACTGCCTCATATGGCGTCATGTCGGTGGAGGAATGATGGCTGGTGTTGTAGGACCACTCAGCCCAAGAAAGGTACCGAACCCATGTGTTTGGTCTGTCCCCGGCTAGCATCTAAGGTATGTCTCTAACATCCTGTTAACAATCTCACTCTGACCGTCTGTCTGGGGGTGGTGTGCGGTGCTAGCAAGCAGTGTTGTCCCAGGCTCCCAGCCATCTTCAAGTTTTCTTTCCAAAATAGACTCATGAAGATGGAGTCCCTATCGCACACAATCGTCTGAGGCATACCGTGGAGCTTCCCTACATAGTTGTGGTATACCTCAGCCACCATAGGCCCGTTGTACTGCTTGGGAAGTGGAGCAAAATGACTATACTTAGTTAATCGGTCCACTACCACCAAAATGGCTTCCTTATTTTCAGATTTGGGTAAGGCGTCGATGAAATCCATGGAGACGTCTACCCAAGGCCTAGATGGAATAGGCAAAGGCTGCAACAACCCGGGAGGCTTAATGGCCTCATATTTTTCCCTTTGACAAGTGTGACATTGCCTAACCAGTTGCCTAATATCCGTCTTGAATCCTCTCCACCAAAACTGTCCTCTTATGCGACTAGCGGTCTTGGCCGCCCCTTCATGCCCGGTGGAAGGTGTGGAGTGGAAGTGCTCAAATAATTCGTGAATCAAGGGGGAACCTTTCGGTATAACAACTTTGTCCTTGCGGCGTAAGAGGTCCCCCTTGAGGCCGTACAAGGGTATGGAGCCCGGGTTTTGCTGAACTGAAGCAATCAATAGTCGGAGTCTTTCGTCTTCTCGTTGAGCCGTCCTAATCCTTTCTCAAAGATCGGTTTCCAAAACCGACAACGTCATGAGCTGCTCACTAAGGCGTGAGAGTGAATCCGCAGCCGTGTTGTCCGTCCCTCACTTATATTCGATCTCAAAATCGTAGCCTAGGAGCTTGGCTAACCATCGCTGTTGTGTGGGAGTTGAGACCCGTTGTTTCATCATATATCGGAGACTATTATGATCGGTACTCACCTTGAACCGTCTCCCAATTAAGTAGGGACGCCACTTCTCCACGGCCATCACAATGGCTAGAAGCTCCTTTTCATATGTGGGGAGTGGCTTTGCTCTTTGGGTAAGAGCCTTGGACATAAAAGCAATCGGGTGGCCAGATTGACTAAGAACTGCACCCACACCCGTGTCACTAGCATCGGTCTCTACCAAGAACTCTTTTGTAAAGTCTGGAAGTGTCAATACTGGGGCTGCCAACATTGCTGCCTTCAGCTGGTCGAACGCTTTCCTTGACTGATCCGTCCAAGTAAATAAGCCTTTCTTTAACATCTTGGTCAAGGGTGAGGCTATCGTGCCATAGCCTTGTATGAACCGGCGGTAATAACCGGTAAGTCCCAAAAACCCTCTCAACCCTCTAGGATCCTTAGGGGTTGGCCATTGTGTCATGGCATGGAGCTTCTCGGGGTCTGCCCTAACCCCCCTTCTTTGGACACAATATGTCGAAGATAGCCGATGGAGTCTTGCCCAAAATTGCACTTGGATCGCTTGGCGCATAGAGTGTTGTTTCTTAAAATTTGAAGGACTTGCCTGAGATGCTTGGCGTGTTGTTCCATACTCTTGCTATACACGAGGATGTCATCGAAGAAGACCAAGACAAAGTCTCGGAGGTGGCATCTAAACAAGTCATTCATGCACCGTTTGAATGTAGCCGGTGCGTTGGTGAGTCCAAACGGCATGACAAGGAATTCGTAGTGGCCATCGTGGGTGCGAAATGCCGTTCTGTAAACATCATTCCCTTCCATCCTTATTTGGTGATACCCGGCACGGAGATCCAGCTTTGAGAAGATGGAAGACCCGACAAGTTCATCCAATAGCTCATCTATCACCGGGATTGGATGACGATCCTTGATGGTGGCATCATTAAGGGCCCTATTATCCACGCAAAAACGCCACGATCCATCGTTCTTCTTCACAGGGAGGACCGGGGATGAAAAAGGGCTAGCACTTGGTCTTATTATTCCACCGTCCATCATCTCCTTTACCAAGCGCTCTATTTCAGATTTTTGGGTGAACCCATACCGGTATGGTCTAACATTGATGGGCTCCGTCCCATGTGTGAGATTGATTTGATGATCGTAGGACCGTTTAGGGGGCAAACCGGTCGGTTCGTCAAATATATCGGTAAACTCATCCAATACAAGTTGAATTTCTGGTGGGACTACCTCTTTTGACTCTTCCTTGGCTGGTACATCCGTGGCCATGGCCACCAACCAATAGGCGGGCTGTTGTGCTATCAATGCCTTGAGGGCTGCCCGTGGCTTGACGCTCGACCCTATGGCTGTCAACGTAATCCTTTCATCGCCACCCTCCTTAGGAAAGCTCATCCACAAATTGGCGAAGTCCCAATGAATGATCCCTAGTGTTTTCAACCATTGTACGCCCAACACAATATCGATCCCACCTAGGGGGAGGACAAATACGTCTACTTTGATGGGTACCTTGTGCATTGTGATCTCCAAGTCTTTGCATTGCCCGCTGCATGAAAGTTTAGAGTCATCCCCTACCATAACCGTGAAAGGGGATTGGGGCTCCACAACACACCCCAACTCTTGAGCGACCTCAAGACTCATGAAATTGTGGGTGGCCCCCGAATCAAGGAGGGCCACCACTTTCACCTTGTTGACATACCCGCGGACCCTCATGGCTTTAGCTTTGGTAGGATCGGTCAAAGAGTAACACGACTTCTCCTCACCCACGGCTGCCTCAACCAAAACTTCGGCTGGTACCTCCTCTTCTTCACTAGAGTCTTCTATGATCGGTGGCTCTTCTCCCTCTTCCAAGACCACGTAAACCCGCATTACCTTGCACACGTGCCCCTTTTGGTATTTTTCTTCACAATTATAGCACAACCCTTGTTGGAAACGGCGGTCCCGTTCTTCTTTAGTTATATAAGTGATCTTCCGTGGGGTAAATTTGGGAGGAGGTAGGTCCTTCTTCTTGAAGTCTCTTCTGATGCTCATAGGGGGTTTGGCTCGGTGTGAGTCATGGCCCTTAATTTCTCTTCTTATAGCTCGTTTCAACTCTATTTTCTCTTCTTTATCCCTAGCAACTCTATTTTCTCCTCTGTTTCTCCGCCTTGTAGGCCTTCTTTTCGGCCTTCTCTTCTTCAATTTGCTCCTCATATATACGGGCCATGGCTATACATTCATCTAACTTTTCAAAACGGTGAATTTTAAGTTTCCTTTTGATGTCACTCCTAAGGCCACCTTTGAAAGCACCGATGAGAGCTTTTTCAGGCCACCTAACCATAGCGGCCAAGCGATCAAACCGCCTTTTATATTCTGCCACAGTTGAGGTCTGAACCAAATTTTTCAAGTCCTCATCATAATCAATAAATGTTGAGTCCCCAAACTGCAACTGGAGACTGGCCTTGTAATCTTCCCATGTGGGATCGGGATTGTCATGAGCAAACATCAAGTAATGAGTGGTTGCTTCTCCGGTCATGTTGGCCGTAGAAATCTCAATCCACTCGTCCTCAGGTGTGCGATGGCACTTAAAAAACCGTTCTGCCATAAAGAGCCATTCCCGTAGGTTTTCCCCATTGAACTTAGGGAAATCATAGCGGACTGACGGTGTCCGCCTTTCTTCACGAGGAGGTTCACGATAGTGCCTCCTAGGACGAGCTGGAGATTCGTCCTGCTCCCCTTCGGAATCATAGTACATGCGATTTGGACCTCCGTTCAATATCTTAGTATTACGGGGAGTCCTGTAATACTCACTGTAAGGCTCATACTGGGGCTTATCCGGAGGTGGTTGCATCTTGCGTCTGGCCCCGTCAGCACTGGTTTCAACCTGCGAGAAGTTGTTTGGATCAACCTCAGTGTCGGTTTGGTAACCCGCGAGAAGTTGTCCACTCCCTATCCCCACCAAGCCATGGACTGACATTACCATGGACTTTATTGATGCTATGCCTCGTTCAGATGGGAAAGAGGCCATTCTTGTTGTGGTGGACCGACTGACCAAGTACAGCCATTTCGCACCTTTTCCCCGAATGTACCAAGGGCCAATGGTGGCCAACGTGTTCCAAGAATATATTGGAAAGCTCCACGGGATGCCTCAGACTATAGTATGTGACAGGGATTCTATTTTCATGAGCGCGTTCTGGAGAGAGTATATGAAGAACATGGGTACAAAACTGAAGTTTAGTACTGCTCACCACCCGCAGACTGACGGGCAGAGTGAAATTGTGAATCGGTCCTTAGAGACATACTTACGGTGCTTCGCAGGAGAAAGGCCCAATTCTTGGGTTAAGTTTTTGCCCTGGGCTGAGTGGTCATACAACACCAGTTGGCACTCATCTTGGGATGACTCCGTATGAAGCTGTGTATGGTTTCCCACCTCCGACTATTCCACAGTATGAAGGAGGTAGTGCTAATGACGACAATGTAGACTCTGAGTTAAGAACTCGAGAAATGGTCCTTGAGGCGTTAAAGCAGAACATGGCCAAGGCCCAAAATAGAATGCGTCAGGTCTACAATAAAGGAAGGAAGGACCGTGAATTTGAGGAAGGGCAGTACGTCTGGTTGAAGAGACTTCCTCTAAAACAGAAGTCTTTAATGGGGCAACCTTATTCGAAACTTCTCCCGCGCTATTATGGCCCATACCCGATCTTGCAGAAAGTGGGTAAAGCAGCATATAGATTGGGTTTACCTCGGGAAGCACTCGTCCACCCCGTCTTCCATGTGACTCGTTTGAAGCCACATCATGGAGAAATGCCTACGGCAGTGGAACAAGTGCCTAATCAGTTGCCTACCCCCTACAGGATCATCAAGCATAGGTTTGTGCAGAGGCAGGGTAGGAATCGACATGAAGTTTTGGTCGAATGGGAAGGCCCCGACCAGTCAACATCTTGGGAAGAATTCGGGTCTGTCGCTCATCGCTTCCCCTCTACAAGTGCTCGAGGACAAGCACAAGGTAGGGAGGGGGAATCTGATACGGGCCTTAGTATAGGTCCGAACCCAGTTGGCACAAGTAGGCTCGAGCCACGTCCTAAGAAGCGCAAAGCTTCAGATCTCTGGGCTCGGGCTCATTAGTACGAGGTAGAAGACCTTCCCAGCGAGGTTAATGCAGCACTTTCACAGGTTGCAGTGGGTGGAGAGGGTGGAGCAACCAAGGCCGAAGTGCTAGAAATGGCTAAGTCCCCAGGTGGTTCGGAAATAATTGACGGTCTCACCAAGCCAAACGGGTTAGAACCTAGTGTGAGTCCGGTTAGCTTAACCCCTAGGGCGTGTCAAGGTCAAGGCCTTGAAATTCGGCTAAGTCATGAAGACTCGGCCCAAGAGTTAAAACCGAAGTGAGGGCGGCAACCCACCCTAGGCTCGCATGGTCTAGGGGTTAATTCGTTTAATTGCTTGAGTGTTGGGCACTAAGCCCGGTTTAGTTTGGTTTAATGCATTTGGTTTTGCAGCTAGGAATTGGCTCAATAAAGCTCGACCCAGCGCAAGGCACGAACAAGGCATAAGTGCAAGGCGCCAAAAGGAATCAAGTGAAGACTTGGGCTCGACTCCAAGGAGACTCGAACCAAGGAACTACCCTGGCGGGTTGTGCCAGGCGGGAATTGTAATGGGTCTGGGTAGATACCGAGATCTGGATTGTAGACTCGGATTAATTAGGATTTGTATATAATGCGTTAGATCTAGGTTGTAAATATCTTTTATCGCATTAAGGAAATTTTGAGGTTTGGTTTTGGGCGTGGTCCCTCTCTCTCCTCTCTCTCGAGGAACTCTCCCTCTCGTCTCCCTCCTTGCTCACCGAGAGCTTGGTGTCGTCTCCCCCCTCGCGCCCCCTTCTACCGCGGCGTTTCTAAGTCCATTGAACGAGTCCTTGAAGGCCGGCGTCCACCGAGGCACCGGGAAAGGCAGCTGGAACGAAGGCGGATCTCTCCCTCACCGGCGGCGATCCCTCCTCCGTCACCTAAGTACCCCATTTCGTGCTTTATTCAAATCTGGTTTTCGGTGCCTTCTCTCTTAATCCCGTGAGAGTTGAGAGGCCGATTCCAGCAAAGGGAAGGTTGGAGGCGCAGGACTAGTTCCTCGGCTTCAACGGGACACTTGATAGGTTCGATCTCTTGGAGATCATAGGTGAAACGTGCGAAGGGTAAGGCATTTTCCGGCAGGAAACTCGCCCTCGGTTCTGTCCTCGGCATACCCGAGAGCAGGGCTGAGTTCTACGGTGAGCCGTGCTCGGAAGTCCCTTTCACCCCACTCATTTCATCTACGATAGCCTCTAGATCTAGCCTAGCGAGTTTGGTTAAGTTTCACCGGAGGAAAGGCCCGGAAAAGCCAAAAATAAGGCTCGGCCCCTCTTGGGAAAGTCACGGACCAGAATTATAAAAATGGCTAAAACAGCAAATCTGGCCGTTGAAAGCAAGAAAAAACTAGCTTAAAAGGGTCGCCCGAAGAAAAGCTACAAATAGGTGTAATTTGGGTGAGATCCGACGGCTAGAAGCGCAACCGGCCGCTTGCCGGAAAAAGGATTAATTCCGGCCGCCGCTGCAATTTCCGGCGACGGCCATTAATCCCGGCGAAGGAGGACGGTTCTGCCCTGGTCTTCCCTGTTTTCGAAAATATCCAGCAAGGGCACATTGGCCGGAGGAGCTCGGACATCGTCGCCGGCGCGCGGGAGCATCCTCATCTTGGCCGGCCAGCTTTTCCGGTAAGTCCTCTCACTTAGCATCTCGTCCCTCCATCTCTCCACGTGTCAGCCATCCGTGAAGTCTTGCCCAGCTCGAGTCCACCCTGTCTGCCACCTGTCCTAGCCGAGATCCCCTTGGGATAGCGCGCCCCAAGCTCCTAGGAGCCGCCGGTGTCCATCTCTATCCCTTCCTATTTTCTCTCTAGCGTTAGTGTCAACCCTAGTCGCACCTTGGCTCCCTCCGTTCATCCAGCCACGTGTCGTCATCCCGTGAGTCCGTCGTGCCACGCCATCCTCAGCTCGAGGAGCACCTGGCCAGCCCGGCCCCACCTCTGCCACGTGTCAGTCCTCGCGAGATCCACCTAGCATCCGCGAGCCACCTAGCTAACCTCTCCCTATTTTCTTGCCGCAGCCCCTTCCTATCCTTAGCTAGATCCTACCTTTCCGGCCACCTCATCCCTATCCGGTCCCACGCGAGAGCCACCTCACCTCAGCTCCAACCGCATCCCCATCTCCACCCTTGATCTTCTCCACGTGTCACCCTAGCTTCCCTAGGATCATCTCGAGAGAGTGTGAGCGAGCCCAAGTGGGCCCACTCCCGCAACTTCCTCCTTCTTCATTGCGATCCACCTCCTAACTTCTAGGAGCCGATCACCTCATCTCCTTTTCGCTAGCTAACCCTAGCGCTCTCTGTCTCAAGTCCCTCGATCTTGCCACGTGGCAAAGATCCAAGCCTACCACTTGGCGAGACCGGCCAAGACAGCCCAATCCTTAGGACAGCCTCTCGGAACCCCCTTAGTCTTAGCCATCCTATCGGAACCTGGTCTTAACCTTAGCCTTCTTAATCCTAGGCGAACTCATTTTATACTAGCCTCCCTCTGCTAAAACCGAACCCTTCTAGGTCATCTTACCTTAGTTGACCTTAGCCACTAGGTCTGGACCTACCTAGTCTAGTCATCTAGCCTAGTCAAACTTAGCCGACCCTTGGCCAAACCTAGTCAAGTCAACCCTAGCCTAGTCGAACTTAGCTAGCCTAATCTTCCCTTAGGCTCATCCGACCTAGCCTACCCCTTAATTAAGTCGCCTTAGTCAATCCTAAGCTCTTGCCTTAGCCTACTGCTCTTTAACCCCCCTTAGCCTTAAGCCTACCCTAGAGCCCATCCGAACTTAGCTTACCACAGCCATAGTTAGGATTAGGCCTTGCCGGCTCCGCCCGGCCATCTCCCCCTCGGCCGTCAGGCCCTCTTCACAGGCACTCGCGGCCGAGCCGCACCGAAGGCCATAGGCGCTGTCGCTACCCGACCGCCTCGTCTTCAGCCGCCCGTCATCGTCGGCGCCCTTCAGGCGCGCGTGGCCGAGCCACCTCGGCGGGACTTCACCTGCCGCACCCCGGCAAAGCCGTCGGCCTTCCCCGACACCCGCCTCGCCAGTCCGCGGCCCACGGCCGCGTCTTAGTCCGCGACTGCAGGTCGCGCCCCAGCCGCATCGCCGGGAACTACGAGAAAAGGGCCATCAATGCAAGCCGTATTCCCATCTCCTTGTTCCCCATCCCAGCAAGAGTCAGTAGTTCCGGAGAGAGCAGTCGAAGTCACTAGCGGAAAACCTCCCGAGCAAACAATGGGGTTTTCTCGCTCATCATACGGAGAAGCTCGACCGAGCTTGATTTTGAGCCTATGAAGAATCTTCCCCAACATGCATGCCAGCAGTCTAACTGGGCTCGTATCAACCCTACCCTCCTCAGATCGAGCTTGTCCCCAAGCTCGCGATTCAAGGAAGAGGAGGCAGATATGTTCCAGCTCCTCCCAAGAGGTTCCCCCATCAGGGCCTTCCCACTCTACAAGCACTTCATGCCTCTGTCTACCATCACGCAACGCGTACCTATGTCTAAGAACCCGATAGGGAGTAGGTTGCTGATTTGGGACATGTTCAATCTGTCCTGGAAGTGGCCCGTGGTGTGGCTTCATTTTGATGACGTGGAATACAAAGTGCACTTGAGCAACTTGGGGGTAGGGCTAACCTGTATGCAGCCTTCCCAACTCGCAGTACTTGGTATGGGCCATAGTATTTGGGAAGCAGTTTGGACTTTGGAGTATCGTTGCCCTAGAAGAGATTTATGCTTTAATGGCAGCCGTTTTAACCATACAAAATCCCCCACGTTGAACTCCCTATCCTTCCTGCTCTCATCATTAACCTGCTTCATGCGAATCTGGGCTTTAATGATATTCAACCTGAGAGATTCTAAGATCTCTTCCCTCGTTCGTGGGGCACTATCAATATCATCATCTTCTTGTAGTTCCCTCCTCGTTTCGTGGAATGGTGGGTGGCGGGAAACCATTAAGTGCCTCATACGGTGTTACTCCCGTGCTGGAATGTAGGCTAGTGTTATAAGACCATTCAACCCAGGATAGATGACAAACCCATGTGTTGGGTCGTTCCCCTGCATAACATCTGAGGTAGGTCTCAAGTGCACGGTTCACAATTTCACTCTGCCCATCTGTCTAAGGATGATGGGCGGTGCTGAAATGGAGAGTTGTCCTTGCCAGTCTCATATATTCTTGCCAGAAAGCCCCTAAAAAGATCGAGTCTCTGTCACTCACGATCGTATTGGGCATCCCTTGGAGCTTTCCAACATGGTCATGATACAAAGAGGCTACTAGTGGACCCTGATATAGCTGAGGTAGAGGAACAAAGTGTGCGTATTTGGTAAGCCTATCAACAACTACCATCACAACTTCTTTCCCTTTCGATTTAGGCATAGCCTCTATGAAGTCCACAGAGACATCCCTCCAAGGGATCGGTAAAGGGTTGAGGTGCCCGAGAGGCTTGATAGCCTCATACTTCTCCCGTTGGCATATCTGGCACTCACGCACAAACCTCTTCACGTCTGACTTCAAGCCCTCCCACTAGAACTGGGGCTTGATCCTGCCAAGTATCTTGGTCACTCCCTCGTGACCCGATGAAGCTGCCTCATGGAAATGTTTGATCAACTCTATCCTGACGGGGGATTGCTTGGGTATGACCACTCTACCCTTACGATACAACAACCTGCCACACATGGAGTAATTGGGAATGGATCCTTTGTTTTGACTCACTGATGCCTTCAGCAAACGGATGCTATCCTCATCAATCTTGATCTTGCTCAATCCTGTCCCATAAATTTGTACTCAAGGTCCAAAACTGATAGTGTCATCATCAACTATTCTCCTAAACGAGAGAGGGAGTCGGCGGCTATATTTTTTGGATCTTTCTTGTACTCTATGGTGAAGTCGTATCCTAACAACTTGGATAACCAACGTTGTTGGATTGGAGTAGTGACACGTTGGTTCACCATTACTTTAAACTATTGTGGTCGGTCCTAACAACAAATCTGTGTCCTAACAAGTATGGACGCCATTTCTCCACTGCATGAACCATGGCAAGTAACTCCTTTTTATAAGTAGATAAAGGTCTTGCTCGACTTGTGAGGGCTTTAGACATATAGGCAATGGGATGCCCCTATTGGCTCAAAACCGCCCCAACTCCAACATCACTAGCGTTAGTCTCAATGGTAAACTCCCGCTTAAAATTAGGTAGGGTCAACACAGGCGCTGACATAAGTACCGCCTTAAGTCGAGTAAACGCCACCCTCGACTTCTCCTTCCTCAAAAACGGGCCCTTCTTTAGCATCTGAGTTAAGGCACGTTATTGACCCATAGTCGCTAATGAACCGTCGGTAATATCTTGTAAGTCCCAAAAAGCCCCTTAGACCCTTTGGGTCTTTCGGTAAAGGCCACTGCTCAATCGCGACCAACTTCTCAGGCTCAGCTCACACACCATCTTTGGATACTATGTGACCCATATACCCAACTGAGGTCTGTCCAAAAGTATACTTTGACATCTTTGCATAAAGTTGGTTATCTCTGGGAATCCTCAATACGGTCTTTAGGTATTTAGCATGCTGCTCTAGTGATGGGCTACACACCAGTATATCGTCAAAAGCACCAACATGTAGTCCCTCAAATAACTCTTGAAGAGGTCATTCATGCACCTCTGAAATGTGGCGGTGCATTAGTCAATCCAAAGGGCACCTCGGTCGAGTGAGTCTCGACCGCTTCATGTGACTCGGACTTGGTGGGTCTGACTTGCACCTGTCTAGGTTCCACCCAGACTCGTTTGGATCTGAAGAGCCTCATAGCCTGCACTTGCCTAGGTTCGCCCTAGGCTGCTATCGTCCTCCTTGGGTTCAGTCTCAGCATTCAAACTGGCTTGGCCTATATTGGGACCGTCGCTGCACTGCCTCACACGCATCTCCTTTCCTGGACTCTGGTCGTCCACTGCTGTCTCACCTTGGCTCATAACTTCCCTTGGCCCTGAACCTATCTTCTCTGTCACTGCCTCCTGACGTCCAGGGCTATTGAAGATGGCCTCACAACAAAACTCGTCGCACCCGCCAACATTTCCTCCCACTGCGTTAGCCTCCCTTAGCGTATCATCGCCTTCGGTGGCTAACCCCCTCAATGCTGCTGGCTGACCACGACGTGCCTAGCTGTACTCGTCCATGCTGTGAGCTGTTTTCGGCACCGTCCTAGGCTGGTCCGTATCACCTCAACACGTGGCTCCTGCGGAGAGTTGGGACACTTGGTAGCATCAAATGGAAGGAATTCTAATGTAGTGTCTTAGAGGGAACAGATGTTGCTAGATGGCAGCCGGGAAGCAATGCCAGGCTGCACCTAGCAGTTGTAGGCTGAGGGAACGTGTCAGATAACGGCCTTGCGGCCAAGTGGCTTGCGGGCAGCAGTGCCCGTGGCCAACTGCTTGCTCGACGTGGGCAGCGGTTTTTGGACGGGTAGCCGACGGTGGTCGGAGCCCGTGGCTACGTTTGAATATCGGTGGGATAGATTTGCCATGGTTTTTGAATTTGAACTATGTAATAGCTCTGGCCGAGTACCTAAAGTCTTAAACTGAGCCAAGCAGTGTATAGAGGGATCACATGTATTGCTTTGAGTCTTTGTAAGTTTTGCTTGATGAGAAAAGTCCTCGAGTTGAGGCAAAGGCTGGTTGTCCCTTGTTCCTTGAGTTTTCGTACGGGTGGTGGTGTGGCTGGTAAGTCTAGCGTGTAGACTTATGCCGTGCAGGTGAAGAACGAAAAAAACAATCATCCCTGTAATAGTTGGTATCAGTACCAGTAGTCACGTCTCATGGGTCTCAGCACCAGTAGTCATCGTTACACTCTGGTCTTTATGATGTTCAACAACTGAATAAATGTACATGACTATCTCATAATTTGTGCCGTCTAGTTTAACAGTCGGTCCATATGAGAAAGGATTAGCAAAGGCTTTGTAGTTTGCCACAGGGTCAGACTTGCCTATCTCACATGGATGCTTGTTTTCTGCCATGGATCCTGTACACAATAAAGGAGCTTTGCCCAACAAGAAATATTACCAGTAGCTCAAACAGGGAAAGGAACAGGCGCAGCCCATGATTTAGAATGAACTCTAATCAGCACAGACAGAAAGCAATAAAATCGATCACAAAATTCTATCTTCAAGACCAAAACACATGAGAAAATTACACCCACAGCCAATAGAAAGATAGGTGAGCAGCACATCAATGGGAGGTGGAACTAACAGCATTCTAGATCAAGCAAAGTCAGCATGTCGATCAATTGTGGCAGTCCAGCCACACCACTTCACTAACTAGCGTCGACAATCACACAAAGTAGGCTGATACGAATACCTCTGTGTCAACTAGGCTGTGAGAAAAGACCAAGGACATGATACACCATGGCCATCATGCTGGATTTCTAGCAACTGGCTTAACACAGACCTGGACTGCAGTACGCGCAGCCACTCACACTGTCACACACAATAAATCTTCGCGGCTGACATCAGATCTCCACGATGCTGCATGTTCATTGGAGTCTTCTACAAAGAATTATGCTGCTCACCAACGACAACCATATTAGGGCATCTAATCACCTCTGCATGTACTTTCAGCATGATTAGATCTCTGAACAGCTACTGACACCTTTCAAGCTTAGAAGATCAGCAGGAAGACATAACGAGAGAAAGGAGACGGAGAAGGAGTAAGAAGAGGAAGAAGAAGAAGAAGAAGAAGAAGAAGAAGAAGAAGAGGAGGAATTCCAAACCCTAGCCAGCAGAAAGCATTCCTTGATTCATGGACACTCTGATACAATGTCAAGACCAGAAGTTTGGAGAGAGAGAACATAATTCTTCATTAACCCTACCACTCGACTTAATGGAGTCAAGGTGCGCGGCTATAAGAAATTACATATAAGAGTTCAGTAAATGTTGAAAATAACAGAACTCCTCAGTGATAAAAGAGACTTTCGTAACTTAAATTATGTTAAAAACATCAAAACTTCCTAAGTCTTCCACAAAGGCATAGAATGATAAGAGTAGGCCCTGAAGAGAGGGTAACAGGACGACAGCTATCCCTTGTTAGCATGATTAGAGGTTGGCTTTTCTCTCTCTCTCTGTTTCTCTTCCCTTCTCCCCTTTCACGCCCCTTGTTAGCCAACGGCTAACAGGACGACAGCTAACAGGATGACAGCAATTACTTATGTGGGAACTGCATTGTTGCAATTTTATCGGGCTGTCAACTGAATATAGCAACTTTTCGTAGATGTTAATCTTCTGCATTGTCATTAGCCTTCTTGTGTATTTTTCATATCCCATTTTTTGTTTATGTATCACTAACTACCAATATGCAGTATGTTTAACTTCCATGGTGCAGTGACCAAAAGGCAAAAAGGAAAATAATACCAAGTGATGGCAGCTAACCTTGGAATAAAAAATCTCAATTTATTCTATATGTGCACAAAACATTCACAAAATTATTCCCTCAAAAAATAAGAGCTGGATGCAAGAAACTTGAAAATCATGAGTTGCATATGGCACCTGAAAGATTAAGTTGATCAAGAATGAGAATTTGTTGCTTCTTGGATTCTATAATGTTGTGATATCGATATTCAGTTTCTATTCTTAGGTGAACATTGAGTGTACCCAAGTTCCTGTCCCAACTCTATTACCTTTTTATACTTACCTACAGGAAAGTGCTGCATCGTTATGTGATAATTTCACTGCTGTATGATGTGAGCATTGCACTGTTTCCTTTGGGACAAATTATAAACCTCACTTTCCCAGTTACAAAGAGTGCCAATTTAGTTTGGGTCTTGAATCACTAAAAGACTATTAAACTAATTAAAGTACTATGCCATCTTGGTTGCATAGTTACAATGTTGATGCTGATTAACTTCTTTATATAGTCTATAACTGTATGTTATGTACATATTTGTTTATAAAGTTTTGACCATAACTGCACAGGTGCGTGGTTGTTTGTCGCCTTATATGTCCACCAACTTTATCTCTGTGACAAAGAACTTTAGAGAGGGCTCACACACGGCATGATGGGACACAACTTTCAAGCTCTGATGGTGGGAGAAAATCATGTTGGAAATGTTTCTTTGCACAAGTGACTTTCTGATTGCCAATGGCCATGGATGACACTCTTGTTGTTGGAGATGAGCATTTCAGAAGCCTTTCGTAAGAGTTAATCTGCTAATGCACCAATTATGAAGAAGAATCGGTTGGATCTCTTGTTCTTCAGGTGACTACAGTTGGAAGAGTTTTAGTTGGAACTTGCACGTGCCGGGAGCTGAGAGTGAAGTATGAAGGCCATTTTGCTCACAGTTTTTTTCCCCCTTTTGGTGATACAGTATTGGTGTAACCAAAAAGCAATTCCCCATTGGAGAACCACCATGAAATTCTGCTATTTGTTTAGGCTTGATACATTAAGATGTCCATAAATCATTGAATTTTTTTAGGTTAGGCTTGTTTTGTGTATCTCATATTTTCAAGGGCACGAAATGGCCTTTGCATTGTGGTTTAACAATGTGTTCAATTTCTCGTGTACTATAAGTAGAGTGGAAAATGAGCTGACCGAATTGAACAAGACATAATTAGACTCAGTTCGTTAAATTACTTGGGTAGTCCGCTAGCTGGAGTCATTTAACATAGCTTGTTTGGGCGAATCTCATCTACTCTTTTTTTTTTTTTTTTTTTAACATAGCAAGCTCAAGCTGGACTAGATTCAAGCCGAAGTTTGATGGTGTGAGTGGGTCGTCCATATATAATTAAATCTTGAAGTCAGGTTGATTTTGCTTGAGTTCACATGAACAAAACTAAATTTGGAAAAATGAGTTGGAAATAAATAGACTTAATTAGTGTTTATCATGCCTTTCCCTTTTTGTGCGTACGATGCCTTTCTACTTTTCTAGCAGTAAGGTTGTGAGCTGCACAATGAATTAAAGAGTAAGATGGGTACCCACAAGATGGTATCAAACCTCTGTACTTAATCTTCCCGTCACACATATGCAGGAGCAATTTGTAGACAAATTAGGAGGGGTTGCATATAGACAGTATTCGATTGAGTTTCAGTGTGGTGCTAAAAAAGCCGTTCCAATGAAGTTCAAAACGTTTTGTCTAGATTGTTGTTATTGGTTTGCATGCGTTTGGCGCTAATAAGCTGTTCAGAAATTTAGTCTGGATTGTTGTCAATTGTCTACACGAGTTTGGTGCCAATGAAGACAAAAACATTTGGCTACATTGTTGTCAATGGTTTGCACGAGTGCGGGAGCCAAAAAACCTTACTATCGAAGCCCAAAACAATTAGTCTTGGTTATTGTCAATGGTTTGCATGAGTGGTGTTAATAAAGCCGTTCCAAGAGGGAGAGACAGATAAGCAAATTTATTTCTAACTCATTTTCAAATATACTTTCATTCATATAAAACTCAAGTAAAAATCAACATACCCACTCACGACTTCAAACATGAGCTTGAATATAGTTTCAAGCTGAGCTCATATATTAATCAAAGAGTAGATGAAACTAGGTTATTCTTGTTTGCACAGTTTGAAATAATTAGGTTTAACTTATAAAATGTAATAAGAAAATGTCAATTCCGACTCATTGAGGCTTAAACAAGTTGGTCCGAGATTGAAGTATGGAGCAACCTGCAAGTCCACGTATCCAAAGCATGGTCTCATTAAAGTATTGAGTGATCACTAATTGGGTTGGAACTGCCCAGTCAGTTTAGACACTGATCTTGGGCATGAGTTGGCTTGTGACATAACTATAACTTCTTTTGGTTATCTGGTTTAAAGTTATTTTGTACATTGAATGAAGAGAGATCTAAACGGCACTAGCATGGTGTGCTTAAACAAAGAGTTCTGTGTGTGAGTTACGTCTAGAAATATAATGTTGAAGAGTGTCATTCAATGGTTTTAGCGATCCAAACATATCATATTTGCAGGATGCATGTGGACTACTGCAGCAGTACTCTCTACAGTCAACTTTTTCATAGGGGAGCCTATCAAATGTATCTTTTCTTTAACTTCACTACTTCTTAATGACATAAGGCAATACTTGGAGTTGCATTTTTGGCTTATGAAATGGTGTATATGTTGATTATTTGTGCTCTAGTTGTATCATATAATCTTTAAACATATTCTGGAGTTATCTTACAACTTGTTCTTTTGAGTTGTTTCTGTGAAAACATCTGGAGGTTAATAAATTCATTGTACTAAATCTTTTCTATTTTACGTATCAAAAACAGCATTGGGTTGCCAAAGAACATCACACACACACACATACACATATGCACACTAATATGAAACGGTACCTCTCTTTTGTTATCCAACTTGTGCCCTCAATTACAAGCCAACAACTATGTACAAGGTCGTCCTACAAATACAAATTCTAAACTCTATATTCATATTCTACAATATATATGTATGACCGTTGAATAAGAATTCCATGAGAAAAAGGATATGTGCTCATGATTGGCAGACCTTCTTGAAACCGTTAGATGCACAAAGGGAATCACAACTTGGTTGTGCGTTTCTCAAAGCAATGATGATTCGTTAATGTTTTAGTCTTGCTTTTTCTCTCTTACGCACTCATTTTAATGCTTTATTCTGTCAGTATAATTTTCGTGTCAATTTTTTGTTTAAGCTAGGTGTCTCAGCTGCAATTGCCTCTACAAAGAAAACAATATAACTTCAAAGTGAACATTTCAGATTTAACAGCCCCCCTGAGGCGAAATAAGAGTAGTTTTGTTACTGACGAAGATAGGGATAAAATATGCGTCTTTTTCAACATTCAAAAAAGTGGTTGCATCCAATATGTCTAAAGAACCACTCTTTAGAAGGCGACATCATTGCTCCATATTTGAATGGCACGGCCGCTATGATGAGAAATTGTGGGGAGGATGTGACTGAGAATGAAGTGAGGCCAGATGGCTCTTGGCATTTCTAGAACGAGATAAATAATAGAGGTCTTGGTCAGTGGCGCCTGCCTGATGGTTCTCTTCGTTTGTCTGCTAATGGTGAATTGAAATATCATAAATGACATACTAATAAAACAAAAAGGTGCTTCTGAACGCAAAGCTTGAAACTGGGAATCAGGAAAATTCATAATGGAGTTTCGGAAGCAAGCATGTCTGATGAATTTTGTACTTCGTCTTCTCCAATTTATGCATCTGATGATTTCAAACAAAAGATCATGGCTAGGAGCTGCAGTGCCACTTGCAATAATAAAAAGTGTTGATCAAGATCATCGTTTTGATTTCATAGGCTGGTAAGAGGCTGGACTCAGCATTTTTGGATCCTGAAATTTTTGGGATGAGCAATAGGGAAACCAATTCATACCAATGGAGATAGATATATCGTAGTCCTCAGAAGAAGAAAATGGGAAGAGTTTAAATGTCATCCATCTACTGTTTGGTGTTGTATTCCCTGAAAGAGTTTATGAAGCTGGTCAAGACGAGTGCAAATCAGGTCTTTTCATTGTTCTTTCAACCAGACCAGTGTCACAGAAGCATTCCCTCATGGCCAGGACCTTGGAATTTTCCACGACCAGGGTGATGATTACGAAATCTAGGACTGCCCTCAGAATGGGACGTTTCAATGATGGCCAGTAGTCTGTCGTCCGCCCGACGCCAACAAATGGTTATGAGTTGGCTTCAGAAGCTGTGCCAAAGACTTAAGAATTAATTAAAGGTCATGCATCCCAGGTAGATCCTTCAGTTTCCCAGTTGAACAATGCAGTCATTAATAATGTTCAAGATAACCCTTTATCCTTCGATGCTGATGACCCTTCCACGCTATTCTTTCGCCCTCCTACACCTCTACGTACATCCATGGAAGCTGACTGCAGAAACCAGATAACTGTCTCAAATGATGTTCAGGCAGACACAATCATGGCTAACTTTCATGTCCAGGTAAAGAAAAAGACACAGATTGACTAATGATTTTGTTACTTACAAAGAGTGGGACGTTTCCATTATTTGGTTACGGCATGAGTCAATGACCTTCTCATTTATGTGGAATACTGTTTAGATTATTCTTGCCTCACCATTTCACCATTATCTGACATCAAAGAAGAAAAGTATGAACAAAATAAATGCACCGTTATCTTGACTCCAAAACAAGCGCATGATTTCTGATGAAGACAACCAAGGTAACAAGTTAATGCTTCAACAGGGTTTTTCTCACATAAACGATTCTGCAAACGAATTTGAACATTAACAAACAGGATGAAAGTGGCTCAAATCGTTTGCATGTCCTTATGGCGGTCATGAAGTAATTGTCAGCTCTTCTTTTTAAAAAAATTAGCTAGTGTTCAGTTGCTGTCCAACTTTTAAGATCATGAGTAAAATGTGCATTTTATGTTCCAGATGCATCTTATGTCTTCCCTTTTAGTCCCCCTTTAGATCCTTAATATCTATGCTGCTAGTTATTCCTCATTATGGTCTGTCTGCTTACCAGCAATTGCAGCGTTCTCTTGTTCATCAGAAAATGTTCATATGGTTAGTTACCAATGACCACTTCAAAATTTTCAATTTCTTGCCACAAGCTGACAAGATCTGGTAATATGAAGAAAATTCGTGACTATAGTTCCAACTGAGATCAGCAACTTTTCAGCTAGACAAAAAAAGGATCAATTTTCTGTTGGCTATGGGCTCATGGCCATGTCGTCGCGTGTTTTCTTAAGCAACCGGCAAACCGTGCCGACCTAATCAGTGAAGCGATCGTGGTTGATAGCCTATTACTCTAGTTTGCCAAGCCGGATCTCATGAAGAAATTAAAAGAAAAATAATGCACAAGACAGGTCGGAACTCACGAAAAAGAGTTTTTGTTTTAAAAGCTAAAAATATAAGGTGTGTAATATATATATATATATATATATATATATATAATGTGTGTATAAATTAATTCAAGCATGTGTATGAATTAGCATATCTCCAAGAGAGTTGGTGTGCTGGTCAGCTTTCGTTTTGAATTCCTGTGGTGTTAACCTTCAATGTTACGAAAGTAAGGTGAGAGGGCACCAATATAAAAATACTGTATAGTTGGAGCACATATCCCGAGTCATCGTAAAGGAACCCTAGGCCCTAAGAGTGGGGAAGTTTCAGCCTTCACTTGGACGGTAGGATCAGCCTCTTCTTCTCGCCCATATGTATATGAAGGAGCAAGTTCTTTCTTCATAACTTCTTTCTCGTGATTACGCTGACATTTCTGTGCATAACCAGTTGAACGTTTGTCGTATGTCAAAAGGATGTGCCAAACGTGCAATGGAAATGGAACTCTATTTTCTATAACACGTTTTCCATCAAACCAGTGGCCAAGTTACGTATGGGTTGGTGTGGTCTACATAACAACTCCTCAATGTTTCTTCATTTTTCATATTAACATCTTCAAATATTTGCTCTTTTATCTATATGAGTGTTCCATTGGATATTAAAATATGTGAATGAGTGTCATTAAAAAATGTTTTTGGATCTAGCACCGCATCAAACGAGCTTAGATTTGAGTCTAAATTCTGGTGGATCCAACTGTAAGAAAAGCCTAATTAACCAAGCCACTATGGCTAGTTAGCCAAACTAGGGATGTCAACAGATCGTATGCAAATCGGCTATACTATAAACAGTATCTAATTTTAGGGATGTTCACATATTTGGATTTGGATTCGAATTCAAATATGAAAAGAAAAAATCTATACCATATCCACATTTGAATTAGAATTTACAATCCCAATCAGCCAAACACATTTAAATATAAATCTGACTTTTACCCTAAGTTTAGATGGAGGGTAAGAAAGGGAAAGTAATAGATGGATGGGAAAAGAAAAGAAAGAAAAAAGAAAGGGGAAGGGCAAGGAAAAAAAAGGAAAGTGCATCAACAACCATTCATTTCCCTCCCAATCTCTCTATTTTTGGAAGGATTGGATTTATTTACATTAAAAATAATTTCCTTTCCCTCTCTTTCTTTGCATCCAAACACAATGGTTAACTTTTATTTCCTTTTCCTCTTTATTAATCAGTCATCCAAAGTAGGAAGTACCTTTCCTTCCATCCCTCTTGCTTACCCTCCATTTACCAGGCTGTTAAACGGATTCCGACAAAACTTTCAAAAATATATATGGACAGTGGATGTAAGATATTTCATTATTTAAAACCAAATCTCATCCAAACCTGAATGCCATCTCATATTTATTTAAACTTGAGTATGATCAGATATCGTTTATTTAAATTCGAATGTGAATTGATTTCTTAATTCAATGCTAAATTCTTTTTTTAAGCATTACAAATGAGTACACAATTAAATCAGATTTATTGACATCTCTAAAAGTCCAACCCAATCCATGGAGGAAGCTGGTCCTACAAAACAGATTTCCTCAGTCTGAGGTGCTGGCGGGAGGGTTCTGCGTGGGAATGCAATCAGCCTGCTCAGCCGCCGATGGCTACGATAGTCATTCTCTGTTTTTTTATCTAATCATCATGAATGTTAGAGAAAGCCAAATGATCTAATAACTCGATGAATTAAATCGGATAAAGAATGGCTAAAAAGCTTATTTTATGTTTCAAAATAAACAAAATTGAAAAATATCAAAAAACAAAAACTAAAAATGAAATAGAAAAGAAAAAAAAACACATTACAGAAGCAAAAACGTGGAAAAGGCGACTGATTTGGGTCTGAGAAATTATAAAACAAGCAGGGAAGGTTAACAAATTGTTTATGATCCAACGGAGATATTTTACAATTTTTTCTTCTTCAATAATCATGTGGTGAATGTTCGCATAAATGGTGCATATTAGATCCTAAAATAAGAACCACTAGGCAATTTACTGCGTCGCGATGGATTGCAAAGGACCATAACCATCTGCCTATTTCATATGATTGTCAAAACTTAAAAGCCGTCAACGTCAGATGAGAGGAAAATAAGGCCCGTTCAATTGCTGGAGCGCTCTCTCTCTCTCTCTCTCTCTCTCTCTCTCTCACGCACACCATGGCCGGCCGAAAAAGAAGGGTTTTGGCAAACAAACGATTGCAGGGAGAGGAAGAAACTCTGACGAGGCGAGGGCCGAGGGTAGGACAAAGAGAGGGTCTGACGAGGCGAGGACTGACCAAAATCGAGAAGCACAAATCACGCGGAAATGGAGGTGGCTGATGATTTAGACCAAAAAAGCTGGTGGGACTTGAGGCGGCTGTCGTGCTGCTGTTAACGCTTTAGCGAACTAAGGGGAGGGAAACCTGAAAGGCAGAAAGGAACCCGAAGTCCGACTGTCCAACTTTCGAAGAAGAAACAGTAAAAGATCCTTGAGGTTTGAAGTTAGAAGGCGCACTGTAATTTTGCAAGGGGCAAAGTGCGACTTGAATCGCCCGATTCTTTTCAGACTTGACTAATTGTGCATTAAATCGGTCGATTTTTCACTCGGCCTTTGAATCGGATCCTTCGATTTGGATGGCCGATTTAGGTTGATTTTATTCCTTTATCATCGTCGTCATCATCCCCCACATAATTCTGGACGCCATAGGTGATTGTGGGAATGGAGAAAAATAGAAGGAGGGCCGTCGTTTGGCCGACAGATCCGGCAGCCCGTCCACGGACCCCACTCGCCTTGTGGTTAGAGGGCGGCCGGCGGCCGCAGCAAGCCAACACACAACAACAGTGCTCCCCCAACCAACCGGACGGAAATTCAAGGCGCCTTACCGTACTTTTCTCCTACTCTCATCCGAAGGCTGCTTGGTCGGCGCCTCGCTGGCCCCAGATGCTGTTCCCTTCTCGAACAAGCAAACAAAAAATAATAATAATAATAATAACCAACAATCTTGTCTTCACAAACAGCCCCTTCATGTTTTTTCTAAATTTTAAATTGCAGCTACTCTTCGCTCCCTCCACTGAATGTGCCGGTCAAAAGAAATGGTGTGGTGGCTTTGAATATTTTGAATAATTGCTTCACAAAGTCTAAAATTGAACTGAGGTTCAACGTCACCAAGCGAACAGTAATAAAGTAGTAGTAAGGAAAGATGCTCGATTCAGAGCTGTCAGCAAAACGGAGAGAGGGAAGAGGGAGAGAGATTTGAAGATACGGTCTTAGCCACAGCGATGGCGGCTAGTGGAGGCGGAGCCCACTGAAAAAAGCAAGGGAAAGGTCAGAGGCGGTATTGACGTCAGCCCGGCACCTTCCAACCGACGCCGTCATCGAGATAAAAGTAAGCGCAGCAGCATCCACCATTTCGCCCAATCGGCTGCTCGTGCTCTTTCTGTGATTCAGATTCGGTTGTTAATTTAAAGGTCAATCTTAATCATATTTGCACGGGAAAATTTACATTCTGAAATAATATAAACTTTTCTTTGTGTTCCTTCATATTCGACTGTAAATATGTGAACATCTAGGAGCCGAAAATACTTAAAAGTCAAATCCAATACACCGACAGCCCTGCGAATTCCATTACAAAAAGCTTTTGAGGCATCTCTGATGCTGAAGTGACGCCAGTGAAAATGTTCAATGGTGCTGCAATTATTTTTTCTTGCGCTTTGTGTAGCATGCCAATGAAGATAGTATCAATAGTGCTTGCTTAACGAGCGCTATTGATAACATTAGTAGATCTGTTTGCGCCAGTTAAAGTGGCAGTTCCACATACATCAATCTCTCAACTATAGTGCTACCGATATTTTTATTAACGTGTGTAGGAAATATAGTCAAGGGTGCCAAGGAAATCTACTGTGGCATTTGTGAACAATGGCTCATTTGTTGTCGCTCTCCAAATTTCCACCAACACATATCGTTCTTGCAAATGACGAGCATGCACTTACCTGTAACCTAACGTCACTTATAACTGAAACAAAATTTAAAAATAGATTCTTCAGAATGATTTTCTACTAGCAGAAGCTTATGAGTAAGCTTGCTAGCAGGGCACAAGATGCCTACCCCATCCTGCGGCGAGCCGTGGTAAACCACGGACAGTCGCTAGCAGAACACCTCTCTCCAAATCCTCGAACCCTCGATGAAACCCTAATTCACTCTCAAACTATTTTAATTTCTTCCCTTCAGAGATCTCTTTCATGCACCCTTCATACTTTCGTATTATGGCACAGTGTCACTAAAGAAAGATTTCTATATGGTTTGGGTACAGCTTCTTCAGGATTGACCTTCAATTTTGAACTCTATAGGTCATCACTTCTTATCAGCCCACTTGTTCATCTTCTTAGCCGATTTGTGCAAGAATACTTTAACTAAATCCATCTGCTCCCACCAGTCTCTGCAAAATGGTAGGCGAAGGTTGGCCTTTTCTTATCTTGGGTAGCAAGGGTATGTAGCATCAACGGCTATTGTCCAGTGGCTATCTCGAACAGACTATGCCCCAAAAATTCACTTATTTCTAAGTTGTAGCAAAATTGGGCTATGTCTAGCAATTTCACTCAATTTTTTTGATTTGCACTCATAAAGTGCCTTAAGTATTGCTCCAGTAAGGCATTGATACGCTCAGTCTAGCCGTCTGGAACTTGTTAAAAACAATAAGTCCAAGTCTAGCAATTGAAATACTTTACGCCAGATTTTACATGTGAAGCAGGCATCACGGTCACTTATAATATTTTTGGGCATGCCCCAATACTTCACTATGTTCTTTATGAACATCTTTGTCATCTTTTATGTAGGACATTTCTTTGAGGTTGGGATGAATGTAACATACTTGGAAAATTGATCCACAACCACAAAGATAGAGATGAGTCCATCTATTCTTAGGACACTTACAATGAAGTCCATGGATAGACTTAAGTCCATGGATAGACTTTCTCATGAACGCTCCAGAATAAGAAGATGTTCTAGTAGGCCGACAGTCTTCTAATTCACTCTTTTGTCCTATTGGCAGATAAGGTACATCTTCACATATATCTCCACATCATCTCATATTTGTGGCCAATAGTAGCAAGGAGGGCCAGAGTCCGCTCCTGGCCTAGATGGCCTGGCCACAAGGTGATGACACTCCTTCAATATCTCCCGTCGAAGATTTCCCCATCTTGGTACGAATATGCGTCCATATATGGTGAGAAGAAGTCAACCTTATAGCCAAAATCTCCTAGTCATGTTTGTCTTAGCCATGGATACTAGGTGTTTCGCCATGGAGTCCTACAACATGCCTTCACGTATACGTTCCAGAAGATCACCCTCTCATTGTACTTCAGAGTTCCCTGCCCGTGTGGCCGCAAGCTCTGGCTTGCGACTCAGTGTGTCTGCCATGACGTTAGTTCTTCCTACCTTGTGCTCCAACACAAAATCGAACTCGGCCAGAAATTCTTGCCAGTGAGCCTGCTTGGTAGATAGCTTCTTCTACGTTTGGAAATAGCTTGTGGCTACGTTGTCAATGTTTACAACAAATTGATCTGGCAGCAGATAATGTCTCTATATGCGAAGGCAGTGCACACTTGCAATCATTTCTCCTTCGTACATAATATAATGCATTTCTCCTTCCTTCAATTTTCGGCTCTCATAGCCGATCGGATGACCTGCTTGCATCAATACTCTGCCAATAGCAAAGTCAGAAGCGTCTGTGTGGACTTCAAATGGTTTTGTGCTGAGACCAATTCGATAGCGTAGTCCACTTCACGTCGAGGTGGCAGTCGTCTAGGGAGTTTCACAGACATCATTTCTGTGAATTCTTGCAAGACAGGCGCAAGCGCCTCTAGGACGGAACAAAGGGAGCCGTCAGACACTTCCTTGATTGCCACCAAGTGTTTCATCTTCATGCTTCAAGCTCTCATTTAGTTGAATAGTGGATAACATCACAGATTTGACCTTGTCCTTCTTCGTTGCGAGTGTCAAAACCATACAAGAAGGCTTTTCATCAAAAATACTGATGACATGTAGATGCGGCATCTAGACCATCTTCGCTAAACTGAAGAGTTTCATGCTTAGAATCATCTTGAGATCATCCATCGGTGCCACTGAGAAATTGGCTTTTCCCGAACAACTCTCAATCTTCACTACCACATCCAGAGTTTACTGTCTTCATATGTAACTTTCCTTTCTCTAAGGTGAGGCCCAATCTCTTCACCTCCTCTTTCGAGACAAAGTTATGTGCAACAAAGATGCCAAAGTACACGAGTCCTTAGTCATTTGCTATTTCCTTCAAAGCACTAAGGAGCTGGAGTGCTCCCATGTGTGGGCCTTCATCCTCCATACCCTGCACAGCATAAGCAGATTGCTTGGAAGAGCTGGCCTAGTTGCTCCCAACATTTGGACATTTTGACGCAAAATGATTCCCAATATAGTGCCAACACTTCAATCCTGGTGGTGGTCGAAAAGGCTTGTAGGCTTGTACTTGTTGCCATCTCGTCCACTTCTTCCACTGCTCTTCTGAACAATTGCATGAATGTCCCCCTTTCCTACTTGTCCAATTCTCTGATTGTTCCCACCACTATTGTGGTTGTTGTTTCCACCCTTCTTGAAGTTGTAGGGCTTATACTTGAACTTTGGCTGCCTTGATGTATCAACTGAGTGTTCGATCGTTTCAAGCATACTGTTCAAGTCTTTAGGATCTTGCCATCGGAGTTTCTGCTCAACCCTTGACTAGTGGATCCTCATTAGACATTTTTGAAATCTCAAGCATCTTAGCCATGAATTGTATATAGTCATGGATTGAACTAGTCTGCTTGAGTTCCATCAATCATTGTCCTGCCATGTACTGTGTGTCTTTTGGCAGAAAATACTCATGCATTTCGTGGTTGAATTCCTCCCAAGTGTCGATAGTGCAAAGGCCACTCTCAACATCACTCTCCCGCCTTTGCCACCACATCATGGCATCATCAATCAGAAACATCAAGGCAGTCGTGATTTTCATTTCGTCATCATAAATCTGGTTTACCTTGAGGTACTTTTCGAGATGGTAAAGGAAGTTTTCAAATTCCTTAGCATTTCGAACACTGTTATACCTCTTCGGTTCGGGGACCCTCGTGTGAGGCGCGACACCTATGCCTCTAGCTTCACCCGTTCTAGCAAGCCCATTTTCCAGAGTCATGTTTCACGTCTTGAGGACTTGCATCTCATCATCTATCGCTGCTAAACGGGCTAGAACTTCTTCCAACTGAGAGTTCACCTTGTCTAAATTCTGGTTTGTCCCAATATTGTAGTCTTCAAAACTCCGAGCAGTTTCGGTCATCGAATGACTCAAGGAGGCAATGGTCGTCTCAATTGCAACCAACTGAGCTTCCATTCCTCCATTGGTCCCACTCATCACATGCTTCTTCTGTTGACGAGTCTGTATTCCCTCCTTCACATAATTTATTTTGTCTGCAGCCATGCTGCCACAGATAGCAGCCAACTGTCGGATAGCTCGACACCGACGTAACACCCCACGCCCCACCTTTTTAATAGAGCCACTCAACAACCACCTCTCTCGGCTCAGATCAAAGGCAACCACCACCGATTAGAGCTGTACAAATAGGGATGAAAATTAGAGAGATAGGCCACGAACAACAAGGAAACTGGGGTACTGAGAGTGAGAGAAAGAGAGAGTGAGGAAGAGAATGCATACGTACTAAGAAGAGGGGAACCACCTTCATTTTCGATTGAAGAAGAGGGGAGACACAAGAGAAGGGGCTGTAGGGGAGATCATAAGCACTTCACAAGCTGTATAGTAAAAAAAACTTGTGATATGTGCAACAAGAGAATGAGAAAACTACTTGCGATATGGGCAAGGAGTGAACAAGCACAATGAGAAGATATTCTTCGAGAGGAAAAGGAAGAGCGAGCAGAGCTTTTTCGAGATGGAAAAGAAGAGGGCTTGCATGAAAGAGATCTCTGAGAGGGAAGAAATGAAGAAAGTTTGATAATCAGCTGGGGTTTCATCTGGAGCTCGAGGTAAGCTTTCGTCGGGAGTTTGAGCCTTTGAGGATCCATGGCGACTGTTCTATGGTTTACCACGCATGGGACGGGGTAGGTTTTTATACCACACGTTCCGGTGCCCACCTTGTCTCATCAGTCTTTTGTCCAACATTTGCATTGGCAACAACAAAAAGGAAACATGGTGTTCTATTCCACGGTGTCCAGTGAATTCAAACACCCTATAAAGGATCAATAGCTAAATGTGGATGGAATGAACCTTTCCCATGGACAAAAGTACATGTGGAGCATTGTTAAAAGTATCAAAAACCTATAAGCAAACAATGAAGCATAAGGGAAATGACATATAGTATTTTTAATAACAAAAGTATCTGCACTCGAGATCATTGAAAGCCAAGGACACAGTATGCCACTCACTCTGTTGTCAAACTAGAGATATTTTTCTTAATTCTTCTAAATTGTTCAACATAAGTTCTCATTTTACACATGTCTCGCTTTCTCAGGAATATATTTCTACATCTGGTTCCATTCTGCTTCACAAGGTCCAAGAAGAGGGTCATGCATGCAACACCAACCTCTTCATATTAGTCAAGCGTCTTGTTTACATGAACCCATTTATTCATACAAGTTTGGAAACCAGGGTATCCCCTACAGTTTCCCTTTTTCTTTCTCAATTTATTTAATTTTTTGTTTCTTTTGATATTTCATAAGCATGACACATGACAAATTGATTCACTTGGGAGGCCTTTGGTGACACTTCAAAATCAGGTTTTGGAGTATTTGGCTGCCATCAAAATTGGGTTTGATGAAAACCTAGTTTTGACAAAACTCGGTTTTATAAAAGGGAGTGAAAAAATTGATCCCTTTTAGGTTATTCAGAAAACAAGTTTTAGATGTCACCCAAAAAAAAAAAAACCAAATTTTCTAAAACTCATTAAAAAACTTGGATTTCATAAAAACTAGTTTTTACAAAACCGAGTTAGAGGAAGGTGTCATATAAACGAGCTCGAAGATGGCCCACACCTTAGGAGGTAAACTGCAAGTGGGGTCCATGTCTCCACCTTGTCTTATGTGTACTAACTACAAAAAAGCAAATGGGAGTTGGGTGAGTGGTTGATGGATTATAGAGATGGATGAAATATTTATCTTCTTTTGCTTAATACGAACATCTCTGGAAGAAGCATTGGAGGCAGCATGTGAATAAATATGTCTGAAAATTTTGAGGGAACACATGAATCCACGATTTTGTGTCCTATTTATTCAGAGACAGAAAACAACAACCAACATATGAATGTCCTCAAATCTTCAGTATAGTGAGACCAATCACTTAAATTCTACGTAAATCTGGTTTCTACAGTAATCTGTTTTCAATCTGATTGCTCCTGCAGATGGGAATAATTGTTATTGCTCATCAATTTGAGCAACAATAATAGTTTCACATCATAGTGCCACCAGACCAAGAGATAAACATCAGTCTTCTTGAGAGCAAGAGATCTGAAATACCCACGTTTTCTTAGTTCTTATCACACAAAGAAGTTCTCATTTTCCTGGCGTATCTACTACATGACTGCTAAACTTGGCCTCCAAAACCAAAACTAGGCCAACATTATCCCAGAAACATATACAAAATCTTCAGAAAAGGATCATCAGACATACATGAGCATGAACAATTGCCATAGAACAGAAAAACACCTTAAGCAACCAATTTCGAGCATTTTATTTTGGCATTAGGAACGAGAGCATCTGATAGAGATTTTTGCAGCCTTGTTGAACTTCACCTGCATAGATATATGTTCATTTAAAATGCAGTTTACGGGAGACTAAAAAATGACGAATGAAATCATACCTTACGTTTTTTTGGCTAATGAAAACTAATCCCTCCAAAAATGTTTGCACAACCATCAATCAAGCCACTATGAAAACCTGTGATTTGATAGAACACCATATTAAACAATTCAAGGGATTAATCCTTGCTACAAGATTTCATGGAGATCAAGCAGGAACCACTCAAAAGACAAACATAACCATTTGCAACTGTGCTGAAAACGAAGCTTCATATATATAAATAAATAAGTATATATATATACACACACACACACAAGACTTTCAGCAATAAGTTAAAACAATGTCACTAAAGGTATAGAGCAGAAATGATAATTCCTAGTAAAACTTTCAAGCATGCAAGTTAAGAATTTCAACCGACATCAGCCTGAAGAAGCTATATCAAGATCTAGTTCCTTAAAATCAGTTCTTAAGTAATAATCTGAACTAACATGTACGAACAGCAGATTCATAAACTACTAGTACAGCCAATGTATCTCAATAGGAAGCTGGTATAGCCAGTTTAGATCAGGTCAATGACAGCAAAAGCATAATTAACCAACGAATGATAGAGAGAAGAACTTAGAATTTTATGACAGATCTGAACTCGATTTTGATCAGATGTGGGCCGATTTTGGGGCCTCAACAGAGTTAAATGCCCAAACATATAACACTGCATCCAAAACTACAAAAATTACTTGTAGTTAAGAAAAAAAAGAAGAAAGAGACAGGCTGGAAAATAAAGTTTGTTATGATTTTTGGTCAGGATTACACACACACACACACACATATATATATTTCATCTGAGCATCTTAAGTAAAACATGTTCTTACCTATTGCCACGTTAAAGTAGTACCTTTTTGGGAAAAATGTCAAAAAAAAAAAAAACCTGACCTGAAGGTGGCATTTGATCTATCCAGAATTATGGAATTTTAGAATCAAAATGCTCATTTTTAAGAAATTGGAATTGTTAAACAAACGGAGTACTTTGTTTTCAAAATTAGGAAACTGAAACCTAGAATTTTGATTCCATTCCATTTGAAGAGGAATTATGATTCTGGAATTTTCATTCTCGAGTCAAAATTCCAAACCATCAAATGCCCCTTAAATGAAACGATGGTTCAGACAAACTGCATTAACAACTATAGTGGATCAACTAAAGAAGAAACAACACTTACCCTTAATTCGTTCATGAACTCTTCCACTCGTTGCTTTGAACCCTTGGACAGCCTCTTCACAGCTACTTCTTTATCGCCTCATTGCCTGCATTTTACCCTAGGCAGGGAACATAAAGCGCCATGTTATTTCAACTTCCGCCATGTTATCAATGTGGCTTGAACTTTTAAAATAGGAACCAACCAACAACCTGAAGCAGGTTTGATGTTCCAATTTCAATGATCAAAATTACTGTGACCTACTCCTATAGAAGACAAAGGGCAAAGCGAGTAAAAGTTGAAAGCTTTCTATTTATAATCGGCCAGGTTTGGTCGTGGCTTGGCTATGGAAATCTTTTACATGTTGGAATGTCCTCATGTTGGAAAACTATTACATGTTTAAGAAGCCCAAGGAACATGACACATGGCAGAGGATTGGACTTTATAAAGAACAGCCTATGTCACGTAGGTTCAGGGTGCCGGTGTGAATGCGGGTGCTGGTGTGATACATCTCAAAAAACTTGGATTCTAATTAATTTTTTTCAATAATATTTTGCTTGCTAGAAGCATTTTCAATTGAGTGTGGGTGTTGGGTGCATTTTAAGGACACATGAAAATAGAATGTAGTTTATTTTTTAATGTTTTAAATTGAAAAAAAATAAAACTTTTTAAAGATATAGGCAGTCTGGTCATCCTTTTTGGAGGACAAAAAACTGATCATCCTTTAAAAAGGACTACAAACTGCTGGTCCTTTTGCTGTCCTCTTTTTTCAAGGGAGAGGGAGGGAGGGAGAGAGCTGAAAGTTTGGAAAAAGAGAGAGAGAGAGAGGAGGGAAACAAGCAAAGGGAGAGGAAAAACTAAAAAAGGAGGGAAAAAAAAAGGGAAAAAAGTTGCACGCTGGAGATGCACCCACACCTGCACCCCAATTGCATCACCGTGGGTACTATGTGCATTTGAAAGCACCCATGCGACTTACAGAATGGCAGACTTAGGTTGTTCTCCTCTCAAAGATTTCTCTCCTTGTCTTCTAAGTTCTCACTACTTGTTGAAAGTTGTTCTTTGCAAACATGGCTCAATCTAACCAACTTACATCAACCATGAGACTTATTAGCAAAGTCCGCATAGACTAAACATCTTGTCGAAACATGAGGCCTTTCCTAAACCCCGATTTATATGCCATATTAGTGTCTTAACATGAGGCCATATTAACATCTCATGGAGATTTTAAATATTACATATTATCAGGGAGTATTAATCTAGGCCAACCAACGTAACAGAGTCCTTGTAGACTAAACCAAGATCTAACATAAATTTATGTTAGCTTGTCAAAAATATCCATAATATTGGAAAATAATCTCTATTACATAATAAGCTTGAAAACAGAAATCGTCTTCTACATGATAAATGGGTGTTTGCCATGGCCTGACCACAATGGGGAAATTAACCTTTAAAAATTTAGAAAATAATGGTGACTTTTGAGGAATTTTATATTTTTATTTTATACTTCATATATGAATAAATACCACGATATAAGCAAATATGCAAGTGTTTACGTATAACTATAGAATAAGAGATAAGAAATAAGAAAGAGAATCAATCTTGATAAGAACTGAGAAATGGAATCAATCTTGCGAGGTTTCTTTTTCATTTATCAATGAGGAAACTACACTGGGAGATCCAGTGTCATAAAATCTTGTGGCTCAATGTTGTCAGTAAATCTGTCTTCACACTGTACATGCATCACTTGATATCTACTCACATTTTCTTAAATCAATCAATAAATGTTCCAAAATATTTAACATAATAAAGAATACTTATGTTTCCCACTTTGTATCAATGAGATTCATTTAGACTTATGACTGATATATTGCATGCCTTCAGAGCATATACATGCATTGACTTGTAAAGAGAACTGAAGTCTATGAGTCTTGAAGAATCTTGATTGTCTATATAAGAGCCTTGGGACAATAATATCACACTAAACCCATCTTTAACTATATATACTTTTCTAAAGTTTGCCCAGATAAATACCCATACATGTATAATTGATGGCAACTTACTGCTAGGACAATGCTCACTACATTTTAGGACACTTTAAGATCTTTTCATTTTTTTTTATCATGTAAAATAAAAGTTAGCTAATTGTTTATTTTTCTTCTAATTGAAAGTTAACCCAATATCGCTATGCCTTATGAGTAACTTTTAAGGGAAAGCTCAGGAGCACAATGACAAGATTGGCATTCCAGTAATAGCTGACAAAATCAGCAGAAGGGTGAGCTCTGACAAAAAAGTCTAGTATTAAGCCTTATATAGACAATTTTTTAAGTAGAAATTGAAGGCTCGCAAGCTAGGGACTCCATTATATATATATATATATATATATATATATATATATATATATATATATATATATATATATATATATATATATATATATATATATATATATATATATATATATATGTACATATATATATATATATATGTACATATATATATATATATATATAGAGAGAGAGAGAGAGAGCTAAAATTTGTAAATCTCATGCAATTGATGTGATTTGAGAAGTTCCAAACTCTCCTAAAGGGTGTCTTGCTACAAAAGAAAAGATGTCTACTTCTCAATGTGTAAACGGTTCCTCAAGGGTTTTGTCAATAGGGTTAGGGTTAAGTTGTCGCCCTTAATCTTCTTCCTTGGACCAATTTGCCCTTGGTTAATCTTAATTGAATAAGATGGATATTGTGAATGCAGGGGCAAACTTGGTATTCTCCTTCGGTGAATTAGAGTTATGCAATTCGGCACCTTGCTAGGATTACGGCTCTGGAATTCGGTCAAGTGGTCGGTTGTTCTTCCCCCCGGCATCCTCTTCCAATCAAGCTTGAGCTCTCCGGCTAAACTGTCTCCTTTTCGCCTGGATTTTTGATATGTTGTAGATAACAACTTGTCAAATTCAATGGTATATGCCTCGTAATCAGATTCCTGACCAAGTGCCAGCTGCAGCCCTCACAATTCCTGCTGTCCTCTTGGTACCCGCAGGCTGGATTCCAGCCGAATGTGAGTCGATGGTTGGCCGACTCCTCTCCAGCAATTCTCCCTAGGGCTCAAGCTCGAACTCGAGTTGAGCTGCCTAACACAAGCTCAAGCTTGACTCGATTATACAAAGTCGGGCTCGACTCGCGTAACTCGATTATACAAAGTCCGAACTGGAGGCTCTCCGTCGGCCTGAAAGCTTCGTCTTCTCCTCTTAATTGGGACTGTTCTAGTGTAATTCCAGCATATTCTTGCTCCTTTTGGTGTTGAGCAGCTGTCTAATTAAGATGATATACAATTACAAAACCATGAATAAATCAATTTGAGTTCAGTGAACAAAATATCCCTAGAAAGACAACGAGGGAAAGCTAAAGATAATAAAGAAAGAAACGCACCCAAAACTCACAGAGAGAGAGAGACATAGATATACCTGTTCGAGCAGAAGAAAGAGGAAAACAACATTGTTCTGCTGCTGCTCGTGCTTCACGCTAGTCGGTGACCCTCTATCGAGAGAGAAAAACACACAGAGAGATGTGAGCCATGAGGGGAACAAAGCTGCAGCTTGATGCGAGAGAGAGAGAGAGAGAGATCAATGGAGAACAGTGACCTCTTCCGTCTAGCAACAGATAGAGCGGCGTGGTCAGGCTATAAGGAGAGAGAGACAGTCCATCAATTGACCATGCTGCCATCTTCATCAGAGTGAGGAAGAGAAAGACAGAGAGAAAGAGAGGCAAAGAGAGAAAGAGAGCACATTAGGGGCTACCTTGCGATGGCCGGGCTGCTGGAGATTCGGTGGTGGTTCCTTCCCCTGCTAGAGAGGTACTGGTGGAGCTCAACAGCCCCGGCGGTGGTGGGTGCAGTGTCTCGATCTCGTCTCTTCTCTGGTCGTCGTGGTAGATGGAAGACAGGTCACAGGAGGAGGGAAGACCGAAGACGAGAAACCGAGAAGAGAGAGAGCAGCCGGAATCGAGACTCGAGAGTCATTAGTTTGAAAGACGGGGAATAGTTTTAACCCTAAACCAGTGAACCAGTTTCAAGAACTGGTTTATACGATTCAATTGATTTTAAATAGCGAGTCGAGTTGAGTTTAAACGAGTCGACTCGTTTAACGTTTCGAGTTTAAGGATGAGCTCAAACTCGACTCATTTATAAATGAGTCGAACTCGAGTTGAGCTTTTTCGGGCGAGTTTAAGTCGAGCCCGAGTTGGATGGACTCGATGTGCAGCCCTAATTCTCTGATACGGGCCAACCTTCAACTTGGCCTAGAGCGGCCACGGACGTGGCCGAGAGCAGTCACAGAGGGCGGGGCAAGGCCGCCCTTCACTCGGTTCAGACCAAGCCAAGTCAAGTTGACCCTAGCCCGGGTCAAGAGGGAGGAGTGGGAGGTGTGAAGCAGCCTGGTCAAGCCGAGAAGGAGGTTACAATCAAGCTTGGAGTTGGTGCAGAGGGTGGTGCGGGCGAAATTGCAACGGCTCTAAGCGAGGTCTCTGATGTCCAAGAGGGTGGGTCTAGCTCGGTTTTGGTCAAGTCCACCCATGGTGTGCTCGAACCTAGTCACTTAGGGCTAACCTAGGGGTGACTCTAGGTGAATCCCGATCCAAATCAACGCCCAAGCATATCCGGGCAAGAGGAGGGTCGAGTTTAGGAGTTCGGAGTTTGATTTGCGCATTTTGCTTTTGCCCTTGAGTTTTGCGCCATTTGCTTAAGTTCAGATTTGATTTTCAGTATTGGATCAAGTGTTAGATCCGGTTTATTTTCAAGCACTATAAGTACTTTTGTAACATTTGATTTCGCATCCATTGAATGAGAATTGGAGTTATTTTTCGAGTTAGCTTCTCTCTCCTCGAGCTCCCTCTCTCCCGCGCGCTCCTCTCTTCTCCACGTTCTCTTCTCTCCGTTTCACATTTGGGGAAATCAGCAACATTGTTGTTCTTCCTCGAATACCAGCAATACCCGACGGCTTTCCCTTCTCTATTCCTCGATTTCTCTTCTCTATTCCCACCACTCGGCCAAAGGGTTATGCGATCTAGGAGTCAACAAGTGCACCGGCGCAAGGTGATTCCCTTCATCTCGGTTTTTCCCCACGATATCAAGAGGTGATCAAGGTGCAGCCAAGTGATTCCACCCGTGAGGCTAGAGGCTACGTCACCATTGGGAAGGTCTCTCGCTTCTAGGCAACTAGGAGACAAGGGACAGCCACTCCACCATCGGATTCAAGAGGTAAGCGTGCATAACTTGGAAGAAAGTGGGTGCAACGCCATTGTTGGTCTTTGAGATTGAGTTCGGCCTAAGGGAAGAGGGTTAACCGGAATTTCAGCCGGTGAAATCTTCTTCTCCATGGTGGAAATCAGTCCTAAAGTCCATCGTACGAGTCACTCCCTATCCCATTTGTTATTAGTGTGGTTCCTCTTGAGTTCTGCTCGATTGCATTAGTTTGAACCATTGAAATCAAGCAAAATCCATCCCGGTGTATTTCTGCCATTCTTGCCGGAAAAATTAGAAAAAGAAAGAAGAAAAAGGGCGAGAAAGAAAGAAAAGAAAAAGAAAAACAAGCGCCCAAGAAAGGAAGAAAAAAGAATAGAAAACCGGCAAGAGTTGGAGAATTCCGGCTAACATTAGGAGTTTTCCGGCGTACATTTGGGAAGTCCGGCAAACATTTGGAAAGTCCGGCGTGGGGCAGAAAATCAAAGTTGTTCCCCACGAGCTACATTTGGCGAATCTACTTCACATTTGGTGATCCGATGTGCAATTGGGGAAAACCGGCCACATTTGGGGAAGATCCTTCTAGCGCCGGCGACATTTGGAGCCTTCTCGATCAAGTCGCTCATTTGGTAAGTGGTTTTTACCTTTTTGGGCCCTTCGCCATCTATGCCCTACATCCTAGACATGTGGCAAGATCTTGGAGTGTTAGGGAGAAGCTCGAACAAGGGGAGGCCAGCTCGCCCCTTAGGTCCACATTTGGTGGCATCGCCCACCATTTGGTGAGACCCTCGAGAGATTCCATTGCCACCTACTTAGGAATATCCCAAACACTTTATGATCTAGAAGTCTCCCTTGCTCGCCACCTAGCCTCCCACATTTGCCCCAGCCCACCATTTAGTCGCCACCTCACTGTCCAAGCCTACCATTTGGTGCCACTTCACCAGATTAGCTTGCCACCCAGCCGTTCCACTCACATTAGATCAAGCCTCTCTCCCTCGCATTTGGGGAGATAGCCTCTACTTGCGCCACCACGCCCTAACCATTTCAGGCTTAGTCTTAGCTAGCACCCAACACCTAATCATTGCCTACCTACCCCTCTCATGAGCCCACCTGGTCCCATTTGCATTTGGTCCCATTTCCATTCCCATTTCCCTCGTTAGACCTAGCTCAAACCTACCCTTCCTTAAATTTAGGAGTCACTCGTCTTGGTCAAATCGAGCCCACATTTGGACCGCGTGACCCCCTTAGCCCAGCCTAACCTTGACCTAGCCTACTTTCTAGACCTAGCCCGGACCCACCTAGACTCATTTGGTCCGAGCCCACTTCAGCCCAACCTAACCCAAGTACCACACCTAGTTGGTTCTACCCTAGCCCTCAAGGAAGACCGTGGTTTACCAACCGCATCCTTGTGTGTCTAGTACCGTCTGGACTTGCCTCCGGCGACCTCCGGCCGCCGTTGCTACTTTTCCGGTGACTTTTCCAGCGAGGCACTAGCCGGTCATCACTTCATCCGGCAACCCCCCAAGGAGCTCTAAGGCGATTCCGGCGAGGCTCCTTCCATATATGGCGTACAATTGGAACCGGCGTGTCTCTTCTTCCTTGGAGTTCATCTACATTCGACTTGGACTTGGAAAGGTTAGTACGTGTGATTAAGAGTGGAATTTGTGTAACGCCGTTGTGTTGATTTGCGAAGAGATTACATTGTTAAGAGTTTAAAATCTCTTGGTGTAAGCCGTGAGACTCTCTAGACTACTTGGGTGTAAACTCTTCCTAAATCAACTCTTACGAGTCACAAGGGAAGCTCTTAGTTGTCGTGCCTCCCTCTCTAGTTCAAGGTCTTCACCAACCGGCGTTCTCCAACCCTTGGAGGTAGTCTACTCCACCGGGAGTCCTTACACACCTTGCTGCTATCGAGGAGATTTCTTGCCAAGACACTATTGGCCGGTACCTTCTTCATCTCCTCTTGTTGGACTTTTATTTGCTTGATTCTCGAGTGCGCCTATTCCGTTAATTTGTATTAGGGTTTTACATCGGGATTGGGATTAACCCCCTTGTGTATCTATTGCCTATTTGAGATTTCTAGTTGGGGTTCCTATCCGACTGGGTAGATAGATTGTATTTGGTTTGCTTAGGGAAGTCTTTAGGGTGCGTCCAAGGTGATCTTGGGGGTAGGCAGGGCCATAGGCGTGGCAATCTTGCTGGGCGCTAGGCTAGACCCTACCATTCTCCCTAGTTCCTCCGCTCTCTAACACGATCAAGATAATCAAAATGAGCTGAAGTTGCCGAGGTTGAGAAAGACAACTCAACCCATGAGGAGCAGCCGTCGGCAGAATTGGAAGTACATGCCATAGAGAGAATGGTTCACATTAAGAACGAAGTGCTTAGGATACGGCAGGAGATGAGTGACTATAAGAGAGAGTTGTCCAAACTTAGTGAGCTCGAAGAAATCAAAGAGATGATCCGAGCTATGTCCTCGAATCAGGAGGCTAACCAAAGGTCCAACCACGGACCTCCTCCTCCTCCTCCACCGATAGTTGACAAGGGTAAAGGGGTATTGGGCGGGCCTCCAAATGCCGACCCTGCCCCCTTACACCTACAGGCTGGACCAAGTTGGCCTCCGCCCACTTGGAACTATGATAGCAGTGGAGGGAACAACGGACATCATGCGGGGCACCATGACCACAACAGAGGACATCAAAATTATCAGGGAGGAGGACATCATAGTTACCCCGGAGGGCAGCACTCTTCATCACTAGACTGGGAGACCCGAGAGCCTTATGGGCCTCATACTAGCCAATACGGGACTAGGTTCGGAGGAACCCAATGGGAGAATACGACTCACGGTCACAGATGGGGAGACAGGGTAGAGTGTGAACCACCTAGGAGAGAGCCTACCTGAGAACGCTACGGAGTCCAAACCAACCATGTTAGGATTCCTCAAGTTCGCATAGACTTTCCTAGATTTAATGGCAATGAACCGTTCGATTGGGTATTCCAAGTGGAGGAGTATTTCACTTGCCAATTTATCCCAGAAGAGGACTGGCTTCAGACTTCGGTCTTGCACTTTGATGGAGAAGCCAGAAGATGGTATAGATGGCTCAAGCATAAGGAGTCTGTCCATGATTGGGAAGAGTTCAAAGAAGCTCTCTTGCTCAGATTTGGAGAATCGGCCTATGTCGATTATGATATCGAGCTTCGCAACCTAAAGCAGACCTCATCAGTTCAGGAGTATCAAGCTCGTTTTGAGAACTTGGCTAGCATGGTAGAGTGGACTCTGAAGTCCCTAATTGCAGCCTTCATTAGAGGATTGAAGGAGGAAATTCAGATTGATATCAGGGCTGAAAAGAATGAGATTCTAAGGAAATGCTTTGCTAAGGCCTGTGACATAGAGGAAAGACACCGCAAGAAGCTGGCTTTGTACAAGCCTTAGAGGAGCGTGCAAGCGGCTCGTCCCAGAGAGGTGCCTCAACAGAGATTACTTCCGGCTCCACCAAAGAAAGAAGAGCCCAGACCAGTCTATAGGGCAGGGGCACCTCCACCCATGACTCGGGAAGAACGTGAACTCATGATCAAGAACAAGAAATGTTTCTGGTGTAAGGAGGATTGAAATTCTTCTCATCAATGCAAGCACATCGAGTTTATACGGTGTTGGAGCAACTCGCAGATGAAGAGGAGAAGGAACAACCTCTTGTTATTGAAGAAGTTTATGAACCCAAGGTGAAAGAAGAACCCAAGAAGGAAGAGGAAGCGCCACCTGAGAGTGAATGCAGGATGATGGATGATCCTAATCGGCCTGAGTCCATGAAGGTCCTAGGAAAGATAGGAAATCGGCAAGTACTTGTCTTGCTCGATTCTGGAGCCACCCATAACTTCATAGGTGACCATATAGCTTCCCAGTTGAGTTGCACTATGGTAGACCAACCGACAATTAGAGTCTTAGTGGCCAATGGGGACATACTTTCTTGTACCCATAAGTGTACAAACGTAGAGCTTATCCTGCAGAAGGTCCCATTCAAAGTAGACTTGTTGGTCGTTCCCATCCCTAGTGTAGATGTTATTCTGGGAGTCAAGTGGCTCAAGACCTTAGGACGTGTATGGTGGGACTTCTCCACCATGGAGATGTGCCTACCTAAGGAGGGTGGCAGAGAAGAAGTAGTGCTTAGGGCCATAGATCCTAGTTTAGAACCGAGGGCAGCCTTGAGGGCTCTTATGACCCAAAAGTCTGTAGCATGGTTAGTTTCAGTAGCTGAAGAGTTGGCCACCAATGAGAGCCAAGGTGAGGAAGTACCTAGTCAGGTTCAGGAAGTTCTGAACAAGTTTGAAGATATCTTTGAAGAACCCAAGGGGCTTCCACCTCAACGCTCTTATGACCATAGGATAGTTTTGGCTAACGGTACTGAACCTGTCAATGTCCATCCATACCGCTATGGATATGCTCAAAAATCTGAAATAGAGAGATTAGTGAAGGAGATGAGGGAGAGCAACATCATCAGACCCAGTTCTAGCCCCTTTTCATCTCTCGTCCTTCTAGTCAAGAAGAAGGACAACACTTGGAGATTCTGTGTTGATTACAGAGCCTTGAATGAGGCCACCGAAAAAGATAGGCACCCTATTCCGGTTATTGATGAGCTTTTAGACGAGTTGACAGGAGCGCGTATCTTTTCTAAGTTAGATCTCAGGTCTGGGTATCACCAAATCAGGATGTATGAGGAGGATATCGCGAAAACGGCAAGGATCGGTGAATTCTTGGGCCGAGCTGGATTTGAATTGGTCCTAGTTACTCTTCGAGACGGAGTTTCAACGGGTCAATCACCAATGCACCGGCGACGTTTCAAAGGTGCATGAATGACGTGTTCCGACATTATCTTCGAGATTTTGTTTTAGTGTTTTTCGATGACATCCTGGTTTATAGTCAGAGCATTGAGCAACATGTTGAGCATCTTCGCATTGTGTTGGAAGTCTTGAGAGAGAATACCTTGTTCTCTAAAATGTCCAAATGCAGTTTTGGGCAGACATCCATCTGGTATTTGGGGCATATTGTGTCGCATGAAGGAGTAAGAGCAGACCCGAAGAAGCTTCAAGCCATGGAACAGTGGCCTTTGCCGAAGGACACTCGAGGTATGAGGGGATTTTTGGGCCTCACGGGGTATTACCGTCGGTTCATACAAGGATATGGGTTGATAGCTTTTCCTTTGACTCACATGTTAAAGAAGGAGGAGTTTACGTGGACCGACAAAGCAAGAGAGGCCTTTGTTAAGCTCAAGGCCGCCATGATGAGTGCCCCAGTTCTTGCACTACCTGATTTCTCCAAAGACTTTGTGATTGAGACCGATGCTAGTGATGTGGGCATAGGCGCAGTCCTAAGCCAGGAAGGCCATCCTATTGCCTTCATGTCTAAGGCCCTGACCAGCAGGGCCAAACATATGAGAAAGAACTGCTTGCGATAGTCATGGCAGTTGATAAATGGAGACCCTACCTGATCGGGCAGAAATTCGTGGTGAGGACCGATCATAGTAGCTTGAGGTACATGGTGAAGCAGCGTGTCTCAACTCCCACACAACAAAGGTGGTTAGCCAAGCTTCTTGGCTATGACTTTACAATTGAATGTAAGAAAGGGACTGAGAACTCTGCAGCTGACTCTTTATCGCGCATGCCCAAGCAATTGAGAACTCTCTGTGTGATCGAAACAGACTTGTGGGAGAGGATAATCCAAGAGCAAGATCAGGATTTGAAGCTGAGGCACTTCAAGCAGTCTACTCGTCAGAATATGGGGTCCATCCCCAACTATACACTGAAGGGTGATATGCTTTGCAAGAAAGGAAGGGCGTTGGTCCCTAAGAACTCGCCCCTCAAGGAGGAATTGCTCAAGCACTTCCATGACTCGAGTACTATTGGTCATGAGGGAGTAGCAAAGACTATGGGGCAGATCAAGGCACAATTTTGGTGGGACGGTATGAAGCTGAATGTCAGAAACTATGTGAAAGCATGCCTTACCTGCCAACGTGAGAAGTATGAGGCCACCAAGCCTCCTGGGCACCTGAACCCTTTGCCCATTCCAAACAAACCTTGGGAGGATGTGTCAATGGATTTCATTGATGCCATGCCCAGGGCAGAGGGAAAAGAAGCTGTGTTGGTCGTGGTAGACAGGTTGACGAAGTATAGCCACTTTGTAGCCCTACCCAGGAACTACAATGGGTCGATGGTTGCAGGCGTCTACCAAGATAATGTGGGGAAGTTACATGGTATGCCCCAGTCTATAGTGTGTGATCGTGATTCTATCTTCCTCAGTGCTTTTTGGAGGGAGTAAATGAAGATGGCCGGGACAGTAATCAACTTTAGCACGGCCCATCATCCCCAAACGGATGGGCAGAGTGAAGTGGTTAACAGAACTTTGGAAACCTACTAGAGGTGTTTTGCTGGAGAACGGCCCAACACATGGGTCAAATACTTATCTTGGGCTGAGTGGTCCTATAACACCAGCTTACATTCAAGAACCGGTATGACGCCCCATGAGGCTATGTATGGTTACCCGCCTACAACAATCCCCAGGTATGAAGTTGATACAGCTACGGAAGATGAAGTGGATTGTGTTTTGAGGAACAGAGATGAAATCTTGGCTACTTTAAAGAGGAACATCGAAAGAGATCAGGCAAGAATGAAGAAGGCCCATGACAAAGGACGTAAAGATAGAGAGTTCGAAGTGGGAGATATGGTTTGGCTAAAAAAGCTGCCCATGAGGCAGAAATCACTTCTAGGGCAACCCTACTCTAGACTCTTGCCTAAGTACTATGGGCCGTTTAAAGTTCTGCAGAAGAACGGGAAAGCTGCGTATCGCATAGCATTGCCGCCAACAGCTCTTGTCCACACAGTTTTTCATGTTTCCCGCTTGAAGCCCCACCACGGGCCAGTACCTGAACAAGAGGAACCTCTACCAGATGTTACACCGCGGCCTTATCGAATCTTGAAGCATAGGTGGGTTACTCGCAATGGAAGGCCTCGTCATGAGGTTATGATTGAATGGGAAAGAATTGATGGTGGTACTTCATGAGAGTTATTTGAGAAGATTAAGCTGCAGTTTCCTACAGGAGCTTGGGGACAAGCTCCATCTCAAGAGGGTGGATCTGATACGGGCCAACCTTCAACTTGGCCTAGAGCGGCCACAGACGTGGCCGAGAGCAGTCACAAAGGGCGGGGCAAGGCCACCCTTCACCCAGTTCAGACCAAGCCAAGTCAAGTTGACCCTAGCCCGGGTCAAGAGGGAGGAGTGGGAGGTGTGAAGCAGCCTGGTCAAGCCGAGAAGGAGGTTACAATCAAGCTTGGAGTTGGTGCAGAGGGTGGTGCGGGCGGAATTGCAACGGCTCTAAGCGAGGTCTCTGATGTCCAAGAGGGTGGGTCTAGCTCGGTTTTGGTCAAGTCCACCCATGGTGTGCTCGAACCTAGTCACTTAGGGCCAACCTAGGGGTGACTCTAGGCGAATCCCGATCCAAATCAACGCCCAAGCATATCCGGGCAAGAGGAGGGTCGAGTTTAGGAGTTAGGAGTTTGATTTGCGCATTTTGCTTTTGTTCTTGAGTTTTGCGCCATTTGCTTAAGTTCAGATTTGATTTTCAGTATTGGATCAAGTGTTAGATCTAGTTTATTTCCAAGCACTATAAATACTTTTGTTACATTTGATTTCGCATCCATTGAATGAGAATTGGAGTTATTTTTGGAGTTAGCTTCTCTCTCCTCGAGCTCCCTCTCTCCCACGCGCTCCTCTCTTCTCCACGTTCTCTTCTCTCCGTTTCACATTTGTGGAAATCAGCAACATTGCTGTTCTTCCTCAAATACAAGCAATACCTGACGGCTTTCCCTTCTCTATTCCTCGATTTCTCTTTTCTATTCCCACCACTCGGCCAAAGGGTTATTTGATCTAGGAGTCAACAACTGCCCCGGCGCAAGGTGATTCCCTTCATCCCGGTTTTTCCCCACGATATCAAGAGTTGATCAAGGTGCAGCCAAGCGATTCCACCCGTGAGGCTAGAGGCTACGTCACCATTGGGAAGGTCTCTCGCTTCTAGGCAACTAGGAGACAAGGGACAGCCACTCCACCATCGGATTCAAGAGGTAAGCGTGCATAACTTGGAAGAAAGTGGGTGCAATGCCATTGTTGGCCTTTGAGATTGAGTTCGGCCTAAGGGAAGTGGGTTAACCGGACTTCCAGCCGGTGAAATCTTCTTCTCCACAGTGGAAATCAGTCCTAAAGTCCATCTTACGACTCACTCCCTATCCCCTTTGTTATTAGTGTGGTTCCACTTGAGTTCTTGCTCGATTGTATTAGTTTGAACCGTTGAAATCAAGCAAAATCCAGCCTGGTGTATTTCTGCCATTCTTGCCGGAAAAATCAGAAAAAGAAAGATGAAAAAGGGCGAGAAAAGAAAGAAAAGAAAAAGAAAAACAAGCGCCCAAGAAAAAAAGAAAAAAGAATAGAAAACCGGCAAGAGTTGGAGAACTCCGGCTAACATTAAGAGTTTTCCAGCGTACATTTGGGAATTCTGGCAAACATTTGGAAACTCCGGCGAGGGGCAGAAAATCAAAGTTGTTCCCCACGAGCTACATTTGGCGAATCTACTTCACATTTGGTGATCCGGCGTGCAATTGGGGAAAACCGGCCACATTTGGGAAAGATCCTTCTAGCGCCGGCGACATTTGGAGCCTCCTCGATCAAGTCGCTCATTTGGTAAGTGGTTTTTACCTTTTTGGGCCCTTCGCCATCTCTGCCCTACATCCTAGACACGTGGCAAGATCTCGAAGTGTTAGGGAGAAGCTCGAACAAGGGGAGGCCAGCTCGCCCCTTAGGTCCACATTTGGTGGCATCGCCCACCATTTGGTGAGACCTTCGAGAGATTCCATCGCCACCTAGTTAGGAATATCCCAAACACTTTATGATCTAGAAGTCTCCCTTGCTCGCCACCTAGCCTCCCACATTTGCCCCAGCCCACCATTTGGTCGCCACCTCACTGTCCAAGCCTACCATTTGGTGCCACTTCACCACATTAGCTTGCCACCCAGCCGTTCCACTCACATTAGGTCAAGCCTCTCTCCCTCGCATTTGGGGAGATAGCCTCTACTTGCGCCACCACGCCCTAACCATTTGGGGCTTAGTCTTAGCTAGCGCCAACACCTAATCATTGCCTACCTACCCCTATCACGAGCCCACCTGGTCCCATTTGCATTTGGTCCCATTTCCATTCCCATTTCCCTCGTTAGACCTAGCTCAAACCTACCCTTCCTTAAATTTAGGAGTCACTCGTCTTGGTCAAATCGAGCCCACATTTGGACCGCATGACCCCCTTAGCCCAGCCTAACCTTGACCTAGCCTACTTTCTAGACCTAGCCCGGACCCACCTAGACTCATTTGGTCCGAGCCCACTTCAGCCCAACCTAACCCAAGTACCACACCTAGTTGGTTCTACCCTAGCCCTCAAGGAAGACCGTGGTTTACCAACCGCATCCTTGTGTGTCTAGTACCGTCGGGACTTGCCTCCGGCGACCTCCGGCCGCCGTTGCTACTTTTCCGGTGACTTTTTCAGCGAGGCACCAGCCGGTCATCACTTCATCCGGCAACCCCCCAAGGAGCTCTAAGACGATTCCGGCGAGGCTCCTTCCATATATGGCGTACAATTGGAACCGGCATGTCTCTTCTTCCTTGGAGTTCATCTACATTCGACTTGGACTTGGAAAGGTTAGTGCGTGTGATTAAGAGTGGAATTTGTGTAACGCCGTTGTGTTGATTTGCGAAGAGATTACATTGCTAAGAGTTTAGAATCTCTTGGTGTAAGCTGTGAGACTCTCTAGACTACTTGGGAGTAAACTCTTCCTAAATCAACTCTTACGAGTCACAAGGGAAGCTCTTAGTTGCCGTGCCTCCCATGAAGAACACGGTTGAATGCGCCGAATTACACCGAGATCGTTCAATCGCCCTTGGCCTTCGAATCAAGCTGGAAATCGTCCAATCTACTCTTACGTTAGACAGATCAAGATCGGAAACATACGAGCGTCAGCAATGTTAGATCAACTTATTTGGAATGCAATCTGAAATCCTACAATAAGTATTGGGAGTTCCAATACTTATCTTGTGTAGAAATTCAGCCGGTAATGGTTGTTGCCTTGTTGGAGTCCACTGCCGGTTGCCCTAGCGCCGTCCTCCTCCTCGCTATCCCCGTGGTGAAATCGGCCTATAATCCTTTTAGTGGTCGCAAGGAATGCACCGTAAATCACTCTAATGCTCGCAAATGAGATCAATACGTTGCTTGAATCGCCGGTAGCGGATTGCCGGCTGCAGCTCCTCTAGAGATTCGCACAATAAGAACACGGTAGGGTTGAATCCACCATCAACATTCAAACTTAACTAGGGCTACAAGCTTTAGGCCTTAAATAGTCTGTGGCTAAACCGGTTGACACACTGTCTCGAGATGAGACGTTACAAAAGCAAATGGAATCAAATCAAATGAGTCTTTAAACAAAGCAAATGCAAAAGTAAATCGGGCTTAGCCCTTACATCTTTCAGGTTATGCCTGAGCACTTCTCGATCCAAGTCCGTCTTCAATCAGCTAGATTCAAACTGGGCTTTCGCCCCCATACACCTAGGTTGGCCCTAGGCTGCTGCAACTGGTCCACTAGGCTTGCCCATCACATCACTCGCTGGCTGGTCGCTCCTAATCTTGCCCATCTCGTCCGCACTGGCTTGGTTCGGTTGCCTGGTTACGCTCGGCTGTCCTGCATTCGCCACCGTTACACTCGTCTTCCATAGCCTCCCGATCTGCTCCTCGTCTGTCTCCATGTGTTGCTCCTTGCCCTCAGCCTCGGCCACGGCTCCCTCGGCTGCGGCTACCACCAGGTGTGCGGCTAGGCTACTCTGCCGCCCGGCTACCTCCTTGGCGGTGCTGGACATGGCTCCAAGTGGGTCTGTATCAGAACCCCATGCTGTTGTTCCTACTCCTCCGGCTGCTGCCAGGAGAGCAGGGATGGTAGATAGAAATTCTAGGCGCACTCGATGGAGAATCTCTCTCCACTAGCACTCCTCGTTGTAACCATTTTTTCAGTAAAGGCTAACTTGCTAAAAAAAGAACTTAATGGTCCCTTAACAAAATGACAAATAAAAATAAAAAATTAAAAATTGAAGTTTATCCATTTAAAACGTGCAGAGATTACATATCTGGTTCTGGATCTTGCTTGCATTGAGAGATACTTGTCTTATATGTTTGTATTTGAACTCTTGCGAAATTATGGATTTGTTTGAGTTGATATTTGAGATCCAAAGTTTTGTGCCAACAAATGAATGCATGTGCTTGTATATGTGTGATTGAAAAAATGTTCCTGGTGATTAGAAACTTGCATTATGGCATTTATTACAATTTAGACAATTATGATGTTATATATGTTAAGGACATGGGATGAATGAGTCATATGCGCATTGAAAATACGGTTACATATCTGAACCAAAGAATAAATGCTTATAATGACTAGTGCATATCTTGTCTGGCCTTAAATTGTTCGAACTTAAATGGTCTAACTACTCAGAGGGGCCTTGTTGCACGACGAATGAGGTGTCAGTCGGGTCATCACCCGCATAGTGCTTGCAGTTTTCGGTAGGAGAAACTAAATAATAGTTGTAAGCATGCCAACATATACTTAATATTACTTGCATTTGTACATGCATTCTTTATGACTAATATTGTGGGTACTTGTTAGTGTGATGAAATGTTTTATCTTTTATGTGCATAATTGATATTGACAACAAGTATCAAATCTCATGAATCCATGTCTTTGTAATGTAAGTTAAATTTAAATTGCTAACGATGCACACTGAAATAAACCAAAGGTTAGCTCGCTAACTTGTCCAAGTCTTCACCGTCCATTTACCATTTTCAGCAGGTGATCGTGAATAGAATGGATGGCCATAGAATGTCGCATTGTGTGATGATCTAATGCTGCCTACTTGGTCCATGTCATGATTTGAATTGTGTGATTTAGAAATTTTAAATGGCTTTTGTATTCTCTATTTTTTTACGAAATATCTTTGACTGTTTAATTTAAACTATCATTTAACACTAGCAGTTTAAAGAAATGTTGCCTAATTTATAATTTAGAACTTTGAAAAGTATTTTCCCACATGCTTTGATTTTAATTTTAAAAGATTTTAGATTTAAAAAGAGAATTACATTGTCATGACCTTTTAAAAAGTATTTTGGAAGCATGTATATGTGTGTAATTATGAATTTCATGAATCTTAACAACCTTGCAAACATTGAGTATTTAATAAAAAAAGATCCATAAATGTTGTACTATCATATTGAGTATTTAATTAAGAAGAGATTCATAAATATTATAGTAACATATTTAACGAAAGTCAGATTGGTTACCAAATAAATTATAGACAAGAATAAGTTTTAATAAAGAGCAAGTATCTGTCTTTCATATTACATAAATAACATGTATATATGTAAAGTGTGTTTAGGCAAACATGCTTCTTCTGTAAGGTTGACGGTCATACTAAGAAGGGTAGTATCTTACCTTGTTAAAAAACCAACCTTGTATAAACACATTTGTGTAAGTATTTGTACTAAAATCTCACAAAAGTGTGGATTGATACGTAAGTCAAATTGACCTCAAAAAAACCAAAGTGAGTGGTATGACTTTACTTTTTGTACCAACAAATACTTGGTGAATAGTTACATATATTTCTACTCTTCTACTCATGTGTGTATGCAAAGTTGTTTCTTATCCAAGGGGTCTGATATATATAAAAGATTGTGCTATACATACACACACACACACACACATATATATATATAACAATATTTTCACACCCTTCGTTCGATGAGTATGATGATAACAATAGTAATGATAATAATAATAATTAGCATCAGTTGATGCTAGATATTGGTATATGATAAAATATTCAAAAAATTTCATTAAAAACACATGCAACGGAAGCACTAGCAATGTATGGTATGCCGATAGTTAATGGTATTTTTAGCAATGGTTTATTGTACATTCAACTATTTTTAAATATTTAACCATTCGACAGCTAGCATATTTCAACATTGACATATATATATGTGTGTGTGTTTTTTATTTACTTAGTCCATTATACAAATAGGGCTTCTTTAATTCAAATTATGAACTTATGTAGTTTCTTTCCGCTAAGGCAAAAGTAAGACAATTCATTGAATTGGTTAATTCTGTTTACAGATATCCTTATCCACTCAATTTATTATCTCAATGTTGGATGCTTATGTCTATTGTTTGATTGCTCAGTAATCGTTCCTTACGGATCCCTTTGTCTTAGAGGTTATGGTGAGAATTGGACAATGTCTTCAAGTGTCAGAAATCCATTTAGTAGTTTCACACATAGAAAACTATTTTATATTATATATTTTTCAAGGTATTGGCTTGTTTGCATTCTCAGCAACTCTAAGAATGTAATATATTGTGACTGGTTTTCTTTCTCTTCATCACCGAGGAAACCTAGGCCCTACATCGAAGCCTTGGAATATCTACAGCTTGTTGATCTCATCCCCGTATTGAAGTATGTTTCCACTGTTCTTGTATGTCAACAATTTACATGAACTGTTTAGTGGTGTTCATGCAAATAGATTTATACCAACACTAAGCATTTAGCTGGTTCAATCTAAATGAGGGAAGGGGCTTTAGGAAGTTCACACCATGCTCTAGTTGCAAATGCAAGACACCAAAGCTAAATGGAGAAGTGAAATGAGAATGAGCAATTTTATAACCCTCAACGGCGCCAAAAAAAATTATACAAATGTTGACAATTTCTTTTCCTTGTCCCTTGTCAATCTTATTACTTTATTTGCATTTATGACGCTCAAGAGCAAGGTTAAAGAGTGCAAGTAGTGAAATCCCGACTCCAGAGTCTAATTGGTTTTTTGAAACATAAAAAGGAAATGATTTTATAGTTTTGAGAAGGAAAATCTCCAACTTTTGAATCGGTACACATGAATTGATGAAACATTGCGTTTCAAAGAATCGTGAGGAAAAAGAAGAGTTGGAGGGCGACGGCTGGGGGCTGAGCTGCCGTATAAAAGCCGTGGTGCCACCTGGTTGGACGTGAAGCTAAGGGCCCACGCAGCCCTACTTTGGGCGGTGACGTCGGCGCTGATCTGTGGTTGGACGGTCGGGTCGGACACGCAAAGTGGCAGGACGACGGCAGCCGCCTCTCTCTTCCAACCGTCGCCTTTTGCTTCTTGCTTCTTGGAGGTGTTCTGCCCACGGCTGACGTAACTTGGAGTACGGTGTGCGCGGGGCCCACCGTCTTCCCCACAATTTCATACAGGCCAAAACGGGCTGGCGCGGCAGTAAAGACTAAGGGACCAGGAGGCCCACTGGTGGTGGAGCCCACTTAGCGGTTGGTCCGCGCCGGCTGGGACTTGCGAGGCCCGCCCTCTTTTGGCGAAGAAAACCCGGAAAACCGAAAGGTTCGCCGTAAATCGGTTTTGGGTCAGCCGGCCGACGACACTTCCCGTTTTTGATCCGTTTGAGCAGTTACATCGAGCTGGGTCAGTTTGCTCCCAACCAAGTTGGGTTCCGGCGGACCTAAAAGCTCTTTCTAGCAGTTCAAGTCAGACTCACTTAGTTATACACTTGAAACATTGGATACCCATTTTCATATACGCCTAAAAGTCTTTAACGTTTTATATTTTAATATCTCAAAAACTCTTGGTAATGTGTCAAAAGTTTTGAGGGAAGCCATTGACGGTACACAGAGTTTTTTAGGAAAGTCTTCCACGATGCGCCAAGAGATTATAAGTGAGTCAACTTTTAATGTCATGGTGAGGTATATATATATATATATATATATATATATACATATATTAGGTCAAATCAGCCTCTTAATAGCAGACTATTTAGTTTGTCTCACAAGACTTTTTTTTTATCAAGTTCGCTTCGTATCAAATAACAAGTCTAAGTCCAAACGTCATACCCAATTATCTATTGTGTACCATATTTTCTCTCGCCCTCTCTTTTCTGTTTATGAGCAGCGTGAGTGGGATTAATTATTTTAACCCAGAGGTGGAAGAGGCGATGGATCAGCTCAACGAGCTCAGTTATGGACGCAGCGAAGTGGGCGGAGCGGAAAAAATGGAAAGGCAATAAAGTTTGGAGACTTATTGAACTTTTTTATCCTGCCGCTGCTTCGAAATTGGTTGCGTCTTTCGCTCGTTGGATTCAAACCCAACAAGTCGCTTCGGCAGTGTGAGCGGCTTTAAATTAAAGCAGGGAAAAGAGGAGAAGCTTGTCTCGCATAAAGAGCAAAGCACCGCCGTCGAAGCCCCCCTAATAAGTAATAAGCCTTGCCGCTCTCTGCCGTCTTTTCCGACGGACTAACCCGACTGACCAACCGGGCAGCTCGATGCCCCTGCTTATTTCTGGCCGGCTGCCTTACTTTTATATTTGGCGAACTTGGGATTCGGATTTGGATTGATTGCTCATTACGAGTCATCCATTTGATAAAATTTTAAAATAACCCGAATCAAGTGAATCATTCGTGAAGTCAAGGGCGAGCTTGGCAAACTTTTGATTCATGGTCAGGTTTTTTAGTGATTTGAGTTAACTTAAGCAATTCTCGAACTAACTCGGTGAGTCAGCCAACTCTGATTGCTAGGTTGTGTGATCGGATCTGAAGTAATTAATTATAGAACCATTCATGAGTCTTGATCCGTACAACCCGATTAAGCCCCATTTGGCTAATTAATTTATGGATCCGTTTATGAGTCTCGATCCCAAGTACACGATTAAGCCCCAAGTATTTAGTGATAAATATTATCCATTTATGACTTCTAGATTATACGACAACTTGAAGTCTTCTTTTCATATGAAGGAAGAAATATGCATAAAAAAAAAATCAAGTTCTTGGAATGGGTTAGGTGGATCCGGAATGGTCGGGAACCTACGGATTCGGTTTGGATCCGTGCACTTTGGGCAGCCAGGTCAATTTTTTCTTTCTAAACATGTCTCAGGCCTTTGAAATAGACCATTCCCCATCTCCCCTCCTAACGAAGAAGGTGCGGACGGTTTATGTACAAACAATGTACGAACCGCAAAGTTTGACCTCTCTCTCTCTCTCCCTCTCCTCAAAAATAAATAAACAAGGAATATATGCGTTCACACCGTATTCCTAAATATAATTCTATTTATGCAAAAAATGATTTTTAAGGAAATTTAAAGAATTCAGAAAACATTAGCATATTGTCCAATAGGAGGTTCGATTTAAATTTATGGATCTGAAATCCTAATGATCTTTGAGATCCACCGCGAAACAAATAGAACCTAAAAGTTACAACAAAATTAATAGAAATACTATAATATGTGTTAAAATCATTTGAAAAATATGTACTTAAAAAATGCAACAAAAATGTCATGGTATTTCAACGAAAAACTGGCAATATTGAAAAAAATATCGTACTACATTTTTTTTGTTTTATGTTATTTTTTAGGCGAGATCTATTTCGAAAATATAGTCGATACACGTCAACGCACTATGCCCTTTTGGTTTCACTCGTCCCATTGCCAGAGACAAGGTCATTTTGAAGTAGAGGAGTTGGGCTCCTTCATGTTGTTTCGAGGGTGACGTTTTATTCTAGGATGCACTCATTCTATTTGTCAAATAATGCGTGTAACCTATACTTTTGCAGATATAAAATTAGTTCACAACATTAATGGTATGCAATGCAAATAAAACAATTTGTAAAAGTTGAAGTGGATTCGTCCTCTTTTTTGAGTCATGTCAATGAAAAAATTACATACTGAACTGACCTCATGTTAAGATAAGCCACAGAGCTTATCCCAGATAAAGCTAGTAAGTACTTGCCGAATAGTTTAAACAAATAGACTGTGAGAATAATTGGTTTCCAACTCGGGGAGATGCGAATTCATTTCCCAAAAGCAAACAATCAGAATTTCTTATGTGACGAAACAAGCAAAGAAGCTTCGAACGGTGTTCCACGAAGCTAAGCTGCTCCGAGCCACGGGAGTCATGCACAGAACAACAACCATCGGCTGGTTTCTTGGAAATTAAGTCGAAGTGCTGATGCACTTTTTTAAACAAGTGGAAAAATCTTCCGACGCGTTTTTCCTTCAGTTGTCGTCATCCGTGAGAGAGAGAGAGAGAGCAAAAACGCCTCGCCCAGCCGGCAGCCGCCCCCCTTCCCGGCCTCCCCTTCCGAAAAAAAACAAAGCGCCGAGCGAGGCAAAGGCCGACGTCGGGGCCCGCCAACCGCCACCCAGATGACGACAGACAGTAAGAAAAACAGGGAAAAATGGAGGAGGAAAGGAACTCCGGTTCCTTCAATGGAAACAGACGCAGAGCGAGGAGGGGAGGGCCCCGATGCCAGCTCCCTTCCCCTACCTCTCCTCCACCCCCACATTCAATGACCAACTTAACCGACGGAGGAGACGTTGATTAAAAAGCGCAATAAATCCACCGCAGTAAAAGAAAGTGAAAGGCAATAACCCCTTCGTCTTCAAGAATCAAGACTATTCGCTTCCCTCCTCCCTCTCTCTCCGGCCACCGAACACCCCAAGCACGGGATCAACGGCGTCGAGAGAGAGAGAGAGAGAAGGTCAATAAATGCTGCCTCGAGTTCACCGACCACCGTCGCCGTGCAATTAATCTACCCAGAGGGACCATAGGGCTTTTAAGTCGCCGTCAGCGGGGCCACAACGTCATGCAGCCGCGACTGACCTTTTGACTCCACCCCACTTCGCCCGCTCATCCTCGCCTTCCGGTCCCGGCCTCACCACCACCACCACCACCACCCCTGTCCCCTTCACGTCATCCATCGTCATTTTCCTTCTCTACACGCCTGCTCTACGCGGGTACGCCCTAAGGCAGTATATCACTCATCCTTCTTTTCCATCGTCATCATGGCAGTATTGTCTTAGTACGTACCTCCACATGTGACATCCATCATGCGCCTCGCAGAGGGCGGGTCCCGCCTCCGGCAGCAGCCGCCCCCCATATTCGCGCCGATGGACCCCGAGCGACGTCCTTCCCACGTACACGAAACCTGCCCACTGCCAAGCAAGACGGTACACGTATGCTTTGCCGATCACGAATCTCCAAACTGATTGGTCAGACCGCACCGACCCCCACTCGATGCTATCCGCGCCGCCCCCCTTCCTCTTCCCCCGCCGATTGAATAATTACAAAAGTGGTGATCCGAAAGAATTTAAAAAGCGTAATCCGGTCCGCCGATTAAAAAATAATTGCCTGCCGGAATATCCAGACGACCGACGGACGAAAGAAACTTTGCGTAGATCAAGCAACACATATCGCTATTAGCACAGCCACGAGATCTGAAAAAACTGTTCGTCAATTTGTATTTCACGTTCACATCACCAAGCACAGGCGATGTGCTCTGGCTAGATTAGATTCATGATTGAAAAGATACATAACCGCGATATCGGGAAACAGAAAAATAAGTAGATGTATGTACATAATGGTGCCGAACAGGTGGTGGCTCCGATCCGGTAGTTAAGACAAAAAGAAGAGGGTAAGGAGGAAGCAAAAATGGATGGATGCAGAGATAGATCCCGAAGCCGGAGGGTTCAGTTCTTCGGATGTACGCCAGAATCCGGTCCAAGTTAGGCGGACTCTGGTGGAGGGAGGTTCAGGTCGAGATCCAGACTCTGTCGCTGCGGGACGTCGACGACGACGGACGACGAGTCGGAGTCGCTGTGGGTGGCTCCGCCGTCAGAGGTGCCGGCTTGGAACGCTTCCGCATCGATGCCGACGAGACGCGGGTCGAAGGCGACGGCGGGAGGGTTCTCGGATCGGACGAGCGCGTTGAAGAAATAGAACGGGTGCGCGACGGGGATGGAGCGGGGATGGAAGGGGAAAAAACAACCCACGGCAGCCGGTGCCGGGACAGAGGTGCCGGGATGCCGGAGGTCGAGGTCGAGATCGACCGCCTTCAGTTGCTGATGCGCCACCTCCTTCTCGCCACCGGATCCAGCCCCATCTCGGCTCGTGGACTCCACGGTACTGCTCTGACTGGGGCTCCGAATGCTGTTTCCGTCTCCGACGTCCCGGGCGCAAGGCGGGATGGTAAGAGGCAATGCGTAGGCTACCGGAAAGTTCGTCTTCGCCTTCGAACCCCGGAACTCCGTCGCGGCCGCGTCATAGGCTCGGGCTGCCTCCTCCGCCGTGTCAAAAGTTCCCAACCACACCCGGCTCTTCTTCCCGGGATCCCTAATCTCCGCCGCGTACCTTCCCCACGGCCTTTTCCTCACGCCCCTGTAATGTACCTCCTTCGCGAGGACGGCCCCCGCCAGTCCTGCCGCTGCTCCGGATTTCGACCTAGGCGCCATAGCTTAACCTCCCGTCGGAGAAGCAGAAGCCAACCGGAAATGATGAAAAACGAGAAGAAGCGCAGAAAGAACAGACCCAAGGTAGGACGGAGGATCTCTGTGCCTTCTTCCCTGGGCTTGAGAGTTGAGAGAAAGAGAGGGAGAGAGTCGGAAGGTGATGAGCGGAGGACAGGTAGTGGAGGAGGATGAGAGGACATGGGGAGTTGGGCCTTTCTTTATAGGGAAGGCCGTAGCGGGAGGAAAGGGGTGGGGTCAGTTGGGAGCGGCTTCTCAGGGGAACGATCGGCGCAGTCAACGGCCGCTTGACTATCCTTTCCTTGCTGTTTTTCTTTGGCTTGCCGCCGCCCCCGCCTCTAAGATGGCGGCATCGAGATTAATGCAGAGGAAGCCACGTGGAGGGAACAGCAGAAGAATCGTGGATGGCGGTCGCTTCGCGGCGGCTAACCCCACGATGCCCGCTTTCGGTGTCGCTATTACGGGGAGAGGAAGGAGAGGCGGCAGCGGATGGAGACCTCGTCGTCTTTATCTCTTGGTGGTGTGGCCGCCAACCGCTGGGCCCCCCTTCTCTATCGCTCTCTCTCTCTCCATGGAAATCGCTCTGTCATTTCCTTGCCGAACGGGTCTCTCTCTCTCTCTTCGAAAGGAGAAGAAAGGGTGTGGGGCGGCTGTTTAACCACTCTGCTGCGTGGCCGACAACTGGGGGAGGGGCCACTCGAAGCTTCGTTTCCCTCCACGCCCTCCTTTTCTGGCGCCTTTAACCAATGTCATTCAGACACACAAGGACCCTTCTAGCAGTTCTTTCAGCGGGGCCGCTTCTTTTCTTTTTTTGGTTTTTCAAATTATTTTTATTTTATTTTATTTTATCTGTCCTTCAGCTTTTGGTGCTGTGGTTGGGTCCGAAATGACCGTCCACCCCTGTCATGTTCCCTGCTCGTTTTGTACGATCTATCGTCTTGGACCCACCGACCCTCGTTTGGTCTGCCTAGCACTTGGGTCACTGCGTGGATTCGCCCTCACTTTCACCGAGCCCACCTCCTCCAGAGTCCAATTTTCGTAGCAAAGGAAGGGGGCTCACTTAATTAATGCGTGGCGTTTGGGGTTTGAAAGAGATGGACATTTCCGTGCCAATCCTCCTTTTAAAGGTATGCGTGTCATCAATTCGATACAGCTGCGAAAATATAAAACTTTTAAACCTGCATAATCAACTTCCAATCCTACCCGCATGCCATCTCGCCCATATTGGTATAGATACGCGCCGATACAATAGACGACTGAAAAAATAAATTTACTTTTCATGTCATTTTTTAAGGGTTAACATATGTGGAAGAATATATCAGCTCAACCCATTGTTTTTCTTTGTTTCCCTACCGAATGAAAAGAAATTTTATAACATTAGACGGCAGGACACATTAAGAATGGTTTCCTCGATTTATATGAATGAGATTTAAGTCACTTTGTTTGTTCAATTATAGTTTATTCAACGTGCTTCACTGTATATGTTTTGCTCTAGTATAAAGCTAGTTAATCTAAAATACACTCGTGCATTCTCTTACACATGTATTGAGAAAAGAGATCCATATGTTGGTCTGTAACTGATAAAGGGGCACTTGTCATTGTTGTATTTGCATGTTTTAATCATAATATGTGCATGACCACCACAGCGTGTTACTGACGACTATAGATTGTGGAAATTAAGTACTTGAGGATTTGAAACTATATTTACCAGCTTAACTAGTTGTTGTTCGTATATGTCGGCCATTGAACTTCTTGCTGATGTCGGGCTTTTCTTGCTATTTCTCCTACGGTTGCCACGAGGACAAAAATATTTAAGCATGGCGAAGGCATACATACCTAAAAATGGTCTCTTTTAATTAATTTATCCTTGTTTTAGGCATACAAGGATCCATTGGAGCACTATCCTTGGAGAGCACTTGGAGCGCCTATGCATGGTGTTGGGAGTCGTTGGGGACAACCAACCCTATGCAAAGTTCTCTCAAGCTGACCCGAAATATTATCGGGCTGGTCCGGGTGGGCTCGATAACAGTTTTTTAATATATATTTTATTATTATATATATAATTATAAAATTTTATTACAATTCTTAATATTTATATATCATTTTATATTAAAACTATATATTTAATAATGTAATAAGACCGCGCTTGGGTTCGAGTGTTAAGCCTGGTTTCATGTTTCAGGCCAACTTCAACCCGACTTTTGTCGGGTCCGCTTGATGCTCAACCTTAACCGTTTCCCAAACCAAATGTAATCCACTGTCACTAGTAAAACTCAATTTCCCCCAATTATCGCCCAAATAAAACACATCATAGCAAATGCCTGATTCCCCACATACAACGATTCCCATCTCGATCCTCAAACCAGCATTCGAATACCAGAAATAAGATTACTCGGCAAACACATTGAACAAGAGCAAGAAATGGTGGTGAGCACCGTGGAGGGCTGCTGAGCATCGTAGGCTTGCTTCCAGGTGAGAGATGAAGGGCTTACCTCGAAACGGACTGAACAAATGGCAGTGGGCACTGTGGAAGGTAGGTAAACGGACTGATCAAATGGCGGTGAGCACCGAGAAAGGTTACTGCTGAGCACCGTGGGCTTGCTGCGGAAGGCAAGAGGGAGGAGGAGGAGCGGCTGCGTCCCTTCGAAGTGGCAAGACGAGAAGAAATTTCATCCGTGGTAATCAGGTCGGACAGAAAACCAGAGACTCATGTCCCCGCTCTCGCCACCGAGAGCGCGGATATTCATTTCCTGCGTGAGAATGCGCAGACAAAACCTGTATGGAGCGGATATAAATCTGCCTGCTACAGTGATGTCTGCCTGATTCAAACGCTGACGCCCCCTTAAACGCAGTTTTGAGCAGAAAAAAAAAAACCTCACTTGAGCCACATAGTTACACCAGAACTGGAACATGGGCATTGCACCCAACAAGCCCGAGATTCATATTAAAGCAAAGTCGATCGATCATTGCTTATCTAACCCAGCAGCAAATCGAAGGTCTATTTGCCTCCCCTCTCATCTCCGATCGCCTCCCTCTCCGCCTGAGCACCATTCGCTGGATCTCTCTGAGCTCTCCCTCATGCACGTCGGAACTGTAGCAGATTGGTCACTGCTTATCTCGCCTCCCTGTTGTCTACTTAATCTCCCTCTTAGTGCTTGCCAGATCTCGTATCAAATTGATGTTGTGGCTCTCCTCCCTATCATTGATCCATCTGATTCATTCTAGGGTTTGCAAGAGGAATCTCAGTTTGTTGTAAGTAGTAATCTATCGATTGTTCATCTTTATTGTTTCCCTTGCTTTCTAGGGCTTCTTAACACACAATTTTTTCTTCTTGTCAAGAGGTGGGGAAGTTTCTCTCTCTATCTCTCTATCTTTGTCCCTCTACGATCGATTTTGTTGACCATACCTATATGGTGTTGAGAGTTTTCTGTAACACTCTCTCATTCCGCCAGCATTCTGCAGCCTTTTTCCTCCGCCACGGTCGAGCAAGCCAGACATTTCTCTAACCTTCTTGACATCTGCCAGGTAAATCCCTCCCTCTTTCTCTCTCTCTCTCACGTCAGAGCAAACTTTTGAACCACCGGTTAGGGCATTCCTCTATAGTTTTTTCTCATTCATCATAGTCTTTGAATTCCTTCGTTTAGCATTGCTTCTGCTGATTTGTCTAGCTTTCTCTTACACTTTGAGTTTATTTAGTTAAAATTTCAAATTTATTTTTTACTATATTGTTTAATGGAGCGATGGAAAAATCAGACCCAGCTGCCTCGCATTTCGGTCGTTGCTTGTGGCTGAGTTTGTGATACTGAATTCTAGAATTCTTTGTTGGTTTGCTTGTTTTCAAGTCTTGAATTGTGGAAGAAAGCAACGACAGTAAAAGAATTTTCTGTTTCCCCTTTTCAAAGTACTAACAAGAAACTTCCTGGGAACTTGAAGGCTCACCTTATGAGAAGCTTTTCATAAGCACGGGAGTAAATAATTTTTTCCCTTTCCTGCTGTGAAACTTCGTATAGAGAACAAACTCTTAAAAAATGAATGTGCCACTATGGAATTATGTTTCCTTGATACTATTAGTTCCTTTTCGTGTTAAGAGTAGCTCTATTTTCTTCATTCTAATAATTGATTACCACTAGAAAACGTTTCCAAGCATAATATTTTCAATACAAATTCGTCTTTGTTCCTCTTGTCCTTATTCATAGTTTTCACCATTTCTTTCTTAGTAACTATGTTCCCAGGAATCTGAACTAAAAACACTTAACAGTCCCCATACGACAGTGAAACTGAAGTACATTAAAAAGAACTTGGTAAAGAGTTCCTTTCGGTGTATAGTTTGTGTGAATCATTAGAAGTTTACTTTCTTGATCCACGAAATTTGGGTGCAAAATCACTTAACTAACCATGCTATGCGAGAGAGATTCTAAGTCATAAACTAAGAACAGATGTGAGGTCATCAACTATTGTGCATGTTCTACTTCTATTATTTTTACGTTCAAAAGAGTAAAGAGGCCGAGAAGAGAACCTTAAATGCCACATTTGAACGGCTAGTGTTGAAAATGTTTACTGCACCTCAGACCTGTTTTGATTCATCTTCATAGAAACAACAATTTTGTTTACATAATAAATGGAAAAATATATGAAAATAGAGAAACCAATGATTTGGTTTGCCATTTGGCATTGACAACTGTAGCTATACTGGGGCATTATGTGCCTCAAATGGCCCATGTCATCCTATGAAACGACAAGCATCCCAACAGAACCACCGCCATCAACATCAAAATAATAACTGTAAGTCCTTTTACTCTCCTTTTCATCCTACGATTGAAAGGCTGATCAGCTGTACATTTTAGGACTGCAAAAAGTCTAATGTGTAAATAGGATTTTATATGGTTTTGTTAGACATGATGAAGTCAGTATTCAGTAGTGTAAAGCTGGAGTCACGTTAGAGTCCTTAGAGTTAGGCTGGCCATTTAGATGGACACTGTCTGTAGGTTGGGTCATGGTAACAGGTTGGTTAACCCACCCTAGCGTACACTTGTATAAGTTGAGAAGGCATTAAACCCTAAAGGCACGACAAAATTTACCCTGTTTAGTGAAGGATGGGCTTTCATTAAGGCTCTGTGCATGAGTTTGTGTGGGCGGCGTGCAGTAAGATTACGTGGAAGGAAGTCTTCGCAGCAATAGAAGCACAACAAGAGAGCACGGAGTTGACAACGGAATTAATGAGCCACTGACTGCAGGCTGTTGAACGCCAAAATCAGGAAGCAGAAGCGAGAATGGAGGCATTCATGGCAGACCACTCCTCCCTCGCGGCGATGATGAGGGAGATTCTTCACCATGGAAGGGGAATGATGCCGACCAGCACTGACCGCACTAAATCAGGTGAGTTACGGTCTCCAATTGAAAATCCCCCTCTTCTCCCATCTTCCTCTCAACCCTCATCCCCTCCTCTACACCCAGCTCTTCCACCGTCGGCCGTGGGAACGTTGGAGGTACCATTGTCTGCCAATGACATGAGAACGTGTTCGGTGACATGGAAACAGCCGAGGATGGATTTCTCTTGATTTTCAGGTGAAGATCCTCTGAGCTGGATTTTCAAGGCAGAAGCTGGATTTTCAAGGCAGAACAGTTCTTTGATTGCCATGGCATCGTCAGGAGCTGCGTGTCAATTATGCAGTAGGGCATTTTGAGGGAACATCCATCCGATGGTGTAGATTGCTTGTGATGGAGCAACCAAGGATGAATTGGGAAGGCTTCTGATACGAGCCTGCCTAAGACAGGACACAGGTGATGCAGAGAGACGGCGAGCCACCCCGGCCAAGCGTCGAGGAAGTGGGGAGGCCCGTTCTCTGCCGCCACGGGGACGAGCCAGAATAGTGGATGAGGTTGTCGTCCCGGAGTCAGCTACTTCCATTGGACCAGATTTGGGCGAAGGAGGCAGCATGATGCCGTCTAGGACCAGCCATACCAGCGCCGAAGGGCGCCGAAGATGGTCACTTACGGCCGAAGGTGGCGCCGATGGGCGTGAGACAGCCGACGTCATCGGGGCTTCGAGCCGAGCAGACGCAGTCCCCACCCGCCGAGCAGGGAAAGAGCTGATGGTCGACCCGCGATTAGATTTATATGTGGCTAACTTTTCGTGTGACAGGGTCGAAGAGGAACCCGGGCCTAGTGGGACCAAGGAATTAGCCAACGCACTGGGCGTTGGACAAGAGCAGAAGGAGGACGACCCGGACTCGGCTGCACGCGATATGAGGACTACCCTACTTACGTCTGGGTGAAGCGGGTTGACCGTGCAGAATGGTCTTTCTTTGATGCTTGTATATATATTCTTTAGACTTTGACCTTTATTACTGTATGCTTTATTAGTTTGGAACCGGTTCAGCAGCCAACCCGGTTCACTCAAGCTATATAACGCTTGAGCTCTATTGTACATGGATGTTTTTTGAAAATCAAATCCCGATTTCTCTCTTTTCCTCTCGATTTTCTCTCTCCCCCGCACGAGGGTTTGCTCTCTCCACGACGAGGGACATCTTTCCCTACCTCCCGACGCTTCTTCCTCCTCGACCCCATGTCTCTTCTGTCTCCCTCACGCGTCCCTACCCCCGACGCCGTCCTCTACAGTCGCCCGTGAGGTCCAAACCTTGCACGTCGCCCTCTTGCCCCGGCTGAAGCCTTGCAGCCTTGCAAGACACCTCTGCCGCACCACCTACTTCATCTCCTCCCTTTCTGCCACCCCAAAGGACTCGATCTCGGCTGAATAAGGTTGCCACTAGTCACTCCTCGTCTGGACGGCGCCGTAGCTCTGTTCTGAGGAGGATCCGACGCCCAGCAACTGACGAAAAGCCCCGCCGGAAGCACACGGACCTCCAACGGCGATTCCAGCCAATTCTGCCCAAGCAGCGGCAGCTTCCCCAATTCTTCGTTAGAAAATTGGGGGAAACCCCCAAATCGGTGATCTCACTAACTTTTCTCCTCCTTCAAGTTGTTTATCTTCCATTCCTTGCTTTTGAAAGGTTTTGGATGTGGTTTGATGGAGCCGTGAGGAGAAATCGTGCCTCCTTGCCTTGCCGTGAAACCCCTGCCGCGCACCTCAGTCCAGCCCCTGTTCAGCTCAACGACTTGGCTCTAGGGTGGGCTGTTGCCCTCCAAATTCTGGGCGTTCCTGCATAATCATCCCGGCAACCTCCCTACCAATTTTCAGCCCAATCCAACACCTGGGCAAATTTTGGTGAATTTTTCACGATCGGCGGCCCTGTTCTGCGGTAACACGCTGCCACCAGCCTGTCGCCTGCCACAGCCAGCGAGGTTCATCAGAGACCAGAGCTTGGAAGGAAGATCGTCTCTGGCTCAAATTTGGTCCACTCCTCCGTAACTATTGGACGGCGCTACAGACCAAAAATCAGCTCCATTGGAGTCTCCTACGATTTTTTGTGATTTTTCGAAGTGGCCGGTTCCCTGCCCCCAACCGTGTATCAGACTCTCTAGTCTCGTCTGTGGGAAGCTGAAGCTCCTGCTGCTTTGCAGCGCGCCTGCGCCGGCGTTCAACGGTGCTTGCCACACCCCACTGCCAACTGCTCCTGGGGTTTTGAATCTCACATGGTGACGCTTCTCTACTTCATGAGACTAAACCTACTTGTTTAATTAAGCATTGACTACTCGGTTTGCTGTTTTGAGGGTTGCTTGAAGAGCCGCACGGTACCAGCCGGGAGGAGCTGGGAGCAAAGGCTGCCTGGCAGCACGCGCGCACCGGCGTTAATCGGTGCTAGTCTCACCCCATACGTACGCTCCCAGGGTTCCTATTGTCGTTTGGTGAAGCTCCTCTACATTAGCCTCCTTATCCTTGTGAATTGCGTACTTGGTAATTGCCCAGTTGCTTGTGATTGAGGGTGTAGCCAAGGTGCGGCAAGGAGCGTGGAAGAGGATGGTACTCACCTGACGTGCCATACATTTGCTGGTTACCGAGGGCCTTGGACTTCTGCCCTTGGTCGTGGCGCTGGGCTAGCCCCAACGAGGTTTGCCTCACTCTTCCCCCTATAGAACGGGGTGGGTTTAATCGCTTTAACTGTGTCGTGGACCTACCTAAGGGATGGGGAATGCTTTGCACGTCTAGGCATGTATGAATGGTTTGTGAGTAAGTTTGAGGGCTTATTTGTACGCTACGCTTGTAAGGCCTGGAACCCTTCTGTTGTAGTAGGTTTTGACCTAGTGTAGGCGGGAAAAGCCATCCTTGTATCCCTACCCCTGGGCATTGGCTGGGTTTGTCCCCAATGGGATAACATTTGGCTTGTAATCTTAATATCTCCTTCACTGGAAGCGTCCCTGAAGAGGTCTTGGGAGGTCAGGATAGTAGTGCAGACAGATTTTCAGCGGCAGCTACAGTGCCTTCGGTCTGCGTCCTACCAATAGGTATCAGAGCCCACTTCAGGAAACAGATTTCGATGTACTTTCTGACGGATTGCTCCGTTTGAGTTTGGCAGCTATGGCACCCCGTAAAGATAAGCATATTGCCAAGGATATCGAGTCTCAGGAGGTAACCGAGGAGGAGATGGTTGTTGAAACTGCGGTGGAAGCCCCGCAGCCTAGCATGAAGGATTTCATGGCCATATTGGTGAGATTGCAGGAGCGCCTTGACAACCTCGAGAAGAAAGAGGATATCCGCAGGGTTGTGGAGCGTCTTGACAATATTGAGAGGAGGCTGCTTGAGGCTCCTTCAGCTGCCCCACCCTTGCCCCCGGCCTCAGCCAGCCATGATGTTCCTAGCACCTCCTATACGCAGCAGGGCGGATTGTCTGAGTCAGCTATGCGACAGATGCTTAATCAGATGCAGCAGACTATCATACAGTCGGTTAGACCGTCAAATGGGAAATGTTTACTCTCCCCGCCGACTAGGGAAGGCCGTAGTGCTACTATTGCTCCACCTCTCCAAGGAGATAACGCAGAATTTGATGAAGACAAGGGTGAAGAGCACTATCAGGGTGGCCGTAAGGCGCAAAACAGGGATAGGTTCCCCCCTAGAAGACAAGGGGGATTGGATGACAGGATGCCCACTTGGAAGTTAGAATGCCCTATGTTCAATGGCAAGAATACTAGGGATTGGCTCTATAAAGTAGAAAGGTATTTTCAGTGTTTGGGAGTACCCCTAGAGCATCAGCTTACTTATGCCATGCTTTGACTTGAGGGACCTGCCCTCAAATGGTATCAATACATTACCCACAGAAATCCCAACATCGGATGGGCAGACTTTCGGGCTGCTATGATGCGTAGATTTGAAGATTCTCGGTTTGCAGACTTCAATGTTCAGCTCAAATCATTAACGCAAACAAGTTCAGTGATAGACTATCAGGACCAGTTCGAGAGCCTCGCATGTTTAGTGACTGGATGGGACGATGAAGCTCTAGTTGGGGTGTTCATTGGCGGGCTTCAACTCGAAATTCAGCTGTCAGTCTTAGGCCAACCATCCAGAGAACTCCAAGAGTGTATGCGTGTTGCTAGACATAAGGAGGATAAAATGAGAAGAAAACAAGAGATAAGGAAATCCTACAAGGATGTTCAGAGGGAAAAGAAGCATTATGAGAAACCACCATCACCTCGGGCTATCAAGCCTGCCTCAGGTAAAACGCATGAGGGCTGACCTACCTTTCAGGATAGGGTGCCCATTAGATATATTTCTAAGGCCAAAAGGGATGATCTTATCAGAAGAGGTTTATGCATTAAATGTAAAGAGAAATGGGAGCCCAAACACGTATGTAGAACTTTCCAGCTGGTTGTGGTTCTTGAAGAGACTGGTGAGGGAAGTACCACAGAGAACCCTAGTGGAGAAGTAGAGGAGGAAGCTGTCCAAGAGCAGCCAGGATCACCTAGTGGAGAGTGTCACACCATTACCAACCCCAGCCGCCCCCGGTCTATGCGTATGGTTGGGGCCATTCAGTCTAAAGGAATGATTGTCTTTCTGGATTCAGGGGCCTCCCATAACTATATAAGCACAGAGGTTGCTCAAAATTGGGTTGCACCTTGTCACCGAACAGACCTCTCACTGTTGTTGTTGGAAATGGTGTCTGTCTCACTTGCAAGCATGTTTGTAGGGCAGTGAATTTGATGATGCAAGGAGAGCCTTTTATCGTTGACTTACTGGTCCTACCCATTGAGGGAGCCGATGTTGTTCTAGGGGTTCAGTGGCTGGAAACCCTTGGAGATATTGTGTGGAACTTCGCCAGGATGCGAATGAGATTCCAGAAGGGAGAGGGATGTAAGAATGTTACACTTCAGGGCATTAAGCCTAATGTTTCACCCAAGGCAGCACTTAAGCCTATTGCTGCCCAGCACCTTGATGTTGGATTATATCAATGGCCACAGATGTACCTCCTGCGGCCGAAAATGACGATGAACAAGTGCCGCCAGAAATTCAGCATCTCCTGGGACAGTTTGTGGACGTTTTTGTTGAGCCAAAGGGGCTCCCTTTTCCTCGATCCTATGATCATCAAATTAATTTGACCCATGGTACTGAGCCTATCAATGTCAGACCTTACTGCTATGGGTATGTGCAGAAGTCAGAGATCGAGAGGCTAGTGAAAGAAATGTTAGAAGGGGGCATTATCAGGCCCAGTAGCAGCCCCTATTCCTCGCCCGTGCTCCTAGTGAAGAAGAAGGACGAAACTTGGAGGTTTTGTATTGATTATAGAGCTTTGAATGAGGCTAGGTGAAAGACAGGCATCCGATCTCAGTGATTGACGAGCTTTTGGATGAATTGGCAAGTGCCACCATCTTCTCCAAGTTAGATTTGTGGGCAGGGTATCATCAGATACGAATGAATGCTAATGACGTCCACAAGACAGTTTTTCGAACTCATGATGGGCACTATGAGTTCCTGGTCATGCCCTTTGGCCTAACCAACGCTCCAGCCACGTTTCAGCGTTGCATGAATGATATATTCCAGCCACACTTGAGAGATTTCATTCTTGTTTTCTTTGATGACATACTCGTATACAGCCGGACGATGGAGCAGCACATAGATCACTTGGCACAGACTCTAAATTTGTTACGTGAGCACAGCTTGTTTGCCAAGTTATCTAAATGCAGTTTTGGTCAGCCCTCTATTGGCTACTTGAGGCATATTGTATCTAAACAGGGTGTGATGACAGACCCTGAAAAGCTTCTTGTAATGAAAGAATGGTCGCTTCGCAAGGATTTACGAGGGCTGAGAGGGTTTTTGGGGCTAACGGGCTACTACGGCCGATTTGTTCAGAACTATGGGATCATTGCAGCTCCTCTAACTAGTATGTTGAAGAAAGGCCAGTTTGTGTGGACAGACAAATCCAAGGCAGCCTTTGACCGTTTGAAGGAGGCGATGATGTCTTCTCCTGTTTTAGCCCTTTTGGACTTCACTAAGCAGTTTGTAGTGGAGACGAATGCATGTGATAGTGGAGTGGAGGCTGTGCTCAGTCAAGATAAGCACCCCATCGCTTTTATGTCTAAGGCTCTCACTAGCCGAGCTAGACCGTACTCGACATATGACAAGGAGCTCCTGGCTATTGTTTGGGCAGTCACTAAATGGAGGCCATATCTTCTTGGCAGACGTTTTGTCATCAGGACAGACCACCATAGCCTTAAGTATATGCTTACTCAGAGACTCTCCACCCCCGTCCAGCAGAGATGGCTTGCGAAGCTCCTTGGGTACGACTTTCAGATAGAATATAAACGGGGTCCTGATAATACTACAGCGGATGCAATGTCCCGGTTACTTGAGCAGATGATGACGCTTTCAGTACTTGAGACCGATCTGTGAGATCGAATTGATGCTGAACAGATGAGGGACACTGATTTGCGGCTCTTGAGGCACTCTTTACGTGACAACCCAGGGTCGAATCCCTTGTATAGCCTTAGAGGGAATTTATTGTACCGTAAAGGGCGGATTGTCGTGCCTGCAGGGTCAGCCTTAAAATGTGAATTGCTTCTTCACTTCCATGCTTCACCCGCGGTCGGCCACGAGGGAGTGGCTAAGACCCTCCACCGGATTAAATCTCAGTTTTGGTGGAAAGGATTGCGAGCTGATGTTAGGGAGTTTGTTAGACAATGTCAGATCTGTCAGCGTGTAAAGTATGAGGCAACTAAGCCTTTTGGGCATCAGCAACCCTTACCTGTTCCTACTAGGCTGTGGGCTGATATTTCTATGGATTTCATTGATGCCCTGCCTCGCTTAGAAGGCAAGGAAGCTATTCTTGTGGTAGTTGATCGCCTGACTAAATATGGACACTTCGCCCCTCTGCCCAGGCACTACCACGGGCCTCTTGTCGCTGAAGTCTTTCAGGACTTTATAGGGAAGTTACATGGCATGCCCATCACTATTGTTTGTGAGAGGGATTCTATTTTCCTGAGTTCTTTCTGGAAAGAATACATGAGCAAGGCTGGCACTACTCTCAATTTTAGCACTGCCCACCATCCTCAGACCGATGGACAGAGTGAGGTGGTCAATCGCACGCTTGAGACATACTTGCACTGTTATGTGGGAGATAGGTCAGCCACTTGGGTTCGACACCTTTCATGGGCCGAATGGGCCTACAACACCAGCTTACATGGGGGCACAACTATGACACCTTACCAGGCTCTGTACGGGGTTCACCCCCTCGGATACCGAGATATGAAGGGGACACTGCCAGAGATGAGGACGTAGATTGTAGTCTGAGGACCCGAGAGGATGTTCTAGCTACACTCCGGCGAAACATCTTACGGGCACAAAATCGAATGAAACAGGTATATGATAAAGGTCGGAAAGACCGTGAGTTCGCCATCGGAGACTATGTTTGGTTGAAGCGTCTGCCCCTCAAGCAGAAGTCGTTACTGGGGCAGCCTTACTCGAAGCTGCTTCCGAGATACTACGGTCCCTACCCTGTGTTACAGAGGATCGGCTGGGCAGCTTACCGCCTTGCGTTACCAGCCACTGCTCTCGTACATCCTGTATTCCATGTGACACGCCTTAAGCCGCATGTGGGAGAGCTTCCTGCACAAGTAGAGCACATTCCAGATCAGCTGCCTCGCCCCTATAGGATACTCAAACACCACTATGTGCAGCGACAGGGTCGCACACGTCATGAGGTCTTGGTTGAGTGGGAGGGACCAGACCAAGGCACCTCCTCGGAGGAGTTTGACTAGATCGCCCACAGGTTCCCTGATGCACGAGCTTGGGGACAAGCTCAAACTCAGCGGGGTGGATCTGATACGGGCCTGCCTAGGAGCCTGTCGAGACAGGACACAAGTGATGCCGAGAGACGGCGAGCCACCCCGGCCAAGCGTCGAGGAAGTGGGGAGGCCCGTTCTCTGCCGCCACGGGGACGAGCCAGAATAGTGGATGAGGTTGTCGTCCCGGAGTCAGCTACTTCCATTGGACCAGAT
>JAANDH010000619.1:0-84627 GCA_011799765.1 Nymphaea thermarum | reverse complement strand
TTGGGCGAAGGAGGCAGCACGATGTCGTCTAGGACCAGCCATACCAGCGCCGAAGGGCGCCGAAGATGGCCACTTACGGCCGAAGGTGGCGCCGATGGGTGCGAGACAGCCGACGTCATCGGGGCTTCGAGCCGAGCAGACGCAGTCCCCACCCGCCGAGCAGGGAAAGAGCTGATGGTCGACCCGCGATTAGATTTATTTGTGGCTAACTTTTCGTGTGACAGGGTCGAAGAGGAACCCAGGCTTAGCAGGACCAAGGAATTATCCAACGCACTGGGCGTTGGACAGGAGCAGAAGGAGGACGACCAGGACTCGGTTGCACACGAGATGAGGACCACCCTACTTACGTCTGGGTGAAGCGGGTTGACCGTGCGGAATGGTCTCTCTTTGATGCTTGTATATATATTCTTTAGACTTGGACCTTTATTACTGTATGCTTTATTAGTTTGGAACCGGTTCAGCAGCCAACCCGGTTCACTCAAGCTATATAACGCTTGAGCTCTATTGTACAGGGATGCTTTTTGGAAATCAAATCCCGATTTCTCTCTTTTCCTCTCGATTTTCTGTCTCCCCCGCACGAGGGTTTGCTCTCGCCACGGCGAGGGACATCTTCCCCGATCTTCTCTCTCGCGTCCCTACCTCCCGACGCTTCTTCCTCCTCGACCCCATGTCTCTTCTTTCTCCCTCACGCGTCCCTGCCTCCGACGCCGTCCTCTACAGTCGCCCGTGAGGTCCAAACCTTGCACGTTGCCCTCTTGCCCCGGCTGAACCCTTGCAGCCTTGCAAGACACCTCTGTCGCACCGCCTACTTCATCTCCTCCTTTTCCGCCACCCCAAAGGACTCGATCTCGGCTGAAGAAGGTTGCCACTGGTCACTCCTCGTCTGGACGGCGCCGTAGCTCTGTTCTGAGGAGGATCTGACGCCCAGCAACTGAGGAAAAGCCCCCGCCAGAAGCACACGGACCGCCGGCGGTGATTCCAGCCAATTCCACCCAAGCGGCGGCAGCTTCCCCAATTCTTCGTTAGAAAATTGGGGGAAACCCCCAAATCGGTGATCTCACTAACTTTTCTCCTCCTTCAAGTTGTTTATCTTTCATTCCTTGCTTTTGAAAGGTTTTGGATGTGGTTTGATGGAGCCGTGAGGAGAAATCGTGCCTCCCTGCCCTGCCGTGAAACCCTTGCCGCGCACCTCAGTCCAGCCCCTGTTCAGCTCAACGACCTGGCTCTAGGGTGGGCTACATTAGCCTCCTTATCCTTGTGAATTGTGTACTTGGTAATTGCCCTGTTGCTTGTGATTGAGGGTGTAGCCAAGGCGCGGCAAGGAGCGTGGAAGAGGATGGTACTCACCTGACGTGCCATACATTTGCTGGTTACCGAGGGCCTTGGACTTCTGCCCTTGGTCGTGGCGCTGGGCTAGCCCCAACGAGGTTTGCCTCACTCTCCCCCCTATAGAACGAGGTGGGTTTAATCGCTTTAACTGTGTCGTGGACTTACCTAAGGGATGGGGAATGGTTTGCACGTCTAGGCATGTATGAATGGTTTGTGAGTGAGGTTAAGGGCTTATTTGTACGCTACGCTTGTAAGGCCTGGAACCCTTCTGTTGTAGTAGGTTCTGACCTAGTGTAGGCGGGAAAAGCCCTCCTTGTATCCCTACCCCTGGGCATTGGCCGGTTTGTCCCCGGTGGGATAACATTTGGCTTGTAATCTTAATATCTTCTTCACCGGAAGCGTCCCTGAAGAGGTCTTGGGAGGTCAGGACAGTAGTGCAGACAGGTTTTCAGCGGCAGCTACAGTGCCTTCGGTCTGCGTCCTACCAGCTTCATAGATGCTGTGGAGGCTCGATTTGGGCCATCGGCACATCTCAGCTACAATGTCAAGCTCACGAATCAGCAACATGATCAGAGGAAGGCCGCCAGAGGCACTGATCAGGGCATTCGTGGGAGGCGTCCTATTAACTAACCCTAATCTCAATGGTAAATAGATTAGGGCAGCCGTAGAGACTTACAAATAACATTGACAAAAAATAGAAAAATGTTTAAAAAGAATTCCTAACTATTAAATATTACAAAGGACCACCTAGAACCATTGAGATTTAAAACATTCTTGCTAACGATTCAAACAATTGCAGAAAGAAGCATTTCCCAATTGTTTCCAAACGTCAGTAATACTGTAGAACCACCAATGTTAAGAAATGTCGCTAATGGTCGTTGAATCCTAACGGTTCCAACAGTTGGGAGACTATTTGTTAATAAAAAAATATTATTATTTCCTTTTGTAGAAAATCTATGTAGCAATCATGATGCATCAAATTGTATATCCCATACAACAATTTAAGCATTGCATGTACAAAAAATTTATGGTATGGTCATCAATTCCATATGATCTCCCAATTCAATATGATGCCTAACCATCATGTTTTAGTCTGGATTCGTATCTCTAAAGTATATGAGCTGCTTGTATTTAGAATTGATGAGCCTTTGCTTTTGTCAATCGGCCAACTCCAACTCTTTGCCTTCTGCCTAGAGCCTTCCCATATGGTCTCCCAATTCACTTTGCTCTTAGCTTTCCACTTTCTCTGGGCACAATAAAAGAATCCCTTTTATCATTCACAAGACAAAATTATAAAAATTGAAAGATAGAAGAGATGCTTAATTAGTTTGCTTGGTGCAACAAAACACTGGATATTTAGACCTAATTAATTGTTTTGGTAAACTCGTAAGAATTTTTGCATCTCAACTAGCTAAGGGAATTATTGTGCTACCCAGTATAGTGGACATGATATGGTTATTGGGTTCTGTTTGTTCACTCAGTCCAAGATCTGTCTCTATATAGTCACAATCTGCCTATGTTCAATGGAATCTATGGTAAAAAACAGTCCCAAAGAGAAAATCAACAATAAGACATTTTTGAAGCACATTATATAATAGCATATGTATCATTACAACAAAGTACCATGTAGGTCATTTGAGATCGTAACATGTTTTTGAACGTGATAAAAACAACCCAACAAATAATGGTATGTGACAATACCACTGACTCACCAAAAGCAGATGATGACAGGGCCGCTAGATTATCCTTGGAAAGTGATTTCTTACATTCCCAACTGCTGTTTTTTTATGTTTGTTAGAACAAATTTGTGTTAACATATCCAAAGTGTAATGACATGAAAGGAAAACCTTGCCATAGAATCAACACCGTGGTCATCTAGTTTCCAAGTGATTGGATATTCAAGCAAAAAAAACATCACCCCTTAATGGAGATGATAAAGGTAAAGCCATAAATATAAGAACCCATATGGAATATATGCTTGTAATTAGCAAGAAGCACGTACATAAATGTTCGTTAATGTGCCACAAGTATCAACAAAAGAAAATACATATGAAATTCAAAGAATATCAACAAATTGTAATTCAAAAATGGAAGTACAATGTGCCCAAAATAAGTTGAAAGCATATATAAAGTGCACATATCCATCCATTACTTTATCAACTTGTACTTTGCGACCTGCATGATAAGTAATGAAAAACATTGTCAACAAATGTTGTAAGGAATCCATTACAAAAAAGGTCATATATTATAAGGCACCATATAATTTGCTAAAACATCAGTTTGACTAGCACTATCTTGAGCATTTGGAGGCAGTTGTGATGATGACTCTCTAAGTTTGGCCTGAAATTATACAACAATCATGTTAATAAAAAAGTCAAACTATTGTAAAGAAAAAATGCATTCACATACACATCTTGTGAAAATATAGTTGTACCTACAATTATTTCTGCACTATCATGATTTATAGGTAGATTATCTTTACTCAAGTGTGTGTGAATGAAGACTTCATTGCAGGGTGGCTCCTTTTCATTATGATCTTCCTTCTAATATATATTAAAAATAGTATAAATAACAATTATGTAGTTGCAATTTAAAAGTAGGTCTTATTATGAGAAAAATTAGTATGTTAGTATACCTATTCTTCATGGAATTGGGCCATACTTCTTGATTTTGTTGTGTGGAAACTTCAACTTAGCCCGATTTGCCTTGTTTTTCTATGACTTTGCTTGAAATTCAACATAACACATTTCTTTGCATGTTACATTATAAAACAAAATGTATATACAAGTAAAATAGTTACTCCAAAATTAAAATAAAAACCTGCCACTCTGGTCAATTCCATCTTTTCAAGCAATCTTTCCATTGTGCCCAATCAACCCTACGTTCTGATTCATTTTCGACTGTGCGATCTTCATCCTTTTTTAATGGATCAAAATATTTTATTTTCAAGTCACACTTCTGTTCTTTCCACATCATATTTAATTTGAATATTACCCACAACTTCATAATTTTATTCAATTGAAAATTTGCTTGTAAATTGGTCCATTCAACATTATACATACAATCACAAGGAAAGTCGAATTTAAATACTACATACGTGTACTTGATCCCACATATTGTCCTTATACGTGGATGGCATATCTCGCCAAGTGTTGTCAATGATTGGAGCTATATTACAATTACGAGCCACTGTGCTTATAAAGTTGGTGATTGTTGATGCAGTATCTTTAATAGCTTGACCAAGCAAAAAAACATAATGACATAACTTAGCAACAAAATTTCTTGAATTCACAATTACTTACCATGAGCAACATTTGAAGCTTCGACATCTTCATTTTCATCGAAGGAACGAAGTGAAGAACAGTCAACATGTGTATACCTATCTAAAAAACTACAATGGGTAGAGATACAAACAAAATGTACAAATGATCAAAGGTATATGAGATATGAGAAAGGTGCTTGAATCAAATATTAGATAATTTAGTAAAATAAGAAACTCAATATGGCAAACATAAGAAATGTTCCATGACAAGTCAATAATGGAATGTATATTCCTATGAAAACTTTGATGGTTCGGTTAGGCTCTTCATTTTCAACGTCGGAATTTTTTTCGACTTTTTTCATCAATTTCTTTGATAGTTCATAAACATCATCATCATCTTCAGAGTCTAGGACTATTCGTAATATATGATCATCTTCTTCTTCAATATCAAAAACATTATTTGATAATAAGAGATCTTGGTCTTCAATATCAGGGACAAATTTTGGTAAAGGTAGATCATCTTGTTCCTCAGTGTTTGGGACAAACTGGTGTGATATATATGGATCTTTATCTTTCTCATCCATTGTGTAATCTAATGAGATGAAAAAATATACATGAGTACACTAACGATGAACAACAAACAAGTAAACAAAGCCATTAGCTAACGATATCTTACCGATTTATATGTTAATGTTCTGATGTAATCAATGCATCATCAGGTTCACCCTCATCAAATGATCTACCCTCATTTTCTTGTTCATGATGTTAATGCCAACAACATCTATGTCTATTCTAACCCATTCATGGTCAAAACTATGTAGTGATAAATCAATTGTTGAGTTGAACTTGTTCTCACCATCTCTTTGCATTTCCAGTGGCATGTCAATACCAAGTTGACATACCTCCCCAGTGTTCTTCTAACGGCCAATGGAAGAATATGGTGCAATAACATATGAGAATCATGGCTTTTGAGACCTGATATTTTCATCTTTCAAATATGCGCACCTTGATAAATTTGATGCAAAACCATAAGGAATCTTTAGGTTTTTCAAGACTTTACAGAATATTTTCTTCTCATCCCTCATCATTGAAAAACACGTAGGTGGCAGGCGGGCTGTATTACAACATGGGACCTTCATTGCATGAAGTGCATTTCTAATATCCATGCCTTGCAAATCCAATCTAGCAGTGCAGGAGACTTTAGTTTTTCCTTCAACATTCAGCAAAGTATTTAAAATATTATCACAAACATTCTTTTCAATATGCATGACATCTAAGTTGTGTCTTAATATATTGTACACCAATATAGCAATTCAAAAAATATACTTTTTTTCTTCCAATTGAACTATATTCTTGGCTTTAGATGGGAAGGAAATAGAGTAATAAATTTACCCCATTGAACTATATTCTTCCAATTGCCACTCTCTACCAACAAACCCATCTGTCGATGCTTTGGAAGCCATCGCTCAATGGGAGAAAACTGTCAGCGTGAGTTGTTTTTTTTCTTCTAGTGTCCAATATAAACATTGCTTAAAATGATCGAACAACCAATCCTTAACTAATTGCATGTCATTACCCACCAATAATATGTTATCAGCATATAGGAAGGGAATGGCAAATTTGTCATTTTGTCATTTCATATCTACACAGTAGTCTTCATCAATTACGTCAAAATTGTTAGGCATGACTGTCGCTTGAAAATTGATGTACCACTGCCTAGATGATTGTTTAAATCTATAAATGGACCTTTTAAGCTTTCAAACTTTATGCTCAGTACCCTTGACAACAAACCTTTCAAGTTGCTCGATGATGTACTACTCCTCTGATCATGTCCTTAGCAGTTGATCAAGGATGAAAACTTAGTCAGATAAATGTCAAAAATGTTTTTTACATAATGTCAAAAACCCTTTTTTACATGGAGATTTGAATGAGGAAGTCTATATGTAGCAGCCCCCTAGATATACTAAAAAGAACCCTAGGGCCTGGGTATGCAAATTAAGAAAATACTTATATGGACTAAAGCAATCGTCTTGTTCTTTGTTTAAGAGTTTCTCCCTACATATTCAAAGTTATGGTATTAGTATTCACTTATATATGTCAATGATACTGTAATAACTGGAAATTCTGATGATCATGTGCATAAGGTTAAGAAATTTTTAGTGAATTCCTTATAGATTTTGTGGACATATAGTTAAGGATGTATGCAACAATCAGCAAATAATCTTCTTAAAATAAAGTATGTAATAGTGCATGTCTTGTCAGTTCTACCTATGTTTTTTTCATTATACATTTCTTAAATGGTTTAGACAAATATTCTCTACCATAATATGTTTGAGGGATTTTGATATTTTGATCATGTTAGTTTTCAATAAAATTCATGAAGCGTTTGAAGCAATCTAACGTTTCAGACTTATGAGGGATCAAGTACACATAACTCTATCGAGTATAGTCATCAATAAAGATGATGAATTACTATGCACCATACCTACATGCAACAATCATTGGTCCACACAATTCAAAATGGATTAACTAAAATATAACATAAGCCCTAATTGCTTTTCCAAATAGTTTTCGAGTTGCTTCTCCCACTAAACAACATTTGTACACAAGAATATTAATATTTGTAAAGGATCATAGTAATCCGTTACGAGCAAGTTTAACCATTTTGTTTTAACCAATATGATCCAGGTGAACATTCCATGTATATGCATCCAAACTGACATCCATCTTAAAACATTCATCAATCATTAGTAGAAGTTTGATTAAATATTTAAAACAAAAAATCATTCACTAACACACCAAAACAAATAACCAAGTTTGCTGACAATATCTCAACACAATTGTCCTTAAAAGTAAGTTTATAGCCATCACAAGACATATAAGCCTTTACTCACACCACCCATATGCACAAAGGCATCCAAGGAGCAGTGAAGACTTGCTTTTAAATTGAAAAATTTGCCCATTACCTAAAACAAAGCAACTTTATAATCACGGCCAAAACCCAAAAACCTACTTGTACAATTGTTTGGCTGCTCAGGCTCAATAGGCTGCCCATACTACAATTAAAAATCCAAAATTTTGGGTGGCCACTAATGCCTGCCCGATAACAACCATCAAATTGTTGTTGCAGGCCTGGCTGCCAAGCGACCATCTGTCATAGAGCCAATCCTACCTTGGTTCAAATTTGAATTCTAGCAACAAGTTAGAGTTCCTTTGCTAACAAGTGTTCATCCCAATTGAACCACGGCAGCCACGTTAACCAAGTCTGGCCTGGGCAAGTAACTGATACCACTCCTTGTATAAATCTTGAGGCTGATTTTTTCTCATGTGAAGGGGATGCACAAACTACTTGGCCTTTGCCATACCGCTTTCCTGGCCATGAAATCGAAACCCTACTGCATTCTATTGAAGTCATTGCCTTCATGGGATAAGGTATGTACCAGCCATGGCCCTGGCCATGCCAAGCCATGGTTGTTGTGCCTGTCTGGTCGTGGCTTGGGCTGTGCCAAGCCAGGGCCCGAGCAAAGTGCTAACCAATCCCTTGCCATAGTGCCTCCTTCAGGGCAAGTGCTGGCCAATGCTTTGCCACAGTGCCTTATACCACTCGGCCATTGCTTTAGGCCATGGCCCTTGGTATGCCAAGACACGGTCGGCCATGCTCACCACTTTTGGCCTAAGTAGTGCTAGGCCACAGCCAATTGTAGTCGGCTGTGACCTGCGCTACCTTTCTGGCCAAGCCATATCTGGCCATAGGCTAGGCAGGGCCTGACAGGCCTACCTGATCAACAGTGCTCAAAGTCTATCGAATCTAAGTACTCATGCTTTTTGAATTTCTACATTTCTGCATCTCTTTCCTAGCAGCTTTCAATATCTAGTTGGCCCTTCCACTTGACAAAGACTTCCCAACATTAGCTGGCCCTGCTATGCCCTTTAAGTTGATGGTCTAGAATCTGATTAACCACTCTCTTGATCTACACTTTCACACTTGGTGGTACCTGAGTAGGAACTGATCTGGATGAACTTTTTCATCTTGATTAATGTCATAAGAAAATTTACATGAAAACTAGGCAGGACTTGATCCTTGTTGGCAACTCCAAATGGTAAGCTAAATTGCCAACCTTTGTAACCATTTTTAAAGGGCTGTCATACCTCGAAAACAAACCATGATGGACCACTTTTTTGCTTACCTTATTTCAAATTTGAGGGATTAGTTTCATGAAGACTAAGTTCCCTTCTTTGAACTCTAAGGGCTGCCCCCTTTTGGTCAACTGTCTTCTTCATTCACTTGATTGCACTTCACTCATAGCCTCCTACCTGTCTTGAAGCAATTTTACAGTTGTAGGACACTTGCCCGAATTGATTAAACTAAAGTCTGTCATCGAAGTCACAGGTTGCTGTCCCAAAATAGTTTTGAATGGATTCTTTTTAGTGGTACTTGTTTGCCGCAAGTTGTAACAAAATTGGGCCAAGTCCAGGAGAGACATCCTATTCTTCTAATTTCTTCTAAAACACCATTTATCCATTCAGTTTGACCATACTTTGGGGTTGATTTCTACTCAAGAAGTTCAACTTCATGCCAAGCAACTCAAACAATCAAGTCCAAAACCATCTAGTGAATTTCACATCATGGTCACATACAATGTCGATAGGGACATTCCAATACTTCACAATATTGCTGAAGAAGAGCTCGGTCGCATTGTTAGTCGAACAAACCTTTGAGTCAGGGATGAAAGTCACATACTTGAAATAACGATCGATAATCACCAAAATCAAGCCCCTTACATCCACTGTTGGCAACCCTATGACAAAATCTAATGAAGCACTTTGCAAAGGTCAGTCCATGATAGATAGCGGTAGGACCAATCCAACCAGTAGTTGTCGCTCTAGCTTGTCTTATTGGCAGACTAGACAAGTCCGATCGTAGTGCAACATATCCTTCTCCATATTGGGCCTACAAAACCGTCGAGCAATCGAAGCCATCATCAGACCTGGCCTGGATGACCGACTCATAGGCTATCATGCATTTCATTTAGGAGATCTTTTTGAATGCCTCCAGCCATCAACACATAGATAAAATTAATTCGAGCATATAAGATATCAATTTCAAGCCAAAATCTTCTACATTGACCTCTTTCACCAGGTTGATAGTCAAACCATTGTTGCATTTGTAGTCGATGCCTCCCAAATTTGCTATCGAAAGTTGCCAATCACTTGAGACAAGGCAGCCATGGCATGCACGTCAGCTTGCACACTCCAACTTATTGCATCCACAAGTTGATTTGGCTTGCCCGACCAGTGCACCATCTCCATGTCCAACTTCATCATAAAGTCTTGTTAACAGGCCTATTTTGTACTCAGCCACTTTTATGACATTAAACATACTCATTGCTAAGCCTATCCTTGAACAACTGAAAGGAATCCACACACTCCTACCACCAGTCCCATGGTCGATTCTTCTTCAGAAGGTTTGTAATGGGCACAATGGATCATGAATATCCTTCCAGGAATCGCTGATAATAGTTAGCTAAGCCCAAGAAAGACTAAAGTTATAGCACAATTTTGTATCTTTCATGGATCCATTTCCACCCCTCTGTGGTTGATAAAATGCCCTAAAAAGGAAACCCTTGGTAGAGCAAATGTACAATTTTTTAACTTCAAGTATAGGCAATTTTCATGCAACTTAGGAAAACACTAGTTTTAAATGCTACATGAGACTCTAGGGACAAATTATAGACAACAATGTCATCCAAATGCACAACCACAAAATCATCGATGTGAGGTTGAAACACCTATTCATTAAATTACAGAATGTGACTGGTGCATTACGAAGACCATAAGGCATTACAAGGTGCTCACAAATCTCATAGCAGGTAATACATGTTGTTTTGGCTCATCCCTCTCAGCAATCTTAATTTGGTAATACCTAGATCACAGATCGAGTTTAATGAAGATCTGAACATTCACAGACTATTGAATAAGTTCTCCACCCTAGGCACATGGTTCTTGTTTTTTACAGTTAGCTTGTTCAAGGCCCTATAATTGATGCACATCTGAAGAGAGCCATCTTCCTTGTGTTGGAATAGGACTGGCCCATAAGAGTCCTTGGATGACTAGATGCAGCCAGCATCGAGTAACTCATCAAACTATCACCATAGTTCTACCAACTCTAGAGGGGTCATTGGATATAAGGCCCATGCATCAACTCAATGGAATGATTGACGTTGTCTGGACAGTAACCCCTTTGGCTTTTCCTTGGGCAAAACATCACTAAAATAGTCGAAGAGTTGCTGCACATGCAAGGGTACTTCACCAATGTACGGCTCAAGGTTGACTTCTATCAAAGAAGCAAGGAAAGTGTCTTCTCCCTGATGTGGTCCGATCTTCAACTGTAAGGACAAGATTGTCTCAGCTGCTGCCATACTAGAATTAAGCAGAAAAAAACAAGGCATTCTTTTGTTTGAGATCATCAACGACTTTAAGTGCAGCCAGGTTCCCACCTTTGATTGGCAAGGAAACTCCATGCCCAACATGACATCAAAGTCATCCAACATGCAAACAGTGAAGTTTCATGCTCCATGCCATGGCCCAACTTCCATCTTAACCCCCTCTGCTTTGTTGTTCACTACAGAAGGAACGACTTGATTGCCTTGACCTAGGTGGCAATTAACTTGAGAGTCAGGCTAAACCGTTCAACAAGCTTATTAAACACAATACTATTTGTCATCCCTATGTCGACCAAGGCATAGTTAGGAACTCCATTCAGCAGCACCACCACTTACAATAGTCCATATCTCAAAGGTGTGTCCTTGGCTGGCTGCCACAAAGTCTTCACTATTTGAAGAAGGTTCATGCGCACCTGTGCTCCAACGGTTAGTATTGTAGACTCTTCATCTAGTTCCTGCACAAGCCCAACATTCTTCTCCTTATTTTGGAGACAATCTCCTTATTTTGGAGACAATCTCGCGCTCAGTGGGGGCCCTTGGCAATGGAACATTTTGATCAATTTGAAGACTTGGAGGTGTTGGCTTTGGGTGTCTCCTCCTTTTCGCCATCATCTTTCAACTGTCTTAAAGTGCTTCTACAGCCAAGTCTTAGAAGATTCACCTTTGGATTGCAAGTGAAAATCTAAGATTCAAACAGCCACCACCAAAGCGGAGGATAAGTCCTTCACTTCCTGCCAATGAATCTCTATTTGGGGCCATGGTTGAAAACCACTCATGAAATAGAAAATCTTGTCTTCTTCTGCCATTGTTTATATGTCAAGCATCAATTAACAAAATGCGTTGACATAATCCTGATAAACCATTGCAGACACTCCTGACCAATCCATGCTGTGTTTGAAGGCAATAACCAATGTTTAAGTTATTGTTCCATCTCAGCCCAAGTAGTGATAGGTAGTTTGCCAACATGATTATCTTCTTCCAACTTGCTATACCACAAGTGGGAGAATGAGTGCAAATTTTTCATTCAAAATATAAAATATGAAATTAGAAAAGAAATACAACAACACAAAATATTACAGTTAATTAAATGAAATTTTTCACCCATTGAATTATTTCTTTTAGCATTCAATTCAAATAGGTTGACTTAGACACAGTTGAATCAGTTCAACAACTATGGATACTATCTTTTAGTTGTATGTTATGTAATCTAAGCAATTCGGCTTGTTTATTTTTTTTATAATGTAGTTCAATGCTATAATGTGTATTTTGCACAAGCATCCAATGACACTAAACAATGTATATAGCTAATAAAGGCTACTATGTTTCTTAATACTGATGTCTATGCTTTGAATTCCCATCTGCATGAACATTTTCTTTGGACACTAGCAATAAAATGATAAACGATAATGAATATATATTTTCCTACTTTTTCTGGATAATATTTCTATGACATTTCCAATTTGTTCATATACAATTATATTTGCCCATTTTTCTCAAGATCTCTCAATGATGATACCCCACATATGAGATTGACTATCAAGGATATGATCTAAATAGAACAATCACCCTTATTTCCTTTTGCTTAATCAGGAAACTTGAACAATTAAAAGTAAATGAGATGCAAAAAGGATATAACAGCCATAATGAACAGTCTCCGCTATGTAAAATTATAGATGCACATACTAATAAGATCAATAAAAAATAATATAGCATTAAATATTACTAAGATAAGGCATCCAAGCTTATAGTGATCCATCACATGACTCTGTCAACAGCCTCACATAAAAAACACCATGACATATGAGAAAGGAAAGCAATCAAGGCAAAGCAAAAGGAAAGAATATAATATGCATAAACTAAGCCAATCATGTCACATAAAAACACTAAGACACGATTAAAATCCTATGTGTTTAGACTTTCTTTGCTTATTTAAAATTCTTTTGATTCTCCTCATAAAAAAAGGGGCTTCCACAAGAAAGCATAAGATAATTCTAAGCACTATAGGGACACATGCAGAAAGATAATATGAAATGCGAATTGCAAATAAGAATCCCTAAAACATAGACTGACAACAAATTTAAGAACAGCTTGTGTTGGATACAATTGTAATGTAAAGACTATATGCAGCTATTTTTGACTTGGTTACTTGTACTTTTTCAAGAATCATGGCCACACCAACTTATAAGGATTCCACAAAAGAATTCAAGCTACAGAAAGTTGGCATTGGGGCATGATATAATACAGAAATTCAAGCTACACATAAGTCAAGATTGAGAATCCATTCATGGTTTGCCACTTCACCCTTTCTGACCCTTTCTTAACATTTTCTCACCTCCTATAATAATAACTGCACTTAATTGGTGTTGAAGAAACGCCAAGGCTAGAAATTATTTAAAGAAAGGGAGGATATGATTACATAAACTTTCAACTAAATGGGTATATATATGCTAAATATCTTTCTCTGTGTGTGTATAAGACATGAACTTTCCAGCCATATGGATGGTTTAGCCTCTCACACACAAAGCTCTTTCCCCATAGAAGTAGTTTCCTTGGAAAACAAGATGAACATTGAATGATTAGTACATTAAAGAAAGACATTTCATAATATAAAATGCAAATGATGATTGCTTTCCTCAGACTAATAGGTTCGTTAGTGTCGTATGCAGTTGATTCAATAAACGAGGTAGATATAATGCACACAAGTGTTGGAGGCCTTTGTATGTTGATAAACATGTGTTTCTTATGATAAATGTAGATTTAAAGGAAGATCTAGCAATTACTCTACTCTTCTTTATTTTACCAGACAATGGTCACATATATGATGCAACAAAAGGATCAAATTTCTCTATGGGATTTTGTTCACCCAATCTTTTGCCTACACAAGATTAATATTTAATATTCCAATAACTTTCAACCCTAATTTACTAAAATGGTAACTTCTTCCTCAAGGAAAGTACTAGAAGTCAAGGCAATGATGTTGTCAAACTATACGTGGAATTTGTACCTATCGTCATAACTAAAATGGGAATAACTTTTCAAACTAGCCATGTTATTGAGTCCTCAAAACCATCTCAAATCATTCCTTGATAAAAAAAAAAAACAAAGATTACATATTGCATAAGAATGACTAATTTATGCTTCCTATAGACACAATAATATGAACTTATGACCACAATGGTGGACTATCTTAGAAGTCCTTACACCGGCTCAAGCAGTAGCTATATTACAACCATGGTTGCCATATTAAAGCATATGAGCATCATTAGTGTGATAGGAACCTCTATGACATAGAATCATGTTTTTTTTTTTTTGCAAAAAAAAAAAATCTAGAAGTTAGTCATATGTAGTATTTATCATGTTATAATAACAAGCTCATGTTGTAGATACAATAGGAGACAATTCTTTTTACCAAATGACATAGAAAAATCAATAAGCTCTAGAATGCATATTTCCTTACAATAGTCAGGTGCAAAAGAATATAAATCAGGTAAGCCTAAGAAGCAATATAAAGTGAAAAGGCAACCTAGCAAGAAACAGTAAGAGACTGTGTACAACTGCTTCTAGCCAACTCTCCTAATATGCCTATTAGGGTTTCCTATCTTTCAAGAAATCAATAACTCTAGATATCTCTTTCAAGAATAACTCCAGAATGAATATATCAATAAAAATGGAAGTCAAGACAAGATCAGATAAGTTAAAACTAAGGAAGAGTCATGCACCTAACAAAAACTTGCTTGAGTTTAGCAACTTTCAACATCGTTATAAACTAAAATTAGTATCATTTGATGGAACATACTAGGAAAAATGGAATAAAATAGAACAAAGGAATATACACACTTGAATAAAACCTTGAAAAAATGAACAAGTTAAGCCTTTGTGGCAGCATCGTTTGGCTAATTTAAATAATTGACGAAGAGACTAATGGCTTGCCATCCTCCATACTACTAATGATGGATCCATTTTTCCTCTTTGTTTCCACTAAAAGCCCTAAAACACCTCAATGGTCAATGAGAGAAAGGAAACCTGAGCTAAAATAATAGAAAAAACCATAGATCCAAAGCATCTTCTATGTTTCTCAAGATAAATTTCATTGTAAAATGAGATCTCCTTGACCTTTTGGCATTTCCAAAAATGTGGAAAACATACTTCTTCTAATTAGATGTATTATGGAGAGAATAAACTGTTACAACCAACCACATTTGGAGAGAGAAAATTATCATTAGCTAACCTTAATTTCAATAATAAAGAGATTAGGGCTGTGGTAAAGACTTGCAAAGAACATTAATATAAAATAACCAAAAGATTAAAGAGAACTATCTTTTAAGTATTACAAAGGACCACCTAACGCCTTAAAGCTCTCTAATTCTAACACTCCTCCTCAAGTTGGAGCATAGATATTAATCATGTTCAGCTTGTCACAATGTCTAAAGATGTCACCAATAGAGAGAGCTTTGGTGAAAACATCCACAACTTGATCATCGAATGATACACAGATGATGGCTATGGTTCATCCTTGAACAAGATCCCGAATGAAGCAATAATCCACTTCAATATATTTTGTTCTCTCATTAAAAAAGAGATTGTTTGCAATGTAGGTGATAGCTCTATTGGAACAATACATCCTTATAGGAAGAGGGACTGTCACACTTAGGCTGGTTAGCATGGATTTATCCCAGCCATTGCTCTATACACAGATTCTGCACTAGATCTAGGTACCACTTCTTGCTTCTTACTTTTTCAGGATATTAGATATTCTCCTGCAAATACACAAAATCATGTGTTAGACTTCATGTCCTTGATTGAGCCTGCATAGTCTCTATCTCTGTAAGCTTCCACTTCCAAAATCTTACCTTTTTTGAACAAAAGTCCTCTACTTATGATGATTTTAAATATTTGACTACCATTAATGTTGCATTCCAATGAACTTTTCTAGGTCTTTCCATAAAGTGACTTAGCTTCACCACTTACAAGCTAATGTCGGTCTGATCATAGTAACATAAAGAAGCTTAGCAATGAGGGATCTGTATGACTGACTGTGAATCTACAAATTTTGGTTGGTCATCATGAAGATGTATGGTGGATTCAAAGCAAAGTGTGAGATTTAGCTCCTAGCATCTTAGCATCCTACAACAAATCAAGAACATACTTTCATTGGGACATAATTCACCTTCCCTACTACATAGTTGACCAAGGTCTTTTGCTACAAAGTGTTTTTCGAGGAACAACTATGTATCAGATATTTCTTGATAAGTCACTTATCATGATAATATGATCAACATAGACTACTAAAATAGTCATACCTTTGGAATTTCTTTTGATAAACTGAGAGAGATCAAGGGGGGATCTCTCAAATCAAGCTTTGAAACCACCTCAAAAATTTTGTAGAACCACAACAAGGACTCTACTTGAATCCATGTCTAGCCTTCCTCAGTGTACACATTTTTTCACACTCCCCCTATCATTCAAAACCTGGTGGATGTTGCATATCATCAATCTCCATTGAGATCACCATATAGAATGCATTCTTTATATCAAGCTAATACATGTGCCACTCATGGTGTACAACCATTTAGATGGTAAGACAAGTAATATCCAACTGTACTATAGGAGAAAATGTTTGAAAGAGATCAACACCATAGATCTGAATGTAGCCCTTGGCAACCTGTCTAGTTTTGTATCTTTCCACATAAACCATCAAAGTGACATTTCATCGTGAATACCCATTTAGAGATAACAATGTCACAATCCAGAGAGGATCAACCAGTTTCTAAGTGCTTTGTTGGACCAAGACATCCATCGTGTTTTGCATCGCTTATCTCTACTTGGTATCTAAAAGAACCTGTTGATGACATGTGGAAACTGCATGTGTTGTCAAGGCATGAAGAAATTGTTGTATACTATCACCAACATAGTCAATAAATACAAATTGATATATGGGATGCTAAGTATATTGTCGCTTACCTTTGCAAAGAGCATTAGGTAAGTCCTAATAGAGGTCAGACATATTTGTCGCTTGCCTATCACCAACATAGTCAATAGATATAAAGTGGGATATGAGATGTAAAGTACATTGTCGCTTGCCTTTGCGAAGAGCATTAGGTAACTCCTGATAGAGGTTTGACATATTTGTCGCTTGCTTATTAGCTACATAGTCAATAGATACAAATTGAGATATGAGATGCAAAGTACATTATGTAAGTCTTGATAGAGGTCATACATATTTGTAGGGGGGCTCAAATGAATTAGGCACACTCACCTCAATTGTACTTACCTCATGAGAAGAAGTTGGGGGGATAATCATGAGAATGGTTCTGTCAATGTGTGTAGACCAGCAGAGGATCACAAAACTTGATGACACAAGAAGGAGACTCACATGAGAATGACTCCAATGGAATTGGAAGGATATGTAATGAGTTAGATTATCTAAGCATCTCAGTAGGTGTAGGAGAAGAATGGAAATAATCAAAGAATATGACATCCGCACTGATATACTCCTTTTGAGTTGAGGGGTCAAAGCATTTGTAACCTTTGTGATTTTTGGGATAGTTGATAAAATACACTTAATTGCTTGGGTGGCAAGCTTATAATGTGTAGGTGAAAGAATGAAAACAAAGCACATGCATCCAAAAATTTTGGGTAAATTGGAAACAAGGGTCGACATAGGTACATAAGTTTAATAGGAACCTAGTTGTCTATGGAAGATGAGGGTAAACAGTTAGTTAAGTAACAAATAATGAGGATAACATCTCCCAAAAATATGCAGGTAAATGAGTATGAAGCATTAGAGAACAAACCCCATTCAAAAGTTGGTGTGGACTTTGGGTAAGATTGGAAACAAGGGTCAATGTAGGTACACAAATTTACTAGGAACCTAGTTGCCTATGAAAAATGAGGGTAAGTAGTTAGTCAAGTAACAAATAGTAAGGATAACATCTCTCAAAAATATACAGGTAAATGAATATGAAGCATTAGAGAACGAGCCACATTCAAAAGTTGGCAATGTTTTTGCTCAATGACTCCATTTTGTTGGGAGGTATGGGGACATGTAAATTGAAGAGAAATGTCATTTTTAGAGCAAAATTTCATTGTGAATTAAACTCAAGGGCATTATTAATGTAAATTCCCTTAATAAGAATACCAAACCAAGTTTTTATTTCAATAATAAAGTTTTTGAGAGTATATATGACTTTATACATTTCTTTCAAGAGTAAGTATGTTTGCCCAATTGACAGGCTTCACACTACAACAACCCTAGTACTAATAGATGAGGAAGTAGTGATAGAACTTGAACACATATGAATTACCTAGTCTAAGATGCCACTAGAAGGAGGATGACAGAGATGGAGTAGATGAGGCTGCAATATCTCTAGTATCAAACAGGATATAGATGTCTCCTTGCTTATAACATCCACCAATCGTCTTCATAGTTTGCAAGTTCTGAAATGATCATGAACTAGGGTCAAATGTAATATGACAATGTAAGTCATTAGTGAATTGTCTAACCAATAAAATATTGTTCAGAACACATGAGCATATAACACATTAGAAATTGACATAAAATGGAACATGTTAACATTTCTATTACTCATAATAGGAGACTATCTTCTATCTGCAAGTTTTACATGATGAATCTGAGGTAATGTGTGAAGCAAGGTAAAGAAGGAAAGTCTACTACAAAAGTATCTCGACGCTTTTGAATCAATAATCATAGTAGTACTTGTGTCATGCAAGACGGTACTAGTAGACAAAGCACTATCCATCATAGTTGTGGAAATTGATTTTTGAGTTGATCTATGGGCTAAGAACTACTCATGCTTTGACTTGTTGATTCTCACTGTCATTGTCTTTGATTGCGAGGGGGAGGACCCCTCTACCACTAGTGAGGTTGCCTGAATTGATCCCAACGGAAGTTGTAAAAACTTTTTGCTTTGCTTAGATGTAGTACCTCTGTCATGAGATGTAGTGGAATGATCACAATGCTTATCCCAACATCTATCTTCTAGGTGTCTTAGTTTTCAACAGTAGGTGCACCGAAATCTCCCACAACCTCTTCATAACCCACAACCTATGCCCCTTCTCTTAGAGAAACCCACCCCACAAACTCCTTAAGCCACCAATGTAGACACATGAGCATCAGTAGGAGGTTGGGAAAGGGTCACTGCAAGATGGCTAAATCTATTGTAAGCTTGAGAGGGATTTCAACTCCAATCAACATTTGTGTCTTAGACACTGCATATTCTAGAGACAACCTACATAGAAACTTTGCCATTGTAAACTGCTCACCATATGTTTTATAACATGTAGGGCATGGAGGACGTAGAATGTTCAGCCTTTCATACGTTGATTAGACAGGTGAGAAGTACTAAGAAAGGTCTTGATCCTAAACCTACAGGAAATCTATTTCAAAAAATTTCACATTTGTTGGGCAGAGGTATAGTATGCAATAGTAAAGGTAATTTGTGATTGCATATTATACATACATAATTCATGACATAACAATATTATTATCTTCCTTCTATCTTACATTTTTTCACTCTTCACCAGAGGCCTATTTTTCTTCAATGACATTATTTGCGATGCCCAATCGCAAACATAATAAACACACAGGACCAAATCTCATAATTTGTTCCACCTAAGGATTGTCCATGATGTTATGCTCATACTAAATCTCTATTTTTCCTTCATCAGCCATAGTGGAAAACCCAACAATATCACCTTAATCTACCAACATGACTGCATGTTGACAGGATCAAAGAAATAGTACACAACAAATACTCAAGGGAAATATCAGACAAGACAATAGGATCTTCAACATCAACGAGTAAAATAGTCTACGAAACTATCATTCAATAAGAATAATACCCACATTTGTACTCAAGCACAGCAAGCTAAACCATTTGAGTTTCCATCTGCTGGAGATTGAACTTTTACAACTGTAGCATCAGGCTGGCTGAGAAGACAAAAAGGCAAAACGAGTGGATCTTCACTACATAGAAAATGGCACCATATGCAAACGTTTTGTGGCTTCTGTCCTCATGCATAGAGACATATTGAAAGGTTTATTTCATAGTCGCAAATATGGTCTTGGAGTTTTAAACGGCGATGTTTTTCTCGAGTATAATATGGGGAGCATAAAAAATAAAAAAATCTGAAAAAACATGTTTTTTTCGTTTTTTCAGAAAAACACATTTTTTAAAAAGTTTTAAACAGCCTGTTAATTTTTCATGTTTTTTTCGAAAAAAACATGTTTTCTGTAACTATGGACTTTATACCACTATAAAACTCTTCCCTATAATATTAACATGATCGAAAGGATAATGAAACAATATAGCCATGTTAAAAACCATAAAAAAGTTTGAAGATTAAGCATGTTCCTCTTAAAATCAGATAAATTTGAATCCAAATGAAATCAAATAGTACTCTAACTTCCATAATGAAATTAAGTTGTTGCACTTATCAATTTTAGTGAATTAGAAAAGAAGCTAGTAGTGGATAGTAGCCGGCTTCATAGTGTAGTACAATCATGTTATAGCCAACCACTTTTGGAGAGAGAAAAGTTATCATTAACTAATCCTAATTTCAATATTAAAGAGATTAAGATTAGGGCTTTGGTAAAGACTTAAGAAGAAGATCAATATAAAATAACAAAAGATTACAAGAACTCTTATCTTTTAAATATTGCAAAGGACCACCTAATGACTTAAAGCTCTCTGATTCTAACATAAACTAAGGTTTCTAGAAGAACCAACTACCTGTAAATGTTGATGCCCATGATGTTCTCATAACCCTAGCTAATCAAACAGGGAGAAAAGGGGGGGGAGGGAGAGGGGAGGATTGGATAGGATAGGAGAAGAGGGAAGATAGAGAGAGAGGCAAAGCATGGAAAAGTAGTAGCTTCCCAAACTTCTGCCTCTTCCTAGCACCTACCCTTAGAATTATCTCAATTAAAGCCATTGGAACCCCCACAACCTTTGCTTACCTCTTACTGCGTAGCATCCAATAGGGAGAAGAAAAGCATGCTCTTCCTGCAAATTAAATATCTTGTTCATTCTTGAGAAAAAAAAGTAGGAAGAAGATATATACCGGAAAAAATGCTGGCCTAACTAGTGCAGATTTTTAAAGGGCGGTCTGTAGTAGTGACGAACATATATACCGGTGATTAATATCATCCAATAGATTTGCCTTCACCAGAGACTCAAGTCGCCCCCTGCACATACATGTTAGAATGCTTTTTTTTTTTTTTCTTGTGAAGTGAGGCTAGGTAGATCCAATGTAATACGTGTTGCAATATTTAGTACTCAAAAGACTGAATTTTTTAGTTAAACATTCATGTTTTTTTCTAGACTTCGTAAGGCCATGCATATACTTCCTGCCGCTCATAGTACTAAGTAGTATTGGAAGTCCATTTTTGACTTCTATGGTGCATTACCTAATTCTAATATCCTAAATAGATACAACAACTACCCATTTTGTTGAATCGGTCTACCAAAGTTTGAAAGATTCTTATGCATGCATCTGAAAACTTGCTAATTCTTTTCACATTTATCTCATCATTGCTAAGATACTTCTTATCTTATCGTCATGACAATTATGAACGATGTTGAGGATTTAGAAGCTTGTGGAATACATGTCGGGATTTTCTATTCACAGCAAGTTCTTGTAGCCCTTATCTCATTAGCACTCTCGTTTCTAGAAAATCATCTCTCGTATATATAATTGTAACTATAATTAGCAGAAGATTTTCAAGTCTAACTTTATATGACTTAGTACTTGCATCAAGTTACTCTAACTTTATATGACTTAGTACTTGCATCAAGTTACTGCTGTACTTGGGCTTTTGGCAAACAAATAAATTCTTTAGTTGTCATTCAACCAACTTCATGAAAGGACTAAGTTGTCTGAACTGGGAAGTGCATACTTACTCTGTACACATGTTGAAAAGCTCAAACAGGGTTTGTAATTTGCATTGTACACTGAGTATGTACACGTATCTCATAGTTGTTAGATTTGTCTCTCGTAACAGTCCACCCCTTGTTTTCAGTGGAGGAAATGAGTGGTTGTCAATCATGTACTTATATAATTGTCTCATTAGGTGAATTTTTGCAATTCTCCCCCTCAAGGTCACTCTTCTTTGATGAAATTCTTGTTTAAGCTGTTTCTGTACTTCACTTCGATATAAAGTACATGCCAACATAAAATTTTACTGGATCTTTTGAAATAGAAAATAACTGGGCTTTTTGTTGCATATGTTCGAGATGGTAGCACACTGGGCATTGAGATGAAGATGCTCATGTGGCAGCCTTCTTTGAGTTGTGGATGATTGCATGTGAGAAACAGAGTATCGCCATTTACCTTGATATAAAAGCCAACCTAATAGGAAGAGAGTTGCCGAAGGGGTTAATTTGTCGAGCCCTGCACTGCACCCGGCCTCCTCTCAGACCGCAAATGCAAAGCATTAGCTTGCCTGCATTCCTTGTCTGATAGTTAAGATATTGAAGTTGGATTTGATCCATGAGAGTCATCCAATTTTAGCTTTCTATTTTATCTGCTTAACTAATTATGTATGTTGCTCTTTATAAATCTATCTTCCTTTGCTTCAAAACTTCTCTCAAACTCTTTTAAAACATTTCCAAAACAAACCTTTTAAATGCCCTAGGGAATGGACTTAACACTATCATTTGGGTTAATGTCCCTCTTTTCAAGGCAACATTAATTGAATCATTAAGACTTCAAATAACCTAAAACCATCTCAACGTTTACTTTCTTAAATTTGAAACCAGATTGGGATTCCAACAAGTTTTAATATTCAAAATCCTTTTCCTCTTCATTATGAACCTTTTGATAAAAAACTGGGTGTTAACAGTTATGCAATTGCCAGATACTTTGAGAGAGTCCTATACGCGAATTGAAGTGGTCCTCCAAAACCAAAATGCTCCAAATTATTTTAGATTTCACCTTTTTTGCTTGATGAGATGGGGGTGACAAGTGAAGGTATCCCTCCTTGCTTTCTAATAACGAGCCTCCTTCATTAGACATACGTAACTAAACTATTTTCCAAAACTCTTTTTATGATGGAATAAAGAACAATTGTAAGATGAAAGTCTCTATTTTTAAAGGGTTTCAAAATGGACTGCATTGAGGTTTAGATTCAAATTAATTTTAATCCAAATTCCAAAGTTGAATCCTATTTCCAAATTCGATCACCTTTGACCTTTGATCCAAACCCTAAATTTAGAATTCCAATTCCATATCTGAATCCTCCAACCAAACTGGATTAGATTAGGCCTATGGTCCAAACCTTAGATCTAAAACTCAAATTCAGATCTGGATCCAACATCCAAACTAGAGCAGGTTAGACATTTGATCCAAACCCTAAATCTAAAGCTCAATTTTAGATCCAAATTCAACACCCAAACCAAACCATATTAGTCCTTTGATACAGATCCCTAGTCCCATATCCAAATCTAATATGTAGACCAGATCAGATTAGACCTTTCATCTAGATCCCTAGATCCAACACATCAGCCAGATCTGAAGCAGGTCCATAGTCCAATCCCCTAATCCAAAATGTAGAACAAACAACCAAGTTGCAGGCCGAAAGTCCCAAAATCCAAATCAAATTATAATTATCTTCCGTCCAGTCAAGTCGAAAACATGAATCATTTAAGCCTTAGAATACACTTCTCTCACACATGGTCACTGCGTATGCATACACCCACACCTCCCCACTCCCCATTCTTAGGTAAACAACTTGACATGTTATAAAAATTTGCTGAATGGGTCACTATTCCAGCCGTACAAAGGATGTTATAGTCTATATTTTTAGGGATACACATAGGAAGATTTCAACAGGGCTGATACGGGCCCTCGCCTGCCCCTCCCTCCACCTCAAAAAAAAATTTAAAAATTTCATTTGTTTTATATAAAAAAAATTAAAAAGACCCTTATTAACAATTTGAAAATATAATTTGGCTTCCCTCATGAAAATTTCCTGACTCTCTGCTTGTGGTAAGGTTGAAAAGAATGGTCTGACATCGTATTGACATGTAGATCCATTATCCTGGTTTTGGATCACGTGAAAGGAAATGGAGGGAAGTCATTTTCAAAAATAATTTTCCTAAACCCCTTTGTATGCATAATCTAATGTGACCTGTCCTATTTCAGTAAAGAAGGGCCAGGTTGATCAAATTTTGCATGTGCATAGTCATCCTAGGGGCAAGCAAAGTCCTAGATAGTAGCCTGAACTTTCTCTTCTCTAAGTTCTTGGCGTCGAGGCACAAAAGGCACTTAGTAACAAAATATAGGCATCGCATAGAGAATACATCTAAGACTACCACTAAGGTGTAGAGTTTGCGAGGAACTGATCTATAATAAGATTGAGAAGATTCACTTGCCCTGCATTGTATTAAGTGGACATACCTTGAACAAACCACCTTTACTTATCAGTGCTTTATGTGCCTGTCAGCACGAGAAGAAGAAGAAGAAGACAATTGATGTATTAAGTTTTTAGAAAGCATGTCAAACAACTGACATGCTTCATCCTTGCCCTTCAAGAAGACAGTTCCACGGCATCAAGGACCGATGAGCTGATGGTTACTCTTTGGTAAGCCTTCATAGAATTGCTATAGAACCTACCACCTTGCCACCTAATTATGTAGACACTTGGAAAGAAAGTCCATATGTATGTTCCCATGCCTCGTGCAACTGCTCATCCTTACTCTTGCAGAAAACCTTGATGGCTGACCAATACTGATTTGCCTGTACCATAAGTACTCACAAAAGCAATTCTTGTTGAAATTAATCCCATGTTTCAATCTGTCATGTACCTAACTTGAGCCCACGTTTGGCATTATCCCTCCAAGAAAGTGGAAACAAGCGCATCTGCAAGACAGTCCCTGACATTACTGATCCTTCACAATGTCACATATGTGAAGGAAGAAGTTGATATATTTATAGGAATCTTCATGAGATAGGCCATGAAGATAGGAAGCACATATAATGGAAATGTTTGGTCTTGATCTCATACTAGTGTGCTCCAATCTCTAGCTTGTGTGGTAATTGCCGAGCCTTGGTGGTACTTTGTTCCCCAAAGTACCCAAGCAAAGCACGGGCTGGATGCTCCTGGACATGCTGCTCCTCCATGGGCCATGCTTGTGCAGGTTACCCATGCCTCTCGCCCTCCATCTCGCCTTGCCTTCTGTATCTTCTACCGATTTTCTCTGGCTCATCGGCCTGGAAGCTGTAGTGGTTTGCCGAGAGACCTACACCTTTGCACACAGTGGACCAAATCCAAGTTTATGGCTCATGGTCTACCTACTTGATCTGCCTAACCCAACTAACCTTAATGTGCAACCGGATTGCGAATTACACACAAAGATAGAAATCAAATATAGAAATTTCTAGCTGGAGAACCAATTTACAATAAAAGGCATTCAAGCACCCAAAAATCAACAACAATGACAATACTACCCTTCCTCTCAGTACTGCAGAAATTCCAGAATCTGAAATCCTGACAGTGTGGGTTAGAAATTGATATTTTTCAGAGATGACAAAGAGTGAAAACAGAACTTTTAGAATGATTTTAGCTAATAAATCCGTTCTTTCGAAAACTGCTGAAAAACAGAATGTGAAATACCTGTTTTTCCTATGCAAATGCATCTACTTATTTTCTTCGAACTACGGAAAGCAAAAATCCAAACATGTGACGGGCTTTTAGCAAACACAATCTTTAGGTTTCCAGGTCCGTGAAAATCATCAAGTCAGTAACATGAGTTGCGTCATATTTTGCACTCTCGACACTTATTTTTTCGTCAGTTTCCATCAATATCACATCCTACCCCTTTACTTGAAATCATTATGGATTAGACTTCAATGCCATCGCGATGCTGTCAAATATGATATTGGTGGTTAGATTGCGCCCATTTTCACTCAATGGCATGTTTGGCTGGAAAAGTATTATTTCCATTAAGTGAGCTAATTTGTCCAATCGGGTTATACTCATGATACTAGACGCTTTATCCTAGCCAGAAGAAAGCCCAGAGATGATATAACTTAATTTGCAACATGGTGGATAAAGTCTTTTGAGAAGTATCTAGTTTTTTCTAGTTATCGATGTTATTGTTGCAATTAGATGCAACTGGACTGTCATATTCTATTTTAATGACCAAATGATGCTAGTTTGTATCTGAAGGAAAGCAACCAGCAAGAGCAGCAGCGATAGCAGAAGCTCAGAGGAGTCGAACTTCTGCAATTCAAGCTTCTATAGCAGCTCTGCCAAGCCGCAACTGCTTTCTCTGGGAACCTTCCAAAATCATCTATCAACCAAATATGCCTGCATTCAAAATAATCTAGGTCCTCTGATCCAGTAGAACTTCAATTAGAAACTTCAATCCTTTGTTGGCATTAGAATGAATCCAACTAACCAAAAAACGTGTTCAACCACAGAGGCACTTCAGTCTCAAGATGCCTTCTTAAACCCCATTATTAGTCAGCAACTAGAAAGGATTTGAACACGTGTTGCAACATCAAGAACCCACAGCGATGAACTAATTAACTGATATTAAAACATATGAATGTTCTTGATTCTGAAAGTCAAGTTAAAAGATTACTTTAGCGCATCCTTTATCAACTGAATACAAATGAATTCATGAATGTGATGAATGATGATACAATTCTCCAGTATCAATATAAGAAATCAAGTCCAACCTAGTCTTCCTCGTGTTTCAATCAGGATCTCTCTCAAATATAATGTCAAGGTCAATCCAAAAGAAAAAAACACATAAGCAAAAATAGGAGACTTAACCACCAGCAGTTATACCCAACTTCTGGAACAATGAAAACGAAGAGAAAGGTCACTTGTTAGGCTGGTCCTCTATTGAAAATAATAACTAAGAATAGCCCAAAGATATCATATTCAAGAGGACTCCTTTGAGCTGCGGTAATTCCTTTTCAACTCATTGAATCTTTTCATGCAGCTTGCCTTCGACTTTCCAGGCACTGCCTCCGCGATTTTCTCCCATCGCATAGGAGTATCCTTTGGAAATGCTTTGAGGGCATTCAGCAATGCCACATCCTCAGCATTGCTCCAGCTCATGTTGCTATTCTCGACCTTGTCACCCTCCTCCTTCTTCCTCTGCCTCAGGAACACTGCAAACGAATCACCATCAGGACCAGGCTTCACCGTTGCAAGTGATTTCGCAGCTGCAATCACATTTTCTCGATGATGCCTTCCTTTAAAAGGCTCTGCAATAAGCTCCCAACGGCCAGGCACTCCAACAGGATTCCTTGCCACCAACTTCTTCAACAACTCAAAATCCTCCATTGTCCATTCCATCTCAGGCTTATCTTCCTTATCTTCTGGCTGCTCCTTTTCATCAGTTTTTGACGAATCTGGCTCAATTGATGTAGACAAAGACAATGAGGGTGCAAAGGGAGGGTCAACACTAGGTTTCCTTTGGCGTAAAGATCTCTTCCTCGGATTAACAACCTCCTCTGGCTGCATAGCATCATTATCAACCTCCTCTGGCAAAGTCTCGCCCTGGCCAACTGCTACATCGCCTCCAGTGAGGGAGAGTGGGGCAAAAGGACCAACAAAGAGGGATAAGGCCATCCAAAGAAGAAGGAAACGAGCAGCAGAATCACCAGGAAGACTAGGAAGAAAGGAAAGAGCAAGGAGGAGGAGAGAAGAAGTAGAGCAGAGGATAAAGTGTATTTTTCCAACTCTTCGAGTGGCAAAATTTGAAGGGCAGATCTTTGTAGAGGACAAGGGTAAGAATCTTGGCCCACTTTCATCCTCCACATAGTCCATTTGCTTCCTCTGTATTTCTGCTTTCTTTCCCTGCGAAGGGGACAGAGTGAACGTCATGCTTGTGACACATATAACAAAATTGGCATGTACTTGGCATCTAGAGCAGTCAAGAATTTTGCATTGGGTAAAAATGATGCTCCCCAAGCTATCTCAACATGGAAGAAGACCATCTGTATGCACTGACAAAATAAAAGCATAAAACTAGGATCTTCTTTCTTAAAGGCCCAGAACATTTTTCTTGTTTTCTGAACTTTTTTATTGTGATAAGTTTTAATAAATCATACTGTTTAAAGCACTTGCAGATCTGGAAAAAAGAGACAAGTCCTTTCAGACGATAATGGGGCAAAACTAAGTTTTACAGAAACTAGATTTTGCCCTGAAAGAGGAAACAGGTCTGGCAAGGACATGAATTTTTCCTTGCAGGCAAAACAAAAATTAAAAAGAATGATGGCATTTTCCCAGCCACGTTGTTAGGGAAATAGACCGGCCAGAGTTGTTCACGTCCAGGATCCCCAGCCAACACATTTCTTCACTTGCGGGTGGAAAAAAGCAGCTGAAGCATAAAAAGTGTAATAAGAAAAAGGGGGAAATCTCCAGTTACCATGAAAAAACTGAAAACAAAAATTAAATGAAAAACTACAGGCCACCATCCAGCCATCTACCTAAGAGGAAGTGAGCTGGCTAGGATTACCCAAACCGATCGGCCATTTACCTGTCCATGCATATATAGCTGCAAATTAACCCAGGGAGAAGAAAGAAAAGTATACACATACATATATTTGTTTATTTATTCATGCAGATTGTTTCCTGATTGGTGCCCACGTGATGATGGCCATATTGCCTAACTCTTGTGATGTGAGTTAGAACACCCTTGGCCATCTTTTGAGTAGAAATGCCAAAAAAAGGGGTTATGCCACCACCATGGCTACCCATAGAGGCTGAAAAAGGACGGTGAAGAGTGAAGACGTGAGAGAGAGGGGGCCCAAAAGAAAACTAGCTCTCCCTTCTTCTCCTTAGTTGTTTCTAATAGTTATTTCAAAACCAAGTATATATTAAACACCTACCTCTTTGCTGCCGTTAAACGTAGAACCAGGTTTTCACCTAGAACCTAGTTCACACCAAAGTCAGGTCTTTAGCAGGACTTAAATTTTAATTATGAGGTTGAACCAAGAGTCCAAATGACTACATAGCTTGAAATCATCGCAAGTGACTTTTCTTTTAAATTTGGAATGCTCACTCTCTCTCTCTCTCACACACACGCACACAGAAAGTTATTCAACTGCTGAAACTACTACCCATTTCCACATATATTGTTCTTGGGCTTTATCCATGAGGTTTTCCCCAGGTATTAAGTTATTAATTAAAAAATCCTGTTTCTCTCAGAAAAATTTTGGGAATTAAAAAAAGTCAAAAACATATTAAAATAATAGACAAAAATTACGAGTTTTGTACTAATTGCCTCACAAAATCATTGACAAAAGTTCAAAATACTTAAGATTTTAAAATGACTAAAAAAGTTGAAAATACTAAACAAAATGGTGACTTTTTGTTGAAAAAACTCCTCAAAAGCTCACGCTCTATTTTGAACATGTCTAAACCGATTAATTTATTTTTGGAAAATTACAAAATCAATGACAATGCTACTAGCCAGTTCCCAAAATTTCTGCTTACTCTCCCTCGCATGACAAGAGAAGTGCACATGCTGCATGATAAAAAAACCAACAACTGCAGCATTCATGACCTTTAGATTTTTAGTCACTGGAATACACATGAACATATAAATGTACGATCGGGAAAATTGATTGAGCATGTACTAAATAAATAGTTACCACAAAATCACAGGTTGTGTAACCGATGCATTCACATAGATAAATGCTATTCCACATAAACAAGAAATGCCCAAAAAAATGAGAAGCACTAGGCCAAATCATTGCAGATTATACAATGATGAAACAAAACAACGGGATTGAATATGCCTTGCTTCACTTGTGCATCAAGACAAAAAAGAAGCATGATGCAGCTTCATGTTTGGAGGTCCAGATTTAACTCATTCTGGAAAGCATGACCGGACAACTTGCTAGCCTGCAATTACTCTTCCATAGATGAACTTTCTCTATGCAGTTTAATAAATAAATTTTGTGCAGAATTACATGTACTCCCAAGCAAAACAAAACCTTCACCCAAACAAAGACCTACAGAAGCCTCGCAAGTCACATAAACTCCAGGCAGTGACATCTACTCATTCGAGCAAATGAACAAACAGTTATTGCGCACCCAAAAGAAGCCACGGAAATCAAGATACGGGAGAAACCTAAGCTATAATTAAAAGGTCAAGAAAACCAAGAGAAAAAAGAAAACAAAGAAAATGAAGCAATAACCGCAGCATCGGCCATTCAGGTAACGATTTGGTTTTCCGAGCACCTTAAGGGTAATCACAAAACACAGACGCTCGCGCACCAATAATACCGCCGCTTAAAAAATTCAGCTAACAGGGTCAACGTTCAGGCGAAATCCACAATTCTAAAGCAAGAATCCGGCATCTCCTGGTCAGTCCACCGAAACCAGAATGGATCGCCAACTGCCAAACTCCCACCTTTTCAAGAGAAGGATGGGGAAGAATTCAACAATGCAAGATCTGAATTGCATCACCGGGAGGACAGTCATGAAATCTAGGCTTTCAGAATTGTATCAACTGACCTTGAACGGATGCAACTAGAGTCAGGTCTGCAAGGAGAACTGATCAATACGAAGCTGATCGAAACTTGAAAGAAGAAATTAGCACTCGCTCGAAGATCGTGAGAGAGAGAGCAGCAGTTCCTGCATGAAGATATACTCTGATTGGCAGCCCCGTGGAGACTTGTTTTCCTAACAAGAGCGGAAACCTTTTATTTTTCCACATCCAATATTTTATTTCTCAGACAAAAGTGCGTGTTAAGAAAACTATGTTCTCAAGAAAGTTGGCTCAACTTCTTTGGTCATCGATGAGGAATAGTTATGAACAAACTCAATGTATTTTTATTGATTAACACAGTTTTGGTTTATATATTACCATTTACCACAAAAATACCCACAACAGTGAGAGATGAAAATGGGATGGTACACATATATTCCCGTTATCTAAACCCTATCCGGTGGCTGAAAAATAAAAGAATAAGAAATGGTGACGCCTCTTAAAGTTTATATCAACCATATCAGAATAGAATTAGTTGGTAAATTAGAGATTAATTTCTAAAAAACTTACAAAGAAAAATTATTTCATTTATTTAACCACGATGACGTCGCTTGATTAATAATATGAATCACATGGGGAAGGATAGGCAACGTGCATAATTAGGGCAGGGCACTAGTGTCGATGGCCTCCTCTTACTGGATCGTAAAGCTTAGTCTTGGAAAGGCTTAAAGCCCTCGCCATAGTTGGCAAACTCGTGACTCGGACTGGTCAGGTCACCAGGTCAACAAGTTGACTCGTCGACTCAGTGAGTTGGCACTTTGACACGGTCAAGTTTTAAAAGAACTTGAAACGAGTTAGCCAAGACTGAATAGGGCTGAGTCATGAGCGAGTCGGGGCAATCTTACCAGGTTTTCTAGATATCTGAGCTGACTCGGGCGATTCCTGAGCCAACTCGGTGGGTCAGCCAACTATGGCCCCGACCCCTATTAAGGCTGTGCCTCCCAACCCTAATAGCAAATGGGCAAGGCTAAATCCAGGATTACGCAGATGAGGAGGTTTGGTGGAAGAAGTGTATTGCAGGGCTAATTTGTTTGTTTGTTTGGTCTGTATAGGAAGACGAGCAGGAGCTTTACAACCCACCACTCAAAAGCGAACCAAACCCACCACTCAAAAGCGAACCACCACAACGCCCCCCCCCCCCCCCCCCCCCCCCCCCCCCCCCCCCAACCCCACAAAAAAAAAAAAACTCAATTTTTCCATGTTTCTGGGTCCTAGGCTGCATTGAGACCTAGGTGGTGTATGGTACACTTATTAACTAAAGTCTCCGATCCTACGATCCTACTGTTTATGGTCTCGAGGAGGGGAGTAGTGTGTCATGGAAATCGAACCAACATTGTGCCTTCTATACACTTGCCTATTTGACCATCTATGCTATGCCTCCTTGAAAAATGGAGATTCGCCGCTTTAAATAGGCCGAAATCTTGTGGTTCTCTAAGTAGCTTCAAGAGGGATCGGCTTAACCAGAGTGTCTTTTCATGGGGTTACTGCAGGGAGGTGTATTGCTTCATGCTCAGACAAAAGCCTGTGGCACTGACAGAATGTAGAATCCGGATGGATGTGGGCATCGTCATGGAAGATTAGCCAATGTTGAGGGAATATCTTGCATCTAGGTGGTTTATGTTGAAACAAGGGGAATAAAGTTGCAGTGGTTGGTTTCAAGGTTAGTGGAAGGATTGTCATTTGGTGTCCCATAGTTATGTTGAATGGCCTTGGTCCGTTTCATGAGACTATTCTTCTAGAGCAGATCTTGAGTGTGCAACAATTAATGGTGCGATGTTGATCACATCTGGCTTGCATCTAACCATAGGAAATGGCTTCTGTAGCTGCAACCTATTCTAGAGGGAAGAGGTACTGCTGCTGATCTAAGGAGTAAGGTTAGTTCACATAGCAAGGGCTGTTAGTAAGATGTCAATGTTCTGCAGAAAATCTTTCAATTTTGCACACTGGACCTTCTTCTGAGGTAGCTGAGACCATTCTTGCAATGCAGCTGACCTTTGATTTTTGGATTTCATGCTGTCACATTCTCTGGCAATTTCGGATCTAGAGGAGTCCCCCTTCTGACAAAGCAAAGGCTTTCCTAGAAGCTTGGATCTCAGTTTCCTTTTAACTATAGATAGATCAATTTTAGGGCCATTCAAAATGTGCCACTGAATGTGATTTGTGGTGCACTGAGATGGTAATGGCAGTTTGTGGCATAGTTCTCAAATATCATAGTTGCTTTCTACGACAGTTTGAGCATGCTGATGAAAGGCTTTCAGTAACGCTTCGGTTGTGCCATATTAGGCCTTTCTACAGCCTGGAAGAAGTCATCCAAGGTACTTTCAGTGGCATCCTCCCAAAGTTAGTATTCAATTACTATGGCACACAACAAATGCACTATAAAGTATGGTTTGTGATTGATTTCTTGTGTCCTTGAAGTTCAGTGGCATTTATGAAACGTCAGCTTCAAAACGGTTTTTGCATGTCAGTGTTGGTTTATTTTGTAGTGTGTACTCCACCATTGACATTTGATGACAGTTTGGCAATGCCACTGAAGGCCTTTTAAGAACGACACTGAAGACCTTGTGCGACTGTCAAAATTTATTGCATAAAAAGTTAAAGACACTAAAACTATAAAATGTTTCCTGGTTATGTGGAGGTCAATATCATTAGAATAAGATTTTGACACATCCGAATGTATTAATACATACAAAAATCTCAAGATTTACAATTACAAATCTAGCACTTTTGTGTATCGACCTCAAACTACAAATCCAACATTTACATGATCACCAGCAATCCATCTCAATTCTTATGTAGATCATTGTCAATGACCACAAGAGGCTTTGACAACCCTCCTTGAAAAAGATTTGGCCTTCAAAGTGCAAGCACCATCTAGCTCCTAAATTGACTCATTTATCTCTTCAGTGCCGCCTATATCTACTAATGTCACTCCAATCTCATTTGCAAGGATAACTTTGGGTCTGATGTGCTTCTTAAACTCATTAATCAGCAAGAACTTCCCAATCATGTATGCGACAAATGCAGTGTTTAAAGACAACATGGAGCCAATGTTTGGGGATTAAAAGACAAGGGTAGCCAAAATACAATAACCCACACACACATATACACATGCACACATAGATATAGGGAAGGTAACTGGTGCCCACCCAAAGAAAGCCTAGTATGACTGCCCTCTCGTGGACCATCTAGGATACCCACTGCATGTACCTTCATGAACAGGTAGACTAAAGAAAGTTGGGAGACATTGGTTATGCACTATATATATGTGTGAGAGAGAAAGAGAGAGAAAGTGTGTGTGTGTGTGTAATTTTTTAGGTTTGTGTTATGTATAAGTAGTTACATGATGAAACAAGATTATGTCAATTTGCAATTATGTGTAGAACAATGATAAGCATGAATCACAAAGAGAAGGAGAAAGTGGCCTACCGAGGACAAACTTTGAAAAGGCATTTTGTTTTTCAATTGACATACATGGAGAAAAAGTCATCGGCTAGAAGATGAAAAGTGAATGTTCCCAATCTAATTAATTACCTATGGACCAAGGAAAGGACCAATAGGCTGCCCAAAAGGCCAGATAACGACCCTATGAAAAAGAGTGTATTCCTGCTTTATCCCATACTTGTTTTGCATTTCAATTCAGTCAAATTTCCCTTCAAAATAATCCAAAGTTCCAAATTAAAAAGGATATGGAGAAGATATATATATATATATACACACACACACGCACATGTAGCTCCTTTGCTGCAACATCAGGGTGGCTGGAAACTTTTTCAGCTTTGTGCCTCCTGTTTGAAGAAAGTGGCTCTCCAACAGGAATATGTGTGTCACAAATCACCAAAAATAGTAAATATTTTGATAACTATTACGAAATATGCTGCAATTTCCATTTATATAACAAACAAAAAAAGAGACATCATTGGAAACCTACCAAGATGTTATTTCCTCTCCTAATAGATCATGAAAAATAGCTTGTGGGGTGTTAAATGATTTGATAGGAAAAAATTAGATTTATTTCTTTGTCAAAATCTACATAGGAATTTCTGCTGGAGAGAAACTTACTAGAGAACGACTTCACTATCTTCACTAGCAGCTTGACCATTGCCAGAGCGGTCATAATTCCACCTTTGGAGCTAGCTGGGGTCGGTCATTAGATCCCATGGCTTGATTTCTAAACTGATTGTTGTTATGCCTTGATCTTTGTACAAGCTTCCTACATGAACTTCATAATTTAGTAGAAAATATGTCACTTAAAGTTCATGAATGCAAAAAGAGAAAGTGAACCTCATACCACACCATGCTGATCATCATAGAAGGAGAGGGCTTAAAAAGAAAGCAATGCAAGGTTAAACAAAAAGTAAATATAACCTTTTCGGTTCTATTTTGAACATCAACCATAGCAATATTGGTATTTGCTCCAGGTACAGATATAATTTGATATTTGATTCATATCTTCACCCAAGTAGTTAATTTGTTTGAGAAGAGCATTCACTTAAGATTATTAATTGAATTCAGATTTGATATGAAAGTTTTCTTTACTTACGAGAATTTGGTAGTCATTGACTCTACTAGAGCTCTATGAATTGGATCTCTACACCAACCTATAGGGTCAAGAAGCAAACCACAATTCTTCAAAGAATACTCCTTAGATGGACTTATAAAATGTGAATAGTTATAGTTTATAGTACCTTTATACTTGGCCAGTATTGTAAAGCCATTATTGTACACTCTATCCTGTTAGGTGGACTTTGAGCTGCATAAGCAAAAAGGGATCACAAACAAGCTCTATACATACATTATCCAAAAAACAAGTGAGATGGAGAATGAAAGAAAGTATAGCTCCAAACCAAAAAACTAAGAGGTCGTTTGAATGTTGTCTGGAGCAGAACAGCTGTGTTTTGTTTACCTAAACATCCCGAATTCTGGACATGCCATGCCTAGAGTGCTTGACAGATAATAGACATTACAAAATAGAATGCCTTGACTATTAACTTGCATACTCTCCCTGCAGTCTCTCCCTCTCCCTTTCTCCCCCACAGTCAATCCCTTTCCCTCTTCACCTATGGTCCACTCTCCTGACCACTGTGGTTCTCTGTTGGCTCCAAGTAAGTGAATATATATATATATCTCTCTCTCTCTTTGTGTGTGAAGGTGATAGCTGTGTCGACCATGACCACCGCAACTATCACCATCTCTCCCTCTTCCACTCTCTCTATATCACTCGCTTGCCCTCCCCCATAGTCCTGGTTCTCTCTCTTTGGTGGAAGCAAGAGCTACATCTGCCTCACACCCTTCTTTCTTCTCTCTTGTTTGTTGGCGTTCAAGCTCTCTATGGTGGAGGCGAGAACTGATCCCCCTCACCTCTCCTTCTTGTTTGTTGGTGTTCTGGTTTTCCCTGGTGGAGGCGAGCGCTCCATCCACCTCACACCCTCCCTCTTTCCCTCTTGTTTGTGTTTAGGTATGTTTTATGTCTCTTGCCTTCACTTTCACCTTCCCTCTTGCTTGTTGGCGTTTAAGTATGATTTACAAGTTGCATTCTATGTGTTTGATGAAATGCATGTTGTGTGGCCTTCAACATGATTGTTGAAATGCCACTTTTTTATTTATTCTTATGGATCCCCCTTGCGTCTGTGTTGTAGTATGACTTCCTTTTAGGTATTTTTAATCTGTTGATGTAATTGCAGTATGGTTAGTATACACCTAATGTAGCACACACAACCATGTGAATCCTTTTTACTGAATGAGCTGCTACAATGAAATTTGCTCCAGAACATGAGTTTGTTTTCTTTTTTTTTCATGTATTGAATTATATGAGCATGACCTTTAATCTATTTAGATTATCCAAATCCAATTTATTTAAGTCCCTAATCATAATTTTGTTTTAAATGTTTACCCTTTATTTCCCCTATTATAAGATTAATCAACTTTTTTTTCTTGTACTTTATGTAATTTTTTGTTTCTGGTGATTATCTTTTCTAAGGAAAGTTTGTAGTTTTTTTTTAATCAACTTTTTAATTAATATATGATTGTTCATGTTGTAGTATTTAAAAGTAACTTTTAGGTTTTACGTACAGTTAGGGTGTTTAAACATTTAACTAATTTGGTTATTTGCTTTTGTTTCTCTCATTATTTCTTTTTGTTTGACGAAAGTTCTTCTTGCTATTTAGTTGAAGTTTTCTTGTTCTTAAATTCTTATTAATCTTGCATCCTTTTTATATATTATCTATTGTATATGATTAAGTGGCATGTGTTTTGTATCATATATCTAAAAACAGGTTTCGCATGTTTTCCATGATTTATATGATATCTCTAAACAAAATTGTAAATAGAATCATTTTTGTATCAAACAAGACGGATAGAAAAGATAGAACATTCTTGCTTGAGTCAGATACAAACACTAGACATAATAGATAGAACAAACAAAATAATAAACAAATGCAAAATAGAATAGATAGGATAGCCAAAACAAATAGAGGCCAAACAAACGCTGGATGGACAAGATGTAATGTTCTGTTCCTAAAACCATCAAACAATGCAGAGAGAACATTATTGACATGACAAACAAGATAATAATGTAATGGACAAAACATCTTGTCAGTTTTGTCGAGTAGAATAGTTATCAAACGACCTTTTTTGAGAGTCATAATGTGAGTCCAAAATAATATATCTATAGACCAAAATCAGAGTAGTTGCATGAATCAGAAAATTATGACTCCAACCATTTCTTTACATGTTCATCCCAAGAAAAAGTCATGTTATACGAGATGAATGAAAACCAATGAAAACTTTTATCATCTCATCTATTTGTGATTCAAAGAAATGTCATTCATTGTTTTCAACAAATGGACAAAAAAAAAATAAAATGAGACTGCATCATTCACATATCTTGGTGATTCAATAACCATAGTGTTAATCATGAAACTGCTTAAAAAAGACAAAGAATTTGGTTAATATTTTACAAAAAAACTAACATGGCATGTATGAACTAGAAAACATATATACCATGTTACATGTCGATATGAAGGGGAGTTTCTAGACATGTCCATCCATATGTTAAAGCAAGCATGCAAATCATTCATTTTTTGCGACTTGAGCAGCCAAATCATTCATTTTCTAGAGTTGTCCAGTAACATCAGCCTTTACTTTAATGAACTTACTTCTTCAGTTAACAAGACATTTTTGTCATGAGTTGAGGTTGAGTTAGAGCTGGACCAAACAAATCTGAAGAATACCATCTCAAGAAGCATCATCTTTTGAACCATCTAACAATATAAAAAAAAAATCTACAATTCTATCCTATAAAACTGGTGTTTATATATGCATGCATGGATTTTGAGTTAACAAACAACAAAACCAACAATTTTAACCATTTACAGTACGTCACTTGTTTTTCTTCTTGTAGAACTCATCACACAAAATCTCAACTCGCGATAGTTCACTCCCATCTTCCTTCACCTATAAATTAAAAACAACACATTTAGTACAACAAATGACAAAATGCAAATATTCTTGAATAAGCTAAATAATACTGAATCTTTTTTTTTCTAAAATGGCTTAATGATGTAAACAAGGAAAGTAAAGCAAATTTAAAATGAAACAAAATCTACCAAAACTAAACTCTAGCCAAGCCGCACTATAGAGAAAGAAAGAGAGAGCACACATTGTTATTCCATGCTGTCCGCTGATAATACAGCTTTCATTTGTTAACGCAAGTTGTTTCTTAGTTCCAATTGTAAGCATACACAAATTCACATAAACTATTGAACTACATGTTTCATGTGATTCCAAGATTAAATTGTATTTATATGATCTCATGGTTGCTAAATTACAACAATCACTTTACAAGCTTTAGTTGGGAAAAATCAGCATGAAACCTTTTTATTTCCAAAACACCCCACAACAAACATAACAACCTATAATCCTCACGACAATTCAATTATAGGCATCCAAGTTTAATAAAACAATTTATTTTTAGTCACCAAAATTTGAACAATCATCAAATGAAATACTAATAAAGAATACCCACTTTATAGGCATTTTTCTATTCAACCATATAAACTCATCTAACGGTTGAAATCTAACAATAAAGCAAATCGGGGATTGTGGAAATTACAAATACTTGATGAAAGGTCTAATTAGAACATCCTAGAAAATACATGTACTTAGAGGTGAGATTATATGAAAGGTACATTCACATTGTATACAAAATGGACCTAACAGAGCCAAATCAAATGTTTGTTCCTAAAAGCAATAAGGAAAACCATGATATATAGCCTATAAGTCTTAAATACGTTGGTTTAATTCCTATGACAAACTTATATGCCATTGAACTTTCACAATTAAAGAGTCAATTGTTCTATAATGAAACATGAAGAAACATGTGTGTGCAATTAAGTTATAAATGAAAAGTTAAAATTCATTTAAACCATGCTCTGCATAGCCCAAATTAGTTGGCAGTCTTAGATTCTAGTCATCAATTCACTTTAAGTAATGACAACATGATAATAGATCTGTTATCACCCCAAATTTTTCAAAAAATGGGGCTATTAAAATTTTGGGTCTATTATTTTTAAAATGAATTTTAAATCCAAGTTTAATTCCAAACTCCAAGTTTAGATCCAAATCTAGCATTTCAAACTCAAAATCCAATTATCAAATTCAAATTAGATCCTAAATCCAACTTTCAAATCCAAATTAGAGCAAGACCTATTTGCCCCTCCTTTTGACAAAAGAAGCTTCTTTTAGAGGGCGCTTTTAGTCTTTTGGTGGGCAAGACCTATTTGCCCCTCCTTTTGACAAAAGAAACTTCTTTTAGAGTGCGCTTTTAGTCTTTTGGTGAACAAGACTCATTTGACTCTCCTTTTGACAAAAACACCTCCTTTTAGAGGATGATTTTAGTCTTTTTGAATTGACAAGACCATTTTAAAATATATTTTTATAAGCCTAATGGCCAATCATACCAATTTTCAAACCATTTTTTTTTCAAAATAATTCAAAATTTTGTGAAATTCAGATGAAAAATGGGTGAAATTCAAAAAATTCAAATTTAGGGTTTTGGCTCCAAAGCTCTTATCTCTTTAATTCAAATCTTGAATTCGAATTTCGAAAGTTGGCTCCAAAGCTCTTATCTCTTTAATTCAAATCTTGAATTCGAATTTTAAATTTTGGCTCCAAAGCTCTTCCCTCTTTAATTCAAATCTTGAATTCAAATTTTAAATTTTGGCTCCAAAATCTCTATACATACCCCATAATCTTCTCTCTTGAGGGAGGCCAACCATGGAGGAACCTCTTGTGCTTCCTCATTTTCCTTTGCTCTCTCTTTCCATTTCTCTCTTCTTCTCCAACTTAGAGCAAGTTTCATCAAGCAACAACTCTTCAAGGGAGCATCAAAGATCATTGGTTTTGGAGTGCTCCAGAACCTTATTTTAAAACAAAACCTTATTTTTCTGGAGCACTCCAAAACCAATGAAAATTTTGGGATGCAAACAGGTTGTTTATGAGATAAGAGCCTGATGAAACTTCTACATCAAGCCCCATTTTTTGAAAAATTTGGGGTGATAACAGATGCCTCTCTTTGTTACTAAGTCGGCACTAGCCGTGCTTAGTGACAAAGATAAGCGCCACAAATTTTTCAAACAAAACATGTTTGGAGAGATGTTTCAGGCTTAACCCCTTACCTGAATGGGTTATTTGAGCTTATATTGCAGGTTTAACCTCTTTCTTGCATGGGTTTGCCAATATTGAATTCAGGTTTAACCCCCCTGAAATGGGTTGCCTTGACTTGCATCGCAAGTTTATATCCTTACCTGTGTGGATGGCGTTGGCTTGTAGTGCAGGTTTAACCCATTTACCTGCGTGGGTTGCTTTGACATGCAGTGCAGGTTTAACCCCTTACCTGCATGGGTTGCTTTGGCTTGCGTTGCAGGTTTAACCCCTTGCCTGCGTGGGTTGCTCTTTTGTCCATAATTTCAGGTTTTACCCATTTCCTGAATGGGTTGCTCTATAACAAGTGGCAAAGCCGGGAAAGAACCCTCATCACCTCGAATGCCTTTATTGAAACGGAGGATGAGACCCTATTGCTCCAACATTAGTTGTGACAAGTAGTCTTTTTATCACTTCGAGTGCCTTTTGGTGAAGTTTTTGTTTTCACCCAAGGTTGAATTTTGAACTTGTTAAAATTCTCCAAACTAGCGTTTGGGTAGAGCTTGCTTCGAAAAAGCCCCTAGCCAAACGGCCAAGTTGCGCTTGCTCCATAAAATTCCCTTGTCTAGCGACATGGTTGAGCTAGCTTTAGAAAGCTCCGAGCCTAGCGGCCGGATTTCGCTTGATCAAATCTTTAGCTTAACAGCTGAATTGATTTGATTGGGATATGATCCTGTTTTCTATGGACAATGATGATTGTTTATGAAAAATATTTGTGGCAAAACATTTTGAAAATGTTTCGAAATAATAAAAATACCCCAGTATTAGGAATTTACCGTGATTGATAAATGAGAGAATGCTGGGTAGAAGATAGCTAGTTGATGTCTTGCATTGAGACTCAGGTGAAGAAAGTAATGGAAATTACCTCAATCAAATAAGGTATGAGCAAAATTATATAAAGGAAATTGATATAGTTTCCACTACCAGGAAAATGATGGTGTAAGGTCATGACATATATATGAACTTTGGTATGCAAGAATTTATCTTTTGTTTCTGAGGTAAAGAAATTGAGACAAATCTTGTAAGAGAAAAATTTGTTATAAGAATATGATAACTAGATGGTAATTCTCATGGCGAGATATCTAGTTGATAATGCAGCAAAACAGAGAATCTTAGTTTTGCAATGATTAAATCTCGAGTATAGTATAAATATATGAGGTTTGACTCAAGAAGATATAGATTGAACTAGGGTGAATGGATGAGTCAAAAATTAGATGTCCAACGATTGAAGATAGAATATATCTAAGCATTAGCAAAAGCCTTGGAATAAATGATGACCCAATAAAATAATGAAAGTAGTGACATTTCAAATGTATTGAAGCTGAAAAATTATTGTAAGTGACAAAACATGGAATGTATGGCCCGAGTCAAGCACGTGTTGATCTCAGACTGAGCTTGAGGCGGAGAAAATAATTGAAATTGACTCAAATGTATAAAAAAAATTGAAATGTAAGGGTGAAAGGTAATATCACGTGTCTGCACTTGGATATGAAAGAATTTTGACACATAATTGGGAGAAAGCTTGAAAGAAATTTGTTGTAAAAATATGATTGAAAAATAGTGATTTTCATTGCAAGATAGTAAGTTGATAATATGGGAGAATAGAGAGAATTATGAGCAATTTATCACTTGTGAAGAATATTAACTTCAAGAGGATTAGACCTCAAGTAGAGTATAATGAATACATGATGTTTGCTTTATATGGGTCCAATAAATGGAAATCACATGTGAGATGATTGAAGATAGAGTATACTCGAGTAAAGCAAAGATTTGACATTCAATTTGGAATAAATGATAGCCCAATAAAATCAGGGAGAAAGATATGGATGTTGAGGCCAAAATAATTATGTATGACTCGAGTCAAATAAAGTTAGTAATTGAACTAATAGATGGGTCACATACTTGATAATAGGAGATTGGACAAATAACGGATTGACAAGATATAGATTTTGAAGCAATTCTAAAAAATGATTTGCCAAAGAATAATTGATGATCTAATGAAATTGTGGAAGAAGTAAAATATGAGAAAAGATATCTCATAAATATTGAAGCTTGGAAAAATGTTTGGCATAAAATGAGGGCAAAAGGAATGCATGACATAAGTCAAGCAAATATGGTATTTGAGCCAATGACTGGTTATCATGTTTAAGAATATGAGGTTGGACCAATGAAGAAATGGGAGATTGACAAAGTATGATGAAATGTAGATTTTGAAATGATTCTTGAAAAATGGATGACAATATTTAAAAAATCAATGTCATTTAGATAGTAGGGTCCAAACATGATTTCATAGCGTGATCATGTTGAAGATTATATAGAAATGAACGAAAAATACATTGATTTAAATGAGAAAATGAGATGCAAGATTATTAAATTGATCAAAGATTGTATGAAGACACGCATGTATTCATCATATAATGATAAACATCCAGCATTTTTGAAAGTCACATTTATCATGCATATATTTGAAAATGAGCTTAGGACTCTAATTGAATTTGGTATGATCAAATTGTTCCATATAAGATATGCCAATATACCTTAGCCAAAAGGCTTAGTACGAGCATAAAATCCTTCATTGGGTAACTAGGGGTAAGGTTTAACCACTTCTTCTAGATCGCTCGTCGATATACCACAAATTACCACTCATGGTACTAACGAGGGGGCTTTCCCGCCCAAGGTGTGGTCTAGTTGTAAGGCTTAGTCTTGTGCTGCCGCCAAAGACCAAGCCCGGCAACATGGTAACCAGGACAAATATGTATTGAAATATGAGAAATCATGGAAAATTAGTTGTCTCTAATGCAATGTTGCTTAATATGGTGATTAAAATAAATAGAAGAGCAAATATTGTTTTCAAACAAGTCCTAAATTGAGGAGGGTTGTATTTGATCTTAGATCTAGGTGAACATGATTGATCATCATCAATTAGTCTTATATGCAAAAGAGGAAACATAATCATCAAGCAATGTAATGAAATGCCGATGGGGTCAAGGCCAAAGTTGGGGACATGCTTTATCATCGGCAATATATGAGATGTTCAAGATTTTAGAAATGCATCAATTATAATCATAGCCAAACGATGACGGGTCCCATCACGGTCGCCATCTGTTTGCATCCTAAAATTTTCATTGGTTTTGGAGTACTCTAGAAAAATAAGGTTTTGTTTTAAAATAAGAAAGAAAGGGACTCGCCCGTCCGTACGAGGATCGACCGTTCCCGGCGCCTTTACCGGGGCTAATCAACCCAAGGGCTATGTTTATCATTGATGCATTTCATTTTAACTTAAACATCTTTTGATTCTATATGCGGTGTAGAAAATATTGAAAGTTTGATGTTTCAAACTTTTGAAAAGGTTCTTGAAGAATTGCTTGAGAATGTGAAATATTTTGGGAAAAAGTAGAATTGAGAAATCTTTGTAAATATCATTTTAAAAAACTTGAAAATCGTTTTAGTGTTCCCTTAAGACTTTAAGTAGGCTTGAGATTTTGCTCTAATTCGGTTACCACCTAGTTAGAGCTCCATCTCATCTTGCTTAAATTCTTTTAGAGATGTGATTGTGCTCACTTGTAATATTGAGTGGAAGTGAAAATGAATGGATGCATTGATCCTATATGATTAAAAGAGAATGAAGCATTCCTACCACAACATTCATCTAAGGCATTCCTACCATAACATGCATCTAAGATTTTTGTTTTTGTAAATATCATATATATGAAGGAAAAATTTTTGAAAATAGATTGAGATTGTAGACCTATCAAGCATGAATCCAATATTGGGTCATTACTTGATTTTGGTCTTAGTGAAGTCGGCAAATGAAAATTTAAAATCTTAAATGATAAGAGAAAATATTGAAAGAATGGAAAAGATGAAAGACTTGATCCCAAGAGAGATATAGAGAAAGAGAGAGAGAGAAAGAGATCTTGAAAATCATAAAATCAAATATTTAAAAGGAAGAGAGATACGTATTCATATACATATTTATATATACATATGTATATATGCATAGATACATATATGAAACCTTGTGAAAATGAAGCTTAAATCAAATAGAGAAGAGAATATCATTTTAGAAAGAGAGAGAGATTTAAAATGGAATACACGTATATATATTTATATATACGTATATGAGAGTTTGTAAAATGATATGTTAAATCATAAAAAGAGAATGACAAAGAAAGATATTCATGTGCACACATACATATATAACACGTATATACGCATACGTCTTCATGAGTATTAAAATCAAGAAATGAATTGAAAATAGCCGACTTCAATTTTTTGATGTAGGCCGGAGGGGAACTTGGGCTCATGCAAGAACCTAAGTTAAATCTCCAAGGCCATCTTAGAAGGTTTCTTTTGAAAATGTTTTGAAAGATTTATATAAAAACATAGAATGTCGTGATTTTGGTTTGCCACAAGAGATATATTTCTTCCACCATTGGGTATGGAAGAAAATCAAGCAATATAACGAGGCACTCGTTAGGGTTCCTAATGGGGTGATTAGGAAAGAAACTAACGCAAAATGACATGCAAATGCATATTAACATGTACATATTCGTAAGAGTTTTCTCGGGTTGGACAAGCCCCAACCTCAAAAATCACAAAAAGAAATCCAACCCCAAACACTCACTCTCATCGTGCATTGGGTCATATAAATGAAAGATTAGAATATCATGCATGAGCATCATTTCAAGCATGAATGATGAATGAAGACAATATGTCAAGTATATTTTGGAAATAAATGAAGATATAGATTTTGTTCCATCTTGCTCATACTCCCGGTGCACTCAAGAGTAGCTCTTGATTCCGGATCATTTGAGCTATCTTGCATGGCCATGGGAAGATGGCAAGAGGAAAATGAAGATATGAAAAAGTAAAGATTGCATGATAAAAATGAAAGATCATCTCATCTTCTTATGCTCCCGGTGCACTCGAGCATAGCCTCTTGACTCTAAAAATAGAGATTGAGGGCTATCTCATATGGCCATGGGGAGAAGAAGAAGAGAGAAAAAGAGGAAATGAAAATAAAGATTTTCATATCTCGAATATGAATAATAATGGAAATGTCATGGAGAGAAGAGAAAATGAAAATAGAAATAGAGGAAGATTACATACCTCGAATGTGATTGATATTAGAAATGAGCCCTCTCTTGAATGATCTTAGATTTTCCTTGAATGAAGCTCCCAAGATGTTGAAGATGAAGCCTCCAAGAGATCTTTGATGCTCCCTTGAAGAGTTGTTGCTTGATGAAACTTGCTCCAAGTTGGAGAAGAAGAGAGAAATGGAAAGAGAGAGCAAAGGAAAATGAGGAAGCACAAGAGGTTCCTCCATGGTTGGCCTCCCTCAAGAGAGAAGATTATGGGGTATTTATAGAGATTTTGGAGCCAAAATTTAAAGTTTGAATTCAAGATTTGAATTAAAGAGGGAAGAGCTTTGGAGCCAAAATATAAAATTCGAATTCAAGATTTGAATTAAAGAGATAAGAGCTTTGGAGTCAACTTTCGACATTCGAATTCAAGATTTGAATTAAAGAGATAAGAGCTTTGAAGCCAAAACCCTAAATTTGAATTTTTTGAATTTCACCCATTTTTCATCTGAATTTCACAAAATTTTGAATTATTTTGAAAAAGAAATGGTTTGAAAATTGATATGATTGGCCATTAGGCTTATAAAAATATATTTTAAAATGGTCTTGTCAATTCAAAAAGACTAAAATCATCATCTAAAAGGAGGTGTTTTTGTCAAAATGATGATCAAATGGGTCTTGTTCACCAAAAGACTAAAAGCGCCCTCTAAAAGAAGTTTCTATTGTCAAAAGGAGGGGCAAATAGGTCTTGCCCACCAAAAGACTAAAAGCGCCCTCTAAAAGAAGTTTCTTTTGTCAAAAGGAGGGGCAAATAGGTCTTGCTCTAATTTGGATTTGAAAGTTGGATTTAGGATCTAATTTGAATTTGATAATTGGATTTTGAGTTTGAAATGCTAGATTTGGATCTAAACTTGGAGTTTGGAATTAAACTTGGATTTAAAATTCATTTTAAAAATAATAGACCCAAAATTTTAATAGCCCCATTTTTTGAAAAATTTGGGTTGATAACAAGATCATAAGAAAGATTACCAAAAAGCAGACCAACAAGAAATTAGATGCCAAGAGTTAAACAAGAAGGAAATGGAAAGGAAAAAAAAAAAAGAAACCTAGCTGGATTTGACTATCTCCGTCTTTGGTCCTTTCTGTCCAGAGGCTAAGATGTGCAGAGCACTAGAGAGAACATCAGTTCCAGTGAGAAAAAAATTAGTTAACAAAAAATGAGCTTAATACAAAAATGCTAAACGATGCTATTCATGTCCCACAGTGGTGCAAATGACTTACGCTTGATGTAGGAGAGCTTGTTTCTTCTCAGAATTCAATTCCCTATGTGATTCAGTTGAATTTGGGCCCAGCCAATTTACACCATTACAGATCAATAGTGACCAATAGAAAACAAGACACATTTATCAAGCATAATTAAACCAAGCAACAACTTTAGTAGCAAGCCGTTAACACTATTGAGGAAACATCGGCTCTTGAGATCAGTCCATCTTATGACCTATTATCAACTTCAAGATCTCTTCTTGTGGTAAGCTCCTAAATTTGCTGTGTAATTAGACCAAATGAACAAGGTTGAAAGATTAATACTTAGAAAGTTCCAATATTTACTTTTCCTTCATGATGTGCATGCTCACAGAACAATCTTTTTTGTGGGATGTGAACTATGCCTTCTGGCTTCTAATATGCTAGATGGCAGGCCAGGCCGGCTGAGACTTGAAAATAAGATGCAACAGAAGGTTGAGCCTTTATTCTATGAAAAATAACCAGCCAAATTATAGACCCTCTGGGGTTATGCATTAAGTTATACTCCAAACCTCTGGTGAAGCATATCACATTATATATGCCACATGTAATGCAATTTTCAAAGTAATTTGATCCCACAAAATCATAGAACTCGATACACTCAAGCAGTCGCTCATCTTGAACATAGTACTCTTGATTTAATATTTATTTGGTGACAATATATTTGATTATTCAGTCACAGTACACTTGATCGATCATTCATTCGAACACAGTACGTTCAATCATCCATTTTATCATGATGCACTCAGGCCTTGGGCACTTTATCACAATACATTTATTCACAGTTCACTTAATTGATTGTTCACTTGAGTCATTCACTTAGTTACAATTCATTTAAATGATTACCTACATAGGGTATACATGATGGGAGTGTCAACCATTCAAACGAACAAGATGTCATTCAATCTGTGTACAGTTCAACAGTGAATATTCATTCAAATATTATTTTCATTACCAATTACCGTTATCCACTCAAAACACACTCATCATGTATGACAAAAACATATCACACAATCACCTAGGGGTTTAAAGTATCTATTTCTTAAGTTGAAAGCCAAACATGGAGTTAAATACAGTTTACCTTTAAGACTCTAAGTTATTAATCAGAGATCGGGCCTAGGAGATTTGTATCATTCTCCCATCTCAGACTTGCCCCCAAGTCCGTACGCTGTGAGCTCGAAGGATGAGACTTTCCTGTCGCGCCGCTAGCACTAGCACAATCTGATCCTCCAACAACCTCTATTGTCTCTAAGCTGATCATGAGAAATATCAAAACCTGTCGTTGCATAGGTGCTAAAGATATCAAGTATCTACGTCGGGACAAGCAATATATCGTCTAGTGGTCTGCCAAGGTAGTTGATCACCCAAATCAAACCTAAGATAGTCCTAAAGTCTCTGAGTTGCCCCAATTAAATTGGGTCATCCTCAGTTGAAGGGCACCAGTGGGGCGGTTCAAGCCAATCATCATACGAGTCAAGGTAAACTGAAGCTCTAGCTATGATACTCTCTTCGGCCAACTCTACGGCCTTTACCGTCATTGCCCAAGGAAGTCCATGAAAAGCAATATATTCCAACAAAACTAGCAGCACCTTCACTCATCTCTGCAGAGGGGAACCCCATTCCCAAAGGAACCAACGTGGGCTCTCCAAGGGGCCTCATCATGTAGCTCGGGTGCTCATGGCCTGTGCGCCACTTGATGTCCACTGTGAGTAGGATGACCAAATCGAGGCCAGATGGAGTACATGCACCTCTCAACTGTTCACCTCCTTTGCATACTCAGACATCTCATATAGTCATATAGCAATATCACATGTCGGCAATCAGCAGGCACACACAGGGAAGGACAATGGTCAATAATAGACATTGTGTGAATACCCACCTGTCACTCGTAAAGGTACATATCAGGTCGCCATCTCAGCACCAAATCTCATAGAAGGAAAAACGTGCACGGATCCCTCACTCTAAGGCAAGGACACTCCTGGGTTTCGCACTCAGCTTCGAGCATCACAGAACCCCCAGTAGAATCATGTAATGGATCGGTGTCATGCAAGCATGTTCCACAGTGCTAGAGGACCTTGGGCACCACCTCCTCACTCTCATCTGGCCCGTGCTCAGATGTGAGGGTGAATAACCATAAGGATGCTGCATATCTCCTCCAAGCGGTGAGAGCAAGATGATCACCTCCCTCCCGGTGAATGTCATGGCCATATCAGAAAAATTCCAGTAGATGCCCCTTAAGGAACACAACCTCTGGTCCCCAAGTACAATATCTACGTGGCTGATAGGTAGGACAAAGAGGTCCACCTTGAATGGGACGTTCAGCATGAGCAACTCCACATCTGCACATAATAAATGTTAGTGTAGTTTGCTACCGTCACCATCAAATATAGGACACTCCCTAGTGCCTATGGGTGCCTCCTTCGCTACATGGTGATTGATAAAGTTGTGAGTGGCTCTTGAGTCAACAAACACCACAACTCCTCTGTTCGATGAAACCTGTCTTGCATGGCATTCCGCGTGTGCTCACAGGCTAACATACACTAAGATGTCTCCACTTGACTTAACTGTCACGTCTGGCTCGGTTTCTCCTCTAGGTTGATCGTCATACTCCAAAGATGAGTCATCCTTATACAATGAGTTGACAGTATAAACGTGCAAATGTTGGCATTTGTGGCCCCTATACCACTTCTCTTCACAAGGAAAGGAGAGATTAAGGGTTGTCTGCACTTGGCCTTGTCGGCGGATTTGGTATAGCAGCCGGTCGATGAGGAGTTGTCTTAACCTAATCAGCTTGCCTCCATGGCTTACGCATGGCTCTCTTCCTGTGCTGCTTCTCATCAATGGTGCGAGCAGAATAGAAGCAGTTTCGTAGAGACTATGGTCTCGTAGGTTGCATCTCGATACTTATCCCATAGACCACCTACAAACTAATCCATAAGCACGTGCTCTGGCCAACCAACCACCATGGAGCTCAAATCCTTGAATGTTGTGGTACTCCTGCATTATCCCCCTCTGATGAAGTTGCTTGAGTTCGACCTCATAGTCAAGGAAGGTTGAGTCTCTAGATTGACGCTTCTTCAAGATCGTAATCGGTTTAAAAGCATACATCAAAAAGTTGGATACTATAAATAGGTAGACCCCGCTTGGGATGATGTGCAGTCCAGATCTTGCCACAACCGGAATAGGACATGGTCATACAAAAAAAATGCTTTTTAAGTCTATTCAAAGATGCAACTAAATTATATATTGCAGAAAATGTAAACCCCTCTCTCCCCATGGAATCTTCTCATGGTCAGGAGTTGAAAATAGGTTTAGGCAAGCTATTTTTGAAAGGGGCATGACCTTGGGACCCATTTAGAAGATAGATCAATGGGTTTTCTTTTTAGAAAATTCGATTTATGCATGAACAATGCATTATAATGTACATTGGATCATAGCTCACCCTAATTGGACATTATTCTCAGCCACGAATATTAAACTTGAAAATAAATGAAGAACAAGTTAGAATCACCCCTGCTTTATGGTCGGACTTAGTGTTTGGAACTTCTCTTTGCTTACTTGAAAATAAATGAAGAACAAGTTAGAATTTGAAAATAAATGAAGAACAAGTTAGAATCACCCCTGCTTTATGGTCGGACTTAGTGTTTGGAACTTCTCTTTGCTTCTTCTCTAAATCAAGCAATCTCAAACTAGAATCCAAGCTTGGATTCGATCTTAAAACAGCTAGAAAAAGTGGGTCCCCTTGCTCAAAATGAAAAACAAAGATGATCTTTCTTATACTAGAAATCCTAAGCAAGAATCCAATGCAGTACCCTAGCTTAGCAAATCTAGAATCAAGGAAATGGGAGAAAGAGAGAAAGAGCTTGGACGATTTTCTTCCTCTTGGCTGCAACTAAGGTGAAGTAAGAGAGAGAGAGCAAGTGTTAAAAAAATGAAAAATCATCCCCCCTTGGGACTCGAGGAGGGTTTAAATGGATTTTTGTTTTTCTTTGTTACTTTGATTTTGCCTAAAATGGAGGAGCGGTGGTAGGCTGTGCCCCCCTCCTCCTTTTTCTTTTTTTTTTCAAAAGTTTCTGAAAAAGAAAATCCCCTCCTTGGGAAACATTCTTTTGGTAGGCTGGTCCACCCTTGTGATGTGGCATGGACCAACCAATGGTTGGTCGCTTAGGTGGAAAGATGGCCATCAATGCTTGGGTGATGTGGCTGCCACATCACCCAAGCTAATCTGTAAGAAATTTTAGTCCTTTTTTATTTCAAGAATGGTCTCACCTAGTCCACATGCATGAGCTAGGTGGGTTTGGATTAGGTCAAGTCCAACGTGACTTTGACCAAGTCCAATTGTGATTTTGATTTAAAACTTTGGGTTTGAAACCCAATTTCAAATTATGTTTCAAATTATGATTCAAATTTTGATGAGAAAAGCCTTTTACTTTGACTTTGAACACTCTCTTATATGGGTGTATTCTAGTTTGACTTGGGCCTACTAGGCTTTGACCTAGTGAGCAAAATTTAAATTGCAATGAATTGTAGACTTCCTTATCTATAAATTCAATTATTTGATTTAATTTTTAAATTCATGGTGTTAATTGAATTATGAATGACATTTTTGTCTAAATTTGATTGAAGATGGGTTTGACTTGGACAAAACCATAATTGAGATTGTACTGTTGTATATTTGACTCCTATGACTTACTATTCAAATACATAATTGCTTTTCTCAAAACTCTAAATTAGGATTTTTTATCGTTTGAGCTTGATTGAGAGGAACAATTTTGTCCTAAAATTGACTGGATGGTTTGACCATGCTCAATGTCCAATTCATGCTTTGACTTCAACTAAATTTGATGAAGTTTGATGATTTTGACACTTAGACAACATTCAGTTATGTTTTTGCTAATTTCAATTTGAATTGTGCTTCAATTAAGTTTAGTCAAAGCTATGTAGGGTTTAGTCAAAGGCTATTTTGGTTCCCAACTAGATTGATTGATGAGTTCAAGGGGTTCAAGTTTGATTTAGCCTACTAGGTTTGGCGCCACCTTTGGGTGACCCTCAGCCGCGCAGGCCATGTGGGGCTCACACGTGGGTTCCACATGACATTTTGGATATCTAGTTGGATTCAGTTTTGGATTTGTAATCTAAATTTGGATTCATAATTGGATTTGGATTCCCAATGATAATTGCAAATGGATTTGGGTTGAAATCCTAATTTAGATCTAGTATTGTACACGGGAATGAGATTTAGACTCGTAATCCTACATTGGGACTTATGCTACGAGTTAAATTCATTATTTGAACCAATTGAGTTTAAGTTCGAAATTTAGTTTGAAATTAAGCATTTTCAATCATTTGTGTGAAATTCTTCATATATTTTTGGAATTACCATCTGCAGTTGAATGGAAAAATTTAGGGTGTTAATAGACGCATCTCTTTACTGTTAAGCAAGTTGAAGACTTTACTTAGCAGGCAAGATTCACACACCAAATTTTTGCAAATTGTTTTGAAAAAATTTGTTTTTCAAATTAAGCCAAGCCACCTTTCTAGGGGAAATGCCATGAAAAGTGTTGAAATGAGAAGATTTTTCTCATTTTCATAGGAAACTCCATAAAGGAATTGATGTTGATTAGAAAATCTTGCAATTGTAAAAGTCTTTGCGCTCGATGCTTAGAGAACTTAGCCCTTCATGTCTTTTGCCCCTAGGCAAGTTTTTTTTTTTTTTTTTTTTTTTTTTTTGCTTTTGCTTTTTTGGCTTTAGCTTTTTGAATTTTTTTTATTTTTCTTTTGAGCTACCCTTCACTCTTGGGGAAATTCCTTACCACCCCAACAGCCAAGAGCTACTATGGAGCTTCACCGCTTTGATGGTTTTGTGTAGTTTGTTTTGTACAATATCAAGCCTATCAGGTCTTTTATTGAACCCTTGTAGTGATCTTTTGGCCGGTGGCTCCCAAACTAATTGGCCTTAGGATTCCAGTTGCAAAACACCCCTCGGACTTACTCTAATTCAAAAGGCTTTAGGAGGTTGATATGAACAAAATGTTCATAGATTGCTTTTTTAGGTTCACGGTGTAAGCATTAGGTTGTATAACCACCCAGTATTACAGAGCTTTGAACTAGCGGAACAGCTACACTCACCCTTAGCGCATCGCTCAATTCATTTTGTTTGATAGCTTTTTTTTCATCTTGCCAAGGTTTTTTAGGTCACAAAGGCTTTTCTTCATGGTGTCTCACGTTATACATTTACAAGTTACAAGTGCTCAATTGCTAGGACCAACATTAATTCCTAAACATTGATCCTTCGATTTCATTGAAATTTCTTACATGGTTCAAGCCAATGCCCCTTGTAGTCATTCTCAAGACATGAGCTGGATTTGAAAATTTTTGAAAATTTTAATAAAATTGAAAATACATTTTTGAATTCTTTTACAAAATCAATTTTGAAGTTTCCTCTAAGAGATACGATGCCCGTGTGGTTTGAAAGTCGCAGAAAATGTCATTATCAAAACATAATTGTTTTGAATTTTTTGAATTGCAAATTCAAGTATAACATTTCTTCAAATGCAAAGCATTAATTGGATCAATGATTTTGACCCCATCAGCATCAATTAGCCCATAAGAATTGTGAGGTAGAACCTCTTTAATGACATACGGTCCTTCCCAGTTTGGCATAATGTCGAGGAACTCTCTTGCAATAGACTTCGACGTGCTTTACTGTTGTAACTCATCTAAGAGGTCTAATTGAATAAGTTTCTTTAGATTATACTTGATAATGGAAAGCTTAATGAGTGCAGTAAATTTCATTGCTCATTTTTGGACATGTAATGAAAATACAATTTTCATTCCATATACTAATTATGCTGGTGTAGCATTGGTAGGAGTTCAAGTTGTGGTTTGATATGCCCAAAGTGTATTGTGCACTTTCTTGTGCCAATCTCAGCCTATTTCAACAGTTCTTTCTAAAACACGAATCAAAATTTTGTTGGTTGTTTTTGCCAGACCGTTACCTTGAGGTAATGTGGGGTAAAAAATGATATTTTGTATTTGTGATAGAGGTGGTGCATCTTCTCATTTTCTAAATGAGTGCCATTGTCTGATACAATTTTATAAAGGATGCCAAATGTACATAAAAGCTTTTTACATATAAAGGACATGACATGTCATCCTTCGATTGTTTTAAAGGTGATTCTCTCTACCCATTTGGTGAAGTAATGTGTAGTTGCAAGAAAATACATGTACCATTCGGGGTAGGTAGATTGATTAGACCAACCACATTGAAAGCCCACATTGAAAATGGCCAGGGTGAGCTGACAAATGAAACTATGCTGCCAGAGCATGAATTGATTGTGTGTGCAACTAACATTTGATGCACTTTTTGACAAATTGGTAAAAGTCTTTCTACATTGTGGGCCAATATACCCTGCTCTGACTATCTGCTTGACGAGAGTTTGATATCCTATATGTCCCTCACAAATTCCTTCATAGGATTCTTAAATGATTTCTAGTGTCTCATTTGCATCAAGACATCTATCATATTTTGTGTTGAATCCTCTTTGAAATAAGACTACAGGACATGTGTCTCAGAGCTCTTCACTCATTTTGAGACATTTCAAGTGGAAATGTTATTGTTTGGAGAAAATTTAATGTCCTGATACCATGGTACTTATCTACTTTTTGCTTGTAGCATGTGTTCTAGCATGACATAAGATAGTTGTTCAAATGTACCAACTTCAAAAGATCTGATGGACTCTCCATGTTTGAATGTGATGGTAGAGCCCAAAATGGCCAAAACATCTGCGATTAGGTTAAATTATGTCTTGACATGTGAGAGTTGGCACTCTTTGGATTTCTTTATGAGCAATGTTGTCATCACTTGATATAGGACCAAATTCTTATCTTTGACTTGCTAGTCTCCATGAACTTGACTAGCAACTAGAAGAGAATCTCTAAAAATGTGAACTCTTTATATGTTAAATTGGAGAAGCATTTTGAGTCATTGAATCAAGGCCTCATATTCTAACATGTTATGAGTGCAAGAGAAACTTAATTTGAGGGAGTAATGAATTATTTCTTGTCTTCCCTAGTTGTACTTTTAGATCCATCAAAGTGCATCTTCCACGTCGGCTCTGGTTCGGTTGTTAAGATTTTTTTATTTGGAAAATCATCATTTTCTTTGATTTCATTAGATATAAAGAAGCCTTCCAATTGATCGGCAGTGGCTTTTGATTGATTTTTGTGAAACATATTCCAAATCATATTGCATCAACAGGACTTGCCACTTTGTTATCCTCCCATTTAAAAATGGTTGTTCCATGATATACTTGAGTAGATTGAGCTTGGATAAAAATTTCACCTCACATGATTGTAGGTAGTACCTTAATTTTTTACACATCGACACCAAAGCTAAATAGGTCTTTTCCATGTGTAAGTAATTTTTTTCATACTATATAAATATCTTCCTGACGTAATAGATAGTATGCTTGGTTCGGCATCCTTCTTCATGTTCCGCCGAAAATCTACCACATGATGAATTGTTGAATGTGATGTAAAGAAGTAGAGGTTTCAAAATTGACAGGCAAAGGAGATATTTTTTGATCTTTTTTAATGAGGCCTGAAATTCATGTCCTCATTCCAACTTGACTCCTTTCTGCAGTAAATGGTTGAAGGGTTCACATCTCATAGCAATGTTAGATGTAAACTTTATGATTATCTAAATTTTGTTGTGTAGCTCCTTCAGATTTGTTGGTGACGACATCTCAATGATTGACTTTGCCTTAGAAGAATTCATTTCGATTCCTTTTTTTGCAAACCATAAATGCCAAAAGTTTGTTGGATTCCACACCGACACACACTTCTGTGGATTTAGTCTAACGTTGTATTGTAAAAGCCATACTTATGAAGGAATACTAAAGTGATTTTCCCTAGTTTTTTTATTTATTTAGTCAATCATCCTCATATGCATATATGATTTGATGCATTTGATCATTAAAAAAGGCTGTCATAGCCCTTTGATATATTGCACCCATGTTCTTAAAGTTAAATGGCATTATAGTATAGTAGAAAGTGCCCTGAGGGATTGTAATGATGTTTTTGGCTAGTCTTGAGCGGCCAACTTAATTTGGTTGTAGCCAGAATGTCTGTCCATAAAGGAGAAGATGGTGCCTTACGGTGTTGTCCACTAACAAATTGATGTTCGGAAGTGGATAGTCATCTTTTGGTGTGGCTTTATTCAAATCTTTGAAATCAATGCAGAGTCAAATTTTGTCATTCTTCTTTAGGACTACCATGTATCTTTGCCAATCTTTTAGGATAGTCAATTGTTTGGATGAACCCTGCCTTTAGTAGGTCTTCTAGGCCTTCCTTAACTTGCCCCTCAAGACGAGGGTCAAATTTTCTTAATTTTTGTTTTATTGGCTTGCATTCTTACTTCAATGGCAACTAAACTAATGTTCGACCAGTTTGGTATGGAGTCCTAGCATGTCTTCATAAGTCCATGCAAAGGCTTCTTGATCAATTTTGATGAAGTCTATCAACTCTCCTCTTTCTTTGACGGAATGACTTGTTCCAATTTACAAAATTTTTTGTTCTCCTTTTGTACCTTTCCTCTATCGGGTTATTAACCAAAGGTGACAGTTGGTTTTGTTTTTCTATTTGGATGAATTGTGAACATTTCGTCTCGATGAGTTATAGATTTATCTCCTTGGAGGCTTTTGATGTTTGATTCTTAGGTGTCATCCTAATTGGATGAAAAAATTCAAGTGTCATAATTAGGCTTGGGCGTCGGTCCGGGCCGCTGCCGAGCCGGGTCCGGGCCGCCCATTTTTTCTATCGGGCTCAAGTTTGGTGAGTCTGGCCCGGCCCGACATCTTAACGGGCCGGGCCTGGTTATCACATTCTCAGCCCGGCCCAGCCCGACGGCCCGTTTAACTCATTAGGTCAAACGATCAATGGGCGAAAATTTACGATGGCATGATTTTTTCCTTCCTTCCTTCCGCCATCCCACGCCCTCCCTCCCCGTCGCATTCGCTGCAGAGAGAGACCGTCTTCCACCGTCACCACCGTCTGGCCTCGATTCTCCAACTCACCGCATAGAGAGGTATTGGTTTTATATATATATATATATATATATATATATATATATATATATATTGTCTGGCAATGGCTTCTTTGCTGGTTGTGTCTCTGTCATCAGAAAAAGGCTGGTTGTGTCTCTTTCTAGGCTTAGGCTTTGGCTTTTCATCTGGCTCCTTCTAGGATTTGGTTGAATCAAGGGGCGTCTCTTCGACTGTAACTCCATAGTCCAGCGTGACTCCAAGAAGGCAGAGCACGAAGAAAAGGAAGGAGGCACAGAGTCCACCTTCGTCTGTCTTAAGGGAATTTGTTGGTGTATGAGTAGGAGTTAACACGAGGATCTTTGAAACCGATTCTTTCTTTTGTATGTTGCCAATCATGGTGCTCGTGTGTCAGGTTTGGCTGAGGAAGCTAGTTACCTTCCTAGAAACGAAGAGTCTATTGTGTCCAACATCAGTTTAATAATGGAACTATTGAATAAGTTGATATTTTTCTGAAATAAAGCCATGGCTATGTCTCTTCAAGTACTAAAGGTGGAGATGAAACTGGGTTGGATATGAAGAAAATATCATCTTGGTTGTCATCTGTATAAGTTGCTTAGTTCTGATTTATCTGGAAACAACAATTGATCTGCAAAAGAATCTTGGTTTAGATGAATTTTTGTGTCATATATGTTCTCCGTAGAAGATGACATTGTTGTTAACCATCTTGAGTTGCAGGTTGTTGTTAGTTGTTACTGTAGCCCATGATTTATTTATCCTTAATAATGCTTGGATTGCTATGCCATGATTACATCATTATTAATTTGAATCTTTCATGATGGTGGGAAATATATTGTGAAAGATCTTGATAAAAACATGAGAAGTGCAGATAGTGATAATCTTGCTACATGTTCTTTACTTAATTAACTTGCACTTTTGTTTTCTTAGTCTTTTAGTGGCACTATAAATTTCCTGATTTTTTGCTCACAAGGCATCCCCGTTATCTATAATGAGTTTTTTGTTTAGAAAAAACTTACATGTTTCCAGAAAAGATGTTTAGTAGCATAGTAGTTACTGAAGATGGAAGTTAGTCCTGGATTTATGAACTTCAAGTGCTTGACTGAGATGAGCATAATACATACTGGGTTGACCATTTTTAAGAAAATCTTAGCATTCTAGCTGGCCTACGATACATAGATTTTTGCTACATAGTTATTAGTGGGCATAAATCTGGAAATATAGTTTACATAATTTTTAGTTGCCAGATACCCGCAAGTACTTTTCTTGTAAAGTTTTTTGTTTCACAACCAACTTCTTTCTTAGCCACAAGGTCTTGCTGAGGTTTAATCTTCTCAAGCACTCTCATGTTTCTAGTTATAATGTTTAAATTGGTGACTTGTGTTGAAGGAGGTACATACGTGTTCAAGGTTCAACCAAGAGAGCATTATAACAACTTCATAAGAAATAAACTTTCAGCTTCTAATCGCTTCATTGCTAACAGTTTGCTGTTCTTGCTCTACTTTGTCATTGTGCAGAGAATATCTACGAGCCCCCCCTTAGAGTACAAATACAAGCCATTATAGCTTCTTTTAGTAAAAAAAAAAGTAAGTTTTTTAGCTTCTGCTTTGTTGTTTGCTCATTGCAAGTCTATGTTTTCAATTTTTAAAATGTATAACTTGTAAGAGCCTCTAGTTTATGGGAAGTTTCTATGAATCCTACTTGTGAGAATTTTTGTAATTGGTTTCCCTATGACTCTATGTTTAGGTTGTTCAGATATCATTCAAATAGTAAGTCATGTCATCTAACATTTGGAATGAAGAATATCGTCTGATGGCAGATGTAGAGGAAGATGAATATTTTACATGTACTAAAAAAGACGTTCAATCCAAGAGAAAAAGAACTTCGATAGTATGGAATGACTTCAAATTAGTAGAATTTAATGGAAAAGAGTGTGTGAAATGCAAACATTATGGTGAACGATTTACTGTATATAGTAACAGTGGTACGAGCCACTTAAAACGACATAGAGATACATGTGTCAGAAAAAAAATACTTGATGAAAAACAATGAACGTTGTCATTTAGAGTTGGTGAATCTAGTGCCTCAAATTTAAGTTTACATAAAGTTGATATGGACAGTATAAGAAAAGGTTTGGCTAAGTTGACAATAATGTATGCACTTCCTTTCAGTATTGCAGAATATGAATATCTTAACGATCTTCTAAAGATTTGCAATCCAAGGTTTGTGCCAATTTCTATGAGAACACTTACAAAAGAGGTACAGTCAATGTTCTTCACTGAAAAATAGAGAAATGAAGAAGTTTTAAATAACCAAGTGCAACGAATATCATTGACATTTGATATGTGGTACTCACAACAGACATTAGGGTATTTATGCTTGACAGCCTCTTATATTGATATAGATTGACATTTGCACTCTCACATATTTAATTTTGTACATGTGCCTCCACCACATAATGCAATTTGTATATGTGATATTTTATCGAAGTGAATTACTAATAAGTGGGAAATTCATTTGAAGCTGTTTTCTATCACTGCTGATAATTGTTCAACAAATGATAGTGGAATAAGTTTATTGAGAAGGACCATAGAAAGGAAAAATAATATTTCATTTCCATTGAGATGGAAGTACTTTCATATTCGTTGTGGTGCACATATCATAAATCTGATAATTAAAGATGGTATGAATGATATGGATAATACAATTTCAAAAATTTGTGACAGTGTCAAACATGTAAGGGGATCACCAAAACGACTACATGCTTTCAAAGAATGTGTAAAGACAATGAGTTTGGATGAGAAAAAAGGTTTAAACTATGATGTTTCTACTCCATGGAATTCTACATTTATAATGTTGAGAGATGCATTATTATTCAAAGATGTCTTTCAACATTTGGCATTGTGTGATCTTAGTTATACATGTATCTTGTTTTTGAAGAAATCATATCAATTTACCATCATTTGTATAGACATCGTGAAACATCAAATGAACATATAAGGGTATTGGCATGCAAAATGCAAGAAAAGTTTGACAAATACTTTAAGTGCTACAATATTCTCTTTGCAATTGCAGCTGTTTTGGATCCTAGGTTCAAGTTGTCATACTTGAAGTATTTGCTTGGCAATTTAGATAAACTTGATGCAATAGTGAAATATGAAATTATAGAGAGCACTCTTCATGAATTGTATGCTGAGTATAGAAATATGTATGAGAATAGTGACACGTGTAATATGGGAAGTGCCAATGCATCCACTAGTACCATGATTGCAACGGAAGAGTATAAAAGTGTGTCTAGATATGAATTTAAAGCATATGTCAACTTTGTATCGCCTGTAGTGGTTCACACAGATCTAGACAAATATTTGATTGATCCAATGGAAGAAATTACACCTATTGGAGAGTTCAACATATTATCTTGGTGGAAGACAAATGAAAGCAAATATAAAATTCTAGCAAAGATGGCTCGAGATGTGTTAGTTATTCATGTATCTACAGTTGCTTCAAAATCAGCATTCAGTACATCAGAAAGAATTCTTAATGATTATCGATGTTCAACTACTCCTGAAAATGTAGAATCATTAATCTTCACACAAAGTTAGATTTGTGATGCAAGCAACTTGTGTAAAAGGTAAGATGTTCATGTTTCATAGTTTATACATATTAACTTCATAGTGTGCTTAAATTAATAAGTGTCTTTGTTACAGTTCTCATGATGCAGAGCATCATTATGATGAGGAATGTTAATCGAGTGCATGCTTATTATGGTAATTTTTTTTAATTAATGCTTTGTATTCTATGCTGACAAGCACATGTTAATTTTTATTAACATTTCTTTTTCATGTTAAATTGCATATTGACATTTCAAGCTACAACCAAGATTGTGGATATTTTTGGCATTGTGAACCATGTTGATCTGTTATATATCTAATAATAGAATACTTTTGTCATGTGACGGTGAGATAGCAATTGTTCTAATGATTAACTTTAGCAGATTCCTCATTGATTCTCTCAAGTATATAGTGAGGATTGGCTCATGAACTATCTCCCTTTTGGATTTTCTCATATCATATTCTGTTGCACATATTTTGTGACAAAGTAGTTTGGTCTTGATGAACAATTTGCTAATCTTTATAATCTTTTGGTATACTTGCAGATTATATTTTATTTATATTACTGCTAAATAGTGAACCTGATTCTTGAAGTAGAAGGTGCATGGACCACCATCCCTACACATGGTGTTGAGGTTGTGCCAATCAATAGCTTGAAGCTACACATGAATATGTCTATTACAACTTTTTATTAATAGCTGCAATAGTGCCATCACTTGTCCTTTCTTCTCAAAGACCTGTCTCTTTGTCTTTTGTCCCTTGTGTTGTGCCTGAGAAGTTAACCACTTGGCTTGGATGGAGCAGGTGGTGGCCATGGTGGTAGGGGTGCTTTCTGTCTTAAAGGTAACAAAAAGAAGCAGGAGGATGTCTGGGGAGGAGACGTTAAGTATGGCTGGTCGACTCTTTCTGAGCCATAGAATTATGGAAGTAAAGGTGATACAACTTCTAGTGAACGACAACTGGGAGGAAACTATGGAGGTAGAATCCTAATAAGGGTGAAGGACCTTCTATACCTAAATGGGTCTTTCACTGCTGAAGGTGGTGGAGGAGGAATGGTGGGTGGTGGTGGTTCATGGGGCAGTATCATTATACACTCTAAGACTATAAGTTCTAAACATTTCAGCTTGATCTTGTATTTCCCTTCGATTTTTTTGGCTTCCATATAAGCGAATATTGTTGTTTGTCATATATACATATTTGTTATTTGGAAGGGATTTTCTTTTCAATTTTTTTAACCAGAGTTTCGGTATTTACTTTTACGATTTTGCACAATCCATTTCTGGTGCTGAGTTTTCCAAGTTAGATGCCAGATGAAGTCCTTCCCCGACATCTACCGGCCTATTACTCATTCGAACCTTTTTATTTTAAATTTGTTGTTTCTAGTAGAGCAAGAGATAACTTGACGAGTGTCTTTGTTTGACATTTTTTTTCCTTAAATTGGTTAATGATAAACAGTATTTTCCAGTAGCTAATTGGTACATCTTTTAAACCTTGAATTTGCTGATACTAGAGGATGTAGAATCCTTTGTTACGGAGATGGAGATGGTGACTGACAACCAGCCCGACCTGGCCCGACCCGGCCCGGCCCGAGTGACCCATCCCAGCAAAACGGGCCGGGCTGGGCCTGATTTTTGGTGGACAGGCCCGGTACCCGGCCCAATACCCACCCCTAGTCATAATTTGATATGACAAGAGATGACATTGCATAAATTGTAATTTGGAGAAATGATAATTTGTTTATTTAAAAATTGCAAGGAAAATGACATTTATAAGACTTGACAAAAGTTGACTTGGTTGACTACAATGTGTGAACTATACATGATGATCTAGAATAAAAGGACAGATATGTAGACTTGATTCCACCATTTTACATTTTCAGGACCCAAGCCTGAACCAAGGATAAGATACAACTGGGCAAATAATTTCCAATGTTGCTGGTCGTGGATGTATATTTCAGACCACTCTTCAGTATCCATGTCACACTCCACGATGGCTCCTTCTGATTCAATTTTCTAGACAAACCTTTGACATTGTGAGAATTGTCTGATGCAATGCTTTGGATAGTAGTCAATTGTGAAAAATGGTCCCAACAGAAGGCTTCCTTTAGCTAGATTGTAATTGTATCTTGATTTGATGCTTCTGGTCAAAGAAGTCCCAAATGATGGTGGAATTGTTCATTTCCTCCATCTTTGCACAGTAATGCTCCACAATGGATAATTGGTCGTCGCTGCTTTGAAAATGACATGATTGTGGTCTCATGTGTTTGTAGAACCATGATTGTAGTATAGAGGCACATCATTCTATCGAGTCGGCATCCCCAATTGAAATTTTGGTCAATCCTTTGTAAAGGAATGTCAATGCTACCATTGCTATGGATACGTGATGGACTTTGATGTGCCCCCATTTTATGAAGAAGCGAGTTGTGCGAAAATATATTATGTGCTTTTCATTGTTGAAGAAGATGAGACCCACAGTACAAGTTACCATGAAATTCTCATACTTGTCTCTAGCACTTCTAAAGAGTGAAACATAATTGACATATTGATAATATGCCTCACCATTCCTTCCAATTGAAGGTATTGATGCTCATCTTTTTTAAAAAATGACCAACTCTGTTTTCTTGTAAGTTTGCATATCATTTCTAGAGTTTTGACTTGATCTTGATTGACAAGGAATTAGTTTTCAATTGGTCTTCTTGGGTCACCTTCTGGCTTGGGCAAACTTATAATGTTGAAGAATTCACCTAGGTTGATCATCATTTCAGCCCATGGGAACCAAAATGTGTTGGTCGTTCGGTGATTGCTAGATTAGACTGACATTGATAGACTGCATTGCTAGATTGACTGCAATTATCTAAGTGATATGAGAACATACACCGAAAAGTTGGATACCATGAAAGATACCATTGAGGGTGGTAGACCCCACCTGGGATGATACAAAGTTTGGGTCGATCTTGACACAACCCGAATAGGTTATGGTCATATAGAAAAAAGCTTTTCAAGTCCATCTAGACAAAAGAAAGCATTAGATATTGACATAAATTGACTCAATAGAGACTCAAGAAGAGTTTGACACTGGGTATGGACATGGACTTGGAGACAAGGTAGGACATTATGTTATACATCCAAGCAAGTAATAGAAGATAAACGAACAATTGATACTGCATTTCCTAGTGCTCTTGCCTATATGCATTATTTTGAAAATTTGTCTTGGAACCTACAAAAAATAAATTGATTGATTCATCCTGATTCATCCAAAATTCGAGGTACATCCATATACCAAATCTATGGCATTGGCATAGACTCCTCCAAGGGTTTTCTAAATTTGGGTTCTCCAATTATCCTTTTTATACCGGGACTATTGTTTGTTTCGGTACTAGTTGGTAAACTTCTTTGTCCAATTGGGTGGTCCAGGTCCAGTTGTAAGGCTATATCTTGGACTGATATATCCTTGAAATAGCCAGACAACATGATGACCGACACGTAATATAGGTAAAGACTGTTTTTCAAAATTCATGAGCATATTTGAAATAGATTTCTCGATTGCATACATTCATAAGATGTAAAAGTTAAAAATTTGAGAGCATACATGAGTTTCATACAACTCTTAAATTGAAAAAGAGTATGATAATTTATAAAACTAAAGGGAACGTGGAATCTCCTCAATTAGTTCTAAATGCATACAAGTATGATGCCAGTAGTGATGGCCATGAAAGGTTCATGCAATTGATATCTGACATTGTAAACATGACTTGTATATGATCCAAGAAATCCTTAGACAGAAGATGACAAGTCACATCATAGTCGCCATCTATTCACACCCCTCTCGTCCTCGAGGCTGTCGATTGAGTGCAAAGTAGCAAAATTTCAAATTGAGTTTTGAGGAAAATTTTAAGAGAAAAGGATCCACCCACGATTATGAGGTCCAACCATTCTTGCCGCCTTTAACAGGGGTAATTGGACCAAGGACTAAGTATTTCTCAAATCATGTACAAGCCATTTGATGCAATCTTATATGCTTGTACATAAAAAGAAGAAATTGAAATTAAAAGTATATTTTGAACTTGGTTTTGAACAAGCGATTTCTAAGCTTGTTTTAGGTAAACTGTAATTGAATTTGAGCAAGTTGTTTTGAAAAAATAACCTATTTTGGAAACTATTTGAAAATTCAACTTGTTTTTCGGAAATTGGGTAAATTCTTTGAACAAAATTTAAAAATTAAATGATTTCAAATTGGAGACCATTATTTTGGTGAAAAATGTTCCATTGGATGCCAAGGATATTGAAAATTGACTTGGATCATGCACATTAGGATCACTTAATTTCTTCAGAATGTGCATGTGCAATTCGATTTAATTTGTACTGAATGCATGAGAAAAAAAAAAGGAAACTATATGAGACATTCTTTCTTCTCTCTCTCTCATAATCTCTCAACATTCATTCAACACAAACATTCATTTCATAATCTATACATACAAAGATTGTTTTTTAGTTGGAATGTGACTTTTTCTAAGCATGCTTGACATATTATCAAACACAAGAGCTAGAGATGCAGTCAACAAGCTTGAGACTTGACATAAAATTGTCAAAATCATGTAAATAATGTTAAAATCAATCTTCAAAATACATCGGAGACGTGGACAACATCCACTTTTGTCTCAAAATAGCCATAAAAACAGGTTTTATACTGATTTACATAGCTAAAAATCAAAAATATTGATTCTAAGAGTGCATATTTCTTCGAAAATAGTGACAAATCATTGAAATTTTGCTTGACTTTTCATAAGTTAAGCATTTAAATCAGCAAGAGGTATGTTCCTCTTGAGAGTGTGCTCCCATTCATGTTGGGCATTCACGTTGGGCTTAAACATGAAGTTTTGGAAACTTTCTTTTCTAAAATCAAATTAAATTTTAGATTTTTTGGCTAAAAGATTCACCTATTCCTTGGATGATTCCCACACATTTGATCTCATTTTTTGGGAAAAATGAAGGTTAGAATTTAAATATGATTTTGGAGCATTTCAGGATGTTGATTACTCACATGCAAATCTAGAAATATATGAATGAAACCAACTAATGAAACCAACAACTGTTAAAAATGTTCTTAGGATGTCAGTTTGAATGAGATTAGAACTTTCTCTAGTTCTATGGAAAATAGCTAAGTCATGGTTGAATCAAAGTTAACATTGCAATAGCTTCAAATTATGAAATTTTAAGCTAAATTTCATGACATCAAGGTCTGATTTCAGTAATATGCATGCACTTTTTACACATCTATTGCTGGAATTGACAAGGTTTTGGGATTAAGTATTAAATAATCTTATAGTTTTGAACTACGAAGACCAAAATGAAGATTTCCTTTCTTTAAACCAATTTGGAAACGTGTTCAAGCTGACTTGAGGGAGAAAAAATGAGTTTTAATAAGAGGTTACACATCTATATAATATATAAATAAATAAATATATATACTTATTTTGCCCCTTACAATGAAAAATATGATAAGGAACCTCTTATTACCACACAAACCATGATGGTTCATGACTGGGTTTCTAATGTGGCAAGAGTGAAAGCATGTCTCTAATCTCAACCATCACCCTTAATCAATTAGATCATAAATGCATGAATCAAAATGACTCAAAATAGAAGAAATTAAGAATGCTCAAGCAAGTTTCTCAATAATTATTGCCATGTGAGAGTGGATCACATTCATGAGAATGCAGTCATCCCTAATAGGCAACTAAATTATATATTGCAGAAAATGTAAATCATTCTCTCACCGTATAATCTTTTCATGGTCGGGAGTTGAAAATAGCTTTAGGAAGCTATTTTTGAAAGGGGCATGACTTTGAGGCCCTTTTAGAAGATAGATCAAAGGGTTTTCTTTTTAGACAATCTGATTCATGCATGAAGAATGCATTAAAATGAACATTGGATTGTACTTCACCCTAGTTGGGCATTATTCCCAGCCATGCATAAGAACTAAAATGAAACCATCCCGCAAATATTAAACTTGAAAATAAATAGCAATAAGCAAAAATAAATGAAGAACAAGCTAGAATCACCCCTACCTTGTGGTTGAACTTGGTGTTAGAACTTCTCTTTGCTTATTATCTAAATCAAGCAATCTTAAACAAGAATTCAAGTTTGGATTCGAGCTTAGCAAAGCTAGAAGAAGAGGGTCATCTTGCTAAAAATGGAAAACAAAGATGATCTTCCTTGTTCTAGAAATCTTAAGCAAGGGTTCAATGAAGTACCCTAGCTTAGCAAATCTAGAAGCAAGGAAATGTGAGAAAGAGATTGGTCGATGCAGCTCCTCCTCTCCTTGGTTTCTTCTTCTTCTTCTTCCTCTTGGCTGCAACTAAGGTGAAGGGAAAGAGAGAGAGCAAGTGTTAAAAAAATGAAAATCATGCCCCCCCTTGGGCCTCAAGGGGGGTTTAAATAGATTTTTCTACTTCTTTTTCTTTTTTACTTTGATTTTGCCTAAAATGGAGAGCAATGGTGGGCTCCGCCCCTCCTCCTTTTTCTTTGTCTCAAAAGTCCTTAAAAAAGAAAACCCCCCTCCTTGGGAGACATTCTTTTCTTGTGGCATCCTTGGGATGGTCCACCCTTGTGGGGTGGCATGGACCAACCAATGGTTGGTCGCTTAAGTGGAAAGATGACCATCAGTGCTTGGGTGATGTGGCTGCCACATCACCCATGCTATTTCCCTAGAAATTTTAATTTTTTTTTTATTTCAAGAATGGTCTCACCTAGTCCACGTGCATGAGCTAGGTGGGTTTGGATTAGGTCAAGTTTGACCAAGCCAAATTGTGATTTTAATTTAAAACTTTAGGTTTTAAACCTAGTTTCAAATTATGATTCAAACTTCGATGAGAAAAGCCTTTGACTTTGACTTCAAACTCTCTCTCTCTTGGGTGTATTCAAGTTTGACTTGGGTCTACTAGGCTTTGACTTAGTGACGTAAATTTAAAATGCATTGAATTATAGACTCTTTTTATCTATAAATTCAATTATTCGATTTAATTTTTAAATTCATGATGTTAAATTGAATTGTAAAGGATATTTTCATCCAAATTTGATTAAGATGGGCTTGACTTGCTCAAAACCCTAATTGAGATTGTACGATTGTATATTTGCTTGTATGACTTACAAGTTCAACTACGTAATTGATTTGCTTAAAGCCCTAAATTAGGATTTTATCGTTTGAGCTTGATTGAGTGGGAAAATTTTGTCCTAAAATTGAATTGACTTGGATGGTTGGCCATGGTCAATGTCCAATTCATGCTTTGGCGTCGACTAAATTCGACGAAGTTTGATGATTTTGACACTTAGACAACATTGAATTATGTTTTCGCTAAGTTCCATTTGGATTGTGCTTCAACTAAGCTTAGTCAAAGCCATGTAAGGTTTAGTCGAAGACTACTTTTGTCCATGACTAGATTGATTGATGGGTTCAAGTTTGATTTAGCTTACTAGGTTTGGCGCCACCTTTGGGTGAGCCTCGGCCTCATAAGTCATGTGGGCCCCGCATGTGGGACCCACATGACATTTTGGATATCTAGTTGGATCTAGTTTTGTATTTATAATCCGAATTTGGATTCATAATTGGACTTGGATTCCAAATGGCAATTGCAAATGGATTTGGGTTGCAAATCCTAATTTGGATCTAGTATTGTACACTGGAATGAGATTTGGACATGTAATCTTGCATTGGGATTTGTTATACGAGTTAAATTCATGATTCGAACCTAATTGAGTTTGGGTTCAAAATTCAGTTTGATTGCATTTGGGGTTTAGATACATATTGAATCCGAGTCAGAACCTAAGGAGTGAGTCCTCATGAGAGTCTATGTCCCAATTGGATAATGCACAAGTCCTACCCTTTTGTTGGTGCCAAAACTTAAATAGAACGCGCAGAGACCGAGCAAGCTTTATGTAACTCTAGCAACACGTTGAATACTCGTCAACTCTGCTTTTCCATGGAGATCAAAACTGAGCCTTATCGAGGATTCGGCCTCATAAATAATGAACTTAATCCAGTCACAATAGTCACTACACATGCATTGACCAGTGCAAAGACTTTTAAGCCAAAGATAAAATTTCATTCTTGCTTAGAAACTTAGCCGGACTTGTAGGTGCAAACACAGTAAACACTGATCAAGACTCAAGAATGTGAAACACATGAGCTATCATATGCACTTGTGGATCTAAAATGAACGGCATGGCCGACAATGATGAGGGGTTGGCGTAATGGACAAGGCAGAAGTTAGTAATCAATTTTTATGTTGAATCTTTAGGACATCAACTCCTTTGTTTTGTGCCGTAAAAGAAGAACCATATTGACATGCACAAAACTGTTCCCTCAAAAACAAGAAGTTAGATGAGAGTGAGAGAGTTTCGGTTTTGTTGTAGATGAGACCCAAAACAGCGTAACTGGCATGCAGCTCGTTCTACTGCGGGTGGGCGAAGCTTACCCTAAATAATAATGAACCCGGTCAACCTTTACCTGCTTCCGGCGAGGCTCACTAGTCAACGAAATGGCCTTCCGCGAGTGTCGTATATAAGAGCAAGATGGAGGCGACCGGGGGACTTCTGCCGCGCTTCGTTCCTTTCTCGAGGGGACTGCAGGAGGAAAAGGAGGGGGACAAGGAGGAAGTGCGTGGGAAAGGAGTAGGAGAAGAGGAAGAAGGGAGGAATTTGGGATTAGCGTCGCAATTCCAGGAGGCAGTGGTGGTAGAAACCCTAACATTTGTTCCTTGCTTTTATTTTTCTTTTTCTGAAAGGGAGGAGAAGAAAGGAAAGGGAAGAAGAGAAGAGAGGAAGAGGCAAGGGTAAGTGGAAGGATGGGGAAGAAGAAGAAGAGGGTGGAGAAGGTGTGGTGTTACTACTGCGATCGCGAGTTTGAGGACGAGAAGATTCTGGTGCAGCACCAGAAGGCGAGGCATTTCAAGTGTCATGTGTGCCACAAGAAGCTCTCGACCGCCGGAGGGATGGCGATCCACGTCCTGCAAGTCCATAAGGAAACGGTCACCAAGTATTATCTCCTTCTAAGCCTTGCGATTTTCCTTTATGTTTTAGTGTTTCTCGGAAGTTGTTATTGTTCTTCGCAAATGCACCTTTGTTTTCCTTGATCTCGCCTTTTCTTTTGTTTATTGGTTCTTCTGTTCTTGGTTTGTTCGCGTCTTAGCGTCTTCTGTTTTTCGTTTAGGATTCAATCGATTGATGTGTTTGAAATTGTTGAAATTTGGCGGATCGTGCATTTTGTGGCTTTGTTCCGAATTAATTTCCCCGTTTTTAGGGTCTGGTTTTGTATTCATTGGATAGTATTCTTGAAAGCAAAAAGTTCAGCCTACTAATCGTTCCATGGCTCGGTGACTAGTTGATTTTTCTTTCGTCTGGGTTCTCTTCCAGGTTCAGTTGGTGGTCTGTGTAATAGACGATATGTGATTCTTGTGGTTTCTCTACCTGAGGTCGGAAGACAGTGAAAGGCTTAGGAAAGGAGAGTTGCCTCTTTTTGTGTGGATGCTTTGCTACAGTTTAGCCCTTCGAATCTGATGGGCATGGTTCTTGAAACCTGGCAAATGACATAACTGCTTCTTTTAAATGCTTTAAGAACCATATTTTCCTTGAACAAAAATTAAAAGTTAACCATGATCAATATGTTGCTGTTCAATCGCACTGTGGTGATGCTGCTAGTCTGAATGATGTTTTTTTTAGGAGAAGGAGTAAAAGCTTTAGATGGAGCGAGTTTTTTATTCACTTCATCTCCTACTAAAATCGAGGGTTTAGAAATCAGACACGAGAAAGCTTAAATTTGCTGCTTGTTTTTGTTACCTTGCTGTAGTCAAATTTATCTTCCAGCAGATTTGTGCAGCAATGGAAGCATTTGTTCGATTATGATCCCTTTTTCCCCTTTCAACATGATATTGAGGGCAGAATTTCAAGCGGAATAACTTACAACTTCCCGTGAAGTTTCTGGTCATGGTTAAGCTGCCAAAGTCCCACGGTTTTCTTTTGTCCCACGGTTTTCTTTTACTTTTACCTATTCGTTCAACCTAGTTTTGGCAACTTGAATTGTTGATAGCAGTCATGTTAATGGTAATAAATACTCCTTCTTTCTGTTGGATAATTTTTTTTTTTTGCAGAAACCTGACAAATTTATGTATGTATAAATCTTCTACATTGTATTTTTGTTTTCATTTAAAAATGATATTTTTATTTTTTAATAGTGTAATGGGTTTTACTAATGTGTCAAGTAGTAAGTAATGGACCTTCCTCTAGTAGTAAATGAAAATTTCAAGCCCACTTAGACCAAGAACTTACAATTAACTAATGATATTTACTAGAAAATGCCACATAATGTTCATATTTTAGCAAAAAAACCACTCCCGTGGTTGTTCTTCTGTCACGAGTCCCTCTTTTATTGGCCCTCTATAGGATACTGAGTATCACCTTTGGGATCTCATTCACCAGAAATTCTGAGTGAACAATCATTAGTACATGTTCTGAATTAGTGCTCTTACTTAAAAGATACATGCCCCTTAGGCTTATTGGTGGCATCATAGTAAAGGATGTCCCACATATTCTGAATATCCTTATATTATTTCCATTTTCAGGCCTGCCAAGAATATTGGGAAAATGCCCTGATACTTGGAAAACTTAACAAAAAATGAAAGAACTGCAGCATTGCTCGGAGATATTGTTGGAACACTGAGTCTGAAGGAGGTTCTTTTCTCATAATTTTTGTCCATGTGATCTTTTTTCTTTTGCTTATTTTATATTTTCAAAACATTTTCTGCTTGTCTCTTCATATTTCTTGTGACAAAGACATAATCTATCATTTCATAACGTCTTCGTGTTTTTTGTATTTTTCATTCTGAGTTTCTTGATGAAAACCACGCTTTGGAAAAAAAAAACTCATCTAAATATCTTACTGAGAAAATGTTTAGAAGTTAGAATTATAGTGATGATTATGGGGTAAACCTTGGGAAACATTGGGCAGCGGAGTGTAAATAACAGCCATGTTACTTCCCTCCATGGTTTTCTAATTCTACTTCAGTATGCATGTTTATCTATGTCCGTGTTTTTATTGTATGTATATGTAAAAAGCTTCCTTCTAGGTCCTTGTGCCATTTTCACATGACAAAACTGCTGTATCACAAGGGTTACCTTTGGGGAGTATTCTGGTCTTCATTGGGCTTGATATCCTGCATATAGTGAAATTTATCTAATTCCATCGTTGTTGGTGCATGTGCCACACATAGTCAATAATTCTATTGCATGTCTATTTATGGATCCTCTATAATCTAACTGCTTGGAAATTCAAATGCGATATTCCCAAAATATTGCCTGAATTGGTGATTATGGCATAAATTTGTCGGCTAAGTGGTATTTTGGAGGTTAGTATTTATGGACTTTAAGGATCCACCTAGCTGAGTGGATACTAACTGGTAAGTCATGATGTTGTAAGAGAGTTTGATAGAGTGATTTTGGGTACATCATGAACTTGGCCTTATTTGGTGGAAGGATCGAAGATGTAGGCTAACGATTCTAATAATGCGTAATTGGAAGATTTCTACCCTTCCAGGATGTTCTAATCTTATTTCCCGTATGAATGTACCAGTGTCGAACGTGTTGATTTTTTCTCTCTTAGTCTTTTGTACAGTTTTTGTTTCGCAAGATCCCAGTATCATAGGGGATACTTGTTGAAGTGGCTCAAGATTTTGTTTCAGGAATTTTCTGTCCTTCATGGGCCCTTATGTCCTAAATATAATGAAAAAGATTTAAATTCAAACTAATGTTGCATGTGCTCATTGGATCACATGATATGCGTACTTCATTTGTTACACTTTTGAGCATTTGGTTCCTGCCTTTTGATGGATTTGTTTATTTCAGGGTCCCCAACGCTAAGCCCGGCAGAGAATCAACAGAAATAGAAATCTATGGCATGCAAGGAATCCCTGCTGATGTTCTAGCAGCCCACTATGGTGATCAAGGTGACTCTTTATTAAATATTCTGTCTAATGCCTATTAAGTTTGGATTAGGTTGCCAGCATCTTGATGGTTGCCAATATCGATAATGATTCCATATGTATAGTTATGAAGTTATAAATACACTTGAGTGCATCAAACACTTAGTTTTGAATCTTTGATGGCAAACTTGTTGACTTATACAGTTGATTTTTCAAACACACTGGGCCTTCATCTTATTCAGCCTTGTAATCTTTCATACTCTCTCTCTCCTTCTCTGTGTGTGTGTGTGTGTGCATGATTATGAGAGTAGGGCATGTATATCTCCATTTGTGTTTGCTTAAGAATTTTTGGTTGGTGCTGTAATGGTCATTATGATTCATGGTTTCAAGTTAACATGTGTGTCGAATTGGTCTTTTTTTGGTATAGGACTTGAGAAAGTTACATTTTCGTTTTCCATCTAGTGATTCCTAAAATTGGTCAAGTAGCCACACCCGCATCCAAGTTTTTTGGGAGTTGCTATACCCGCACTTGCACTTGTCACTAATGTGACATAGTCCATCTATAAGTTCTAGCTTTAGAAGTATTGGACATATTAAAATCTAGGGAGTCTACGTAACCAGTTTATCCATGTTTGGATCCTCTCTCTCTCTCTCTCTCTATATATATATATATATATATATATATATATATATATATATATATATATATATATATATATATATATATATATATATATATTATCTGGGAGGTTTTTCTAGGGCATTTTTCACCAAAGTTGTTCTTTTTTTGTGAAAAATCTTGTTGAAATCTCTGTGATTTTCTGAAAAATGAAGAAAACTAAAAATTAGGTAAAAATAAAACAAATGATAAACTAGTAAGAAGACATCAAAAAATAACTAGATAATACTTTAAATTCAGATTATTTAAATTCTTAAGCCTTAAAACCATAATGCTAAAATAATGAAGTGCTCAATAGAAAATGTCTCCTATAGAAAGTTGGAATTTAGAAACATGTAGCATGTACATAATTTCAATGTTGTCTGGTCTCACCTGCTTAAATGAAGCACTAGTTCCGGCTTCCAGCTCCTGGCTATTCTCAACTGCCTGCTCAAAATATTCAGGTAAAGTTATAATTTATTTATTTTAAGATTGTGCGTTGACAGTTTTACTGATTTTTAAGATTGGCAAGATCTGGTAAACCATTAATGCATCTTTGAGATTATGTGAAATTTCTCGAAAATGAATCAACGAAGAAAAAGAAAATAAAGAAAAAGTGCCTACCTGACGTGATGCTTGGCAGCTCCTTGTGGGCTTCCAGAACCCCTCCTCATGACACATCTTTCTCAACAGGCAAAGTGAAGGGGCTCGTTAGGTTATAAACTATAAAGCCCTAAAGGTTGTCCTTATGGCTTATGCTTTTGCCGTTAGAAATGGCAAGTTTGAAAACACCCTTCCTTCTGCAACTATTAATACATATGCCCTTTTCCTTTTTTCAAAAAAACTGAAGGCATGCTATTTTTGTTGTGAAAACTTTCTGTAAATAACAAGAACACACTCTCGACATTAATGTAAAAAACTTTGCATGATACGTACGTGAAAACATGCAACAAATACAATTATTCAAAAAAAAAAAAAGAAACACAATTTTAATGTTTTTTTTCGTCTTTTCCTTCTTTAATGTTAATATCGCGATAGGTTGGCTGGTTTGACAGCATGGGTTGGTTAACAGTTGACTCAGCAACTAGTGCCACTAGTTGGGATGTTAGCTATCAATGATATATCAAGTGCACAAGTGGAGCACTTCTAGTGGTTGCATTTGAAAAATAAATACAAAAACCCCTAAATTGCTGTTCCTTTTGTGGCTTTAAGGCCTGAACCAACTTCCGCCAGGAGAATGTTGGGGTGTTGGACTTGTTTTTAGTTTTATTTCTAGGAGTTCCATTTCAAGTGCTGGTCCTGTAGGTTCAAGCATAAAACATGGTAAATTTGTTAAGAGTACTCTCATGATGTGATTTCTTTTTAATTTCAAAAGATGAAAATAATTTTGAGCTTTGTATCTTTACAAAAATTAGCCTTTGAATTCAAGCCTTATTAAAACCTGCCATTGTATTGTAATTAGGAAGGAAGTTTTAATTCCTAGTAAATGAATCAAGTAGACTATAGCAGAGCACTTTTGGCGTTCCATTTCAAAGTAAAATGCAAAGATCCTTAAAGATCTTATCTATGTTTGACTTTAGGGTCTGAACAGAGTGTTGCTTAGAGCAATGTTGAGGCATGATGCAGATGTTAGTTGCCTTTTCTTTGATAAATGTTGTGTGTCCTATTTTTCATTTTCTGCCAGTATTTGTTGGGCCTGTTTTGTTCTGTATTTCTCAAGGCCTCCATCTTATATACCTCACTTTTCTATGAAGTTTAATCATTATAGTTGGCATCAATAAAAATGGACTGATATACCAACTCACACTGAGTTGCATAAAGTGATAAACCATCTAACTCAGAGGTATTTTACTGCTGAAGATGAAAATGGACTGGTACAAATGAGGTCGGCTAAAAACTTTTAGATTCAATGCAGAGTTGGCCATGTTTCCCCATCAGAAGTCAAGAGATCCTCTCCAATGCTTTTAAGAGTGTGTAGGTGTACAAGTCAAACCTGAGGAATTCGTAAAATGCATCATGGGTCTGATATCATACAATGCAGGGGGTTGTCTCACACAATAGACCTAATGCAGCTGCAGTGTACTATGTCTTTGAAACTAGTTGCTGGGGAACATGGTGTTGATTTCATGCCTCACTGTGAGATGCTGATAGGATATATTATGTTACTTACTAAGTTAGATTTGTCTGTAGATTCTCATGTTCCGTCTTTGTTTTACATGCTGATTTTTTCTATATTTAGTCCAGTGAACTTACAAATATGATGAACAGCCTCAATAAGACACTTTTGAAATTCATTTTGTTTTTTGACACAAATAATGGATGGATTGTGCTATGGTAAAAAGTTCAGAATGAGCAAGAAGATTCTCGGATTTGTTATGAATATGGGTTGAGCTGTCTCAGTCTTGCCATTTTGGCTGGCATACGCCCATATGTTGCACATGTGGGTGATAAGGTGGGGTTGGCGGGGAGGTGGGGGAGGAAAGAGGTGTAGGAGGAGGAAGAAGAAGAGTAAAAGGAAGAAAGAGGAGGAGGAAGGAGAAAGAAGAAGGAGGAGACATTCTTGGACTGTGGCAGGAGGTTATGCACAGCTGGCTTAGGTAAAAGTTATGGTTTTGGAAACAACTTCTATAAAAACCATTTCTTTTATTATATTTCCAACAAGAAACTCATTTTACAAAGTTTCTCTTCACTTTTTACCTTGTTACTTGTGAGTTGTGAAATACCTTTTTATTACTATAATAGGCTTATTTAACAGTTTATCAGGATTCCTTTTTTACTTTTTAACACACACACACACACACACACATGTAGATATATGTATGCATATGTGTGTGTGTGTGTGTATATAATTTATATTATATGTAGATTTCCACCCTTTTTTTTTTCTACAAAGTGCAGCACCTAACACCCCACACTCATAAGTCATGAGACATAGGGTTTGATGGTTCTTTTGCTGAATCCATGTTATTGATTATGAAGGTATGAGAACAACTCCTTAATTAGGTCCTTTATATCAATTTTATTTTATGTTATATGGATGTAGGTGCAGGTATGGACACTTGTGGGAAGCATTTTCAATATACTTCAAGATTTTAAGTAAACAAACATATATGTTGATTATTTATATTCATAAGATATAAATTACTTGACCAAGAATGCCAAAATAGACCAACAAAGGTACAAACTATGATTTTTCCATGCACTCACCTGCAGCTGTCTCCCGATCTGTCAATTCAAGTACAACGCCCCTCTTCTTGTTTCTTTGTGACATAGTTTTTATAATTATTTTAGCAAATTTTTATTGGCTGGAGCAATGTTGTAAAATGCGTATCGTAAGCCGTATCGGTCGGGCTTTAAGATACGCCGTATCATAACGTATCGTAACCATATCATAATTTTTTTTAAATAAATCAGAAAAAATAAAAAAAAAATCGAAAAATTCATAAAAAATCAGTAAAAATCAAGAATAATATGTTCTTCACAAAAAACATGTTTTTACAGAATAATGGACTTAATATTGCTATAAAGTTACGGTTCATCATTCATAAACATCAAAATTCGTAACAATATCAATCTAGAAAGCACAAGTCTACAATTACATAATGTATATCATAATTTCATAACCATAGATTTATAATCTTCATCATATTCATTATCATTCTCATCTCCATCTTCTTCTTCATCTTCATCTTCATGGTTTAAAAAAACCCCTTTCCGCCCAGTGGGAATCAACCACCCACGCACAAATCCAGGGTTTAATACATGATTTCACGGTGAAAATCGATGATTTCATGATGGAAGTCGATGATTTTCCTCTAAGGCAGTACAATCTCTAGGTTAGAAATGAAGAAGGGGTGAGTTTTTATAAAAAACACTCGAAAAAAGGAGGTTCGAGCTCCCTTTTTTGAAATAAGTTTGTATCGTACGATACGGGGCGTATCGCACCGTATTGTACGATACGAGGGCCTGTATCGTACGTATCGTACAATACAGGCACGATACACCCCCATTTACGATACATGGGGTGTATCGTATTGTATTTTGCAAACGATACGATATGTATCGTACGATACGGCCCCGTATCGTACGATACGTACAACACTGGGCTGGAGTTCTTATTGGTTGCATACACACTATAAATTCAGATGATGCAAATCTTCTTGCAGTGGAAAGCAGAAACTAAATGATGAGAAAATGAACAGATCTGATAAGCATGCAATGAACACTAGATGAGCTAATTTCGGATATGAAGATTCTGATAGTATGCAATGAATGACACTATGTGAGCAACTTTAGAATATGGACAGGTCTCATAAGTATGCAATGGAGACAATATGAGCACTTTTGTGTGTGTGAGAGAGAGAGAGAGAGAGAGAGCACATGGACATTTTGGGTATGACAGGATAGAGAAATAAAATTAAGTATCCTGGCCACAATATTCACATGAAAATCATGAATTAATGAAGGGAAGGAGGTGTCTGAGATGATTATTCCAGACTCGCATATGAGAGGAGGGGAAAGGATAGTGCTAGAGATGGCAATGTCAGAATGAGAGAAAGGGGCTATGAGGGGGAGTCCAGCTGGTTGGGAACATAAAAAATGTTTTCAGAGGGGATCATGTATATTGAGTTGTTCCAACAATTGAATATAATATATGGACAAGGCCATGCGTTGTGGTGTCAACTGAAAAGATAAATGTGACCCATATGTTTGTTATAGTACTTCCCTCAATTAGAGTTGGGCATCTGCTTCCATGTGGCTAGTGTAACTGGATGGCTCTGCACAGAATATTTTTCTATACATACACAAACTAGCTAGTACCAGTCCACCATATTCAGTTCTGACTTCCACGCAATAATTTGATTGAGTATGCTTAAATAAATAGGAAATTGTTATGAGTTGCAAATAAAGGAACTAACATCTTATTTTTTAATCAATTCTATTCTTATATTATGAGCTGGAGCCTGTGCTTTATCAAGGGTTCTTGCTTACTGTATTTCAGTTAAATGTGACAGATGCTCAAAGCTCATGTTGTTATACACTTATACATGCAGAAGCTTTCGCATGTTGACTACTTGAACTACTCCATAATGATGTAGAATCCCTTATATAATCATCTGAACATTTGTCTTTCTGTCATAAGTTTTGGGTTTCTGTGTTCCCAATTTTTAAGTTCTATGTCTAATTGTGCCTTTTACATACTGTACATGTGAGGCTTTCTGAGACTTAGCAGATAAGACAATTATAATGCTAACAAATGGCATGTTTTGACAGATGAAGAACTTCAAACAAAGGTGGCAAAGGTTGAAGTTCATACTCCTGGATTAGTCAGTAATCTGATACCTGGGGCAGTAGGTGTTGGATTGCCTCCACAACCAGCTTATGCTGTAGGCTTGCCAAAGTATGGTTTTCATCTCCTTGAATTCATGTAAATGGTTATAGCCTTTGTGTAGTAATGGTCTGGGAAGTAGTAGAGCATTTTCTCAACATGTACTATGCTTCATTCTGAGCATATGCTTTTGCTACTTAGCTAATCTCACAGCTTAGGTTGGAAGCTTGGGAATTAGTGTGTATCTCAAATAATTCCAAGTGGGCATTGATCATGATAAAATTGTTAGCAGTTATCGATAAGAAAATATTTAGCACGGGGGTAGTCATTGTTCTTACTTCTTATATGATAATCTGTCTTTCTTAGTAACAATCCTGTTTGAGAAAGCCATAACTTATCAGGAAATAATGAATGCAATATTGTCCAGCTACAATCCTGCATCAGCAACATTACCACCTCCAGGCTGGTCTGGTACTGTACGGGCAGAACCTTGGTTTACGCAAGCTCCAGCAGTGTCTTTGCCTCCTGTCATTTCTGTTTCTCCAGCACAGGTCCAACCCTTGTTTCCAATACAGAATGTTCGACCTCCACTTCCAGCAACAACTGCTCCATCATTTCAACCGCCATTCCCTATCAGCCCACCTGGTCTCCCTGCAACTGCTCCACCCATTTCTCAACCACTGTTTCCAATAACTTCTACTAACAGTATCCAAAGCTTGCCATTTGCAACACCTGTAGCTCCTGTGGTTCCGTCAAGCTCTCCCACTGAAGTGAAGATCTCTGCAGTTGCTAACTACTCTTCTAGTCCATCCATGGGAAGTAGTTACACTGCTCCTAATGTCCAAGGTATGGATACTTCATCGTTGAAGCATGTAGTTTAGCCTCTTATCAGCATGCTCCATGGCATGGTTTCTCTGAGCTTTACAGTATTATTTTTCATTATGACAGCAGGTCTATATAATTTTTATACTGGATTCCCTAAGAAGTAAGAACTATCAAAATCTTTTATATATATATATATAAATATTTTTTACGTTATGGTGTATTTTACATGTTAAACTATAATTGGATCTTTTCTGGAAACACAAACTTATGCATCTTCCGTTTTTTTTCATCTCTTCCTGTGGATGGACCTTTGGTATCATTTGCCATATAAGAACTTATACCACTAAAGAATTTTAGGAAGCAGTTGCAGATAATGAATTGGAAGCAAATTGAATATCGGACAAGAAGCAAACTAGAAGAAACATTAATCTTTAAGGAAGAGCATACTCCTTGAAGAAGGGAATTTACTTCCTTCAATTGCAAAATGCACTTCCGACATATGGGGAATGCATTTTCTTTCCCAAAGTGGTTTTTGCTTCTGAAGATGCTTCATAGGAAGCAAGCTACCCCTTTGTGTTGCCGCTTCCAGCAACCTTGAGCAAAACTAATTTGAGAAAGTTTGTTTTCCATTGCAGCCTGGAGATATAGGCCAGCTGTTTGATCTTGTCACTGTAGTGACTCAACTTGCTGTCATACATAAGTTTGGTGATCTCATATTTAATTTACTATGAGTACCTTTCTTGTCAACTGATGTGGTCGAAGGAACCTGTTGGTGACGAATCTTAAAACTTCATCACACAATACCTTTAGCTTGAGACAGAAAAAAAATTGGTGATGATTGGAAGGGTTTCTGTTAGAAAATAAGCCAATATAGGCAAAAAATAATTATAACAGCCTAGAGAAGAAGCTTGTGCTTGCATGAGGTGCGTGCTTTACAAACCGAAACTGGTCGTTGAGTGACTTTAGGTAAGCTGCAAAAACCTGGGTTTATTTGCAGCTATAGCCAGTCCAACAGATTTTGGTATTTGAAAATTATCAGGATGGAGAATTTGGGGCATATGCATGCCTGTCTTTGTGAATGCCTGTGTCAAATAAGCTCCTCATTGATCTTGACATGTCACGTAAAGTTAATGTCGCATAATTATTAGATTTTCTGAATTTTTCATTGTATATATGAACTATCCAAATTGACTGTTGGGAAAAAAAAAGTAGACATTTTAAGGTAGTCTTTTTTGGTATCTTCACATGTAATCCCCTATCTATAACCAAAATGGACGGAAAGGTCTAAGGGAAATTTGACGTTTATAAGTTATATTGCAGAAAGTACTGGTACAACCTGAAAAGCTGCTCATGTTTAATGAATTAGGTCATAAGTACTTATCTGTTGAAGGATGAGTGGCTAGGGATATGAAATTTTGTATCAACAGAAACAACTTCTTTGATATTCTAATATAAAAAAAAAATTGAATATTAAATTTAAGCATTATTAGAAAATGTTAAAGAATTGTTAACAAACTAAAATTTGTTGTGCATGTGTATCAGTGGCTGATTGAATATCAAACAAATCATCTGTGATGGACACGTAAATAGCGTCTGCCTCTGCTTTGCTTACCAGTGCATGGTTCACCAGATATGATTTTAACAGCATATGCTTTAGGGCAAAGAAATTAGTGAGAGAGTTCTGATTCTTAAGCTTATTAATGTTTGGATTTACCAATTGTTAGGACGCGGACCGGTTGGGCTAGAAAAGCTCGAACCGATAGCACTTCCTAAGTTCCCAGGTTCTCACGGGGCTATCTCTAAAAATTAAAAACCTAAAAATTAAAACAAAGAGTCTACCTGGCCGGACAAACCCCGGCGCAAACTCAAGTAGGACTGGGATACAAGTGCGGGTTAACCCCTTCCCAAACGCAATCGATACAATTTTGAATCACTCTCAACTCACTCAACAAACCACGCAAACCATATACTAACGCACAAACCACGCCCTGCAGAAGCAAATAGGAGGTCTACTCCTTGCAGTAGTGTCTCGGGCAATGGCCCTTGAGGTACCGCAGTGAGGAGTGTGGCCGAAGCCTGGGCTAAAGCAGGAAATAAAAGCAAACTAGATGCAATCCTAAAAGCAATACTAAACGCAAACCCCTCCCGAATTTACAAGGGGGATAGAAGACGATACCTACCAAGAACTAGCCTTGGTGTAGCCGGATAGGGCCACGGGGTGAATGCCGACCCCCGGGCAATGCAGCTCACGGTACGAGAATTCCGGCTGAGGAGAGCCTCCACGTCGCTCACGGCCCGAACGGAAGAAGCCGACGAGGAAGACTCGGACGAGGCAGCCACCTGCTGCCGAGCGCTGCGCCGAGACGGATGGTCGCCAAGCGTGGAGGGTGCCGCCGACGGGATGTCGAGGTGGATGGACGCCGAGCGCTGGGGTGCCGCAGCTGGGACGTGATCGGGCGCTGACGATGCCACGGGCGGGATGCCGCGGGTTGGGCCCAATCGGCGCCGCGGGCTGAAGAGGGCAGCTGCCGGGTAGCGGCAGGGCCTGTGGACTGTCGCCGAGGGTGGCTCGGCCACGCGCGCCTAAAGGGCGCCGACGATGCCGACCGGGCGGCCGAGGAGAGGGCCGGGCAGAGCCGGGAAGGCCTAATCCTAACTAAGGCTAGGGCTGGCTCGGTTGCGACTGGGCTCTAGAAGGTAGGTTGGTCAAGGCAAAGAGATGTTAAGGTCGGGGTAGGCCGAAGGGTCTAAGGGCTTAGGTGTGGAAATAGGTGACCTAACTAAAGGGAAGGCTTAGCCGGGTAGCTTAGGGAATCTAGGCTAAGTTGGGTTCGGGTGTATGAGTCAACTAGGTTCGGTCAAGATTTAGACTAAGGGTTGACTGAGGTCAAGCTAAGTGGGTTCGAACCAGATAGGCTAAGGTTCACTCTAGGTAGGCTCGGGTCTAGCTAAGGGAGGCTAAGGATAAACCTAGCTCGCCTAAGACCAGGGCGGACTAAGGCTTAGGACAAGAGACCGATAGGATAGGGCTAACTAGGGCCAAGGGGGTGCTGGGAGGCTGTCCTAACGGATGGGGAATGTCTTGGCCGGTCTTGCCAAGTGGGAGGCGCGGATCCTCGACACGTGTCGAGATGGATGGACTAGAGACAGAGATCGCTAGGGTTAGCTAGCGATAAGGAGGAGACTCGATCAACTCCTAGAAGATAGGAAGGAGATCGCAAGAAAGAAGGAGGAGGTTGCGAGCGAAGGGCCCACTTGCTCTTCTCAATCTCACTCGAGGTGATCCTAGGGCTGCTAGGGGGACACGTGGGGCAGATCTACGGCTGAGATCTGATGCGGTTGGAGATGGGGTTAGGTGGCACTCGAGTGGGCCAGGGTGAAGATGAGGTGGCCGGGAGGATCGGATCTAGATCCTAAAAGGTAGGAGAGGGATCTCGCGAGGGAGCTCCCGGGTTGACACGTGGTGACGCGTGGGACCGGGCTGGCCAGGTGTTCCTCGAGCTGAGGATGACGTGGCAGATGAGACTCACGGGATGGGGACACGTGGACTGATCAACGGACGAGGCTAAGGCGACCTAGGGTTGACTCTAGCGACTAGAGAGAAAATAGGAGGAGATAGAGATGGCGACGGGCGGCTCCTAAGAACTTGGGGCGTGCGATCCCAAGGGGATCTCGGCTGGGACAGGTGGCAGACCAGGAGGACACGAGCTAGGCGAGGGGTCCGGATGGCTGACACGTGGAAGAAATGGAAGGACGAGATGCAAAGGATGGAGGATTTACCGGAAAGGATAGCGACCAAGGGGGAAGAGCTCCACGCGCACCGGCAGCAAGATCCGATCTCCTTCGTCCGAAAGTCCAATGTGCCCCTGCTGGATAAGTTCAAAAACAAGGGAAGCGCTGGGCAGGACCGTCCTTCTTTGCCGGGATCAATGGCGGTCGCCGGACTTTGCAGCGGCGGCCGGAATTGCTCCTTTTTCCGGCGGGTGGCCGGTTGCACTTCTAGCCGTCGGATTCCGCCCAAATTACACCATTTTTTAGCTCTTCTTCAGGCGATCCTTTTAAGCTAGTTATCAATTTTTTCTCACGACTAGATTCACTTATTTTACGACTTTTTCAATATCTAGGCCGCAGGTTCAAGGGGGGGGCCGAGCCTTATTTTTGGCTTTTCGGGGCCTTTCCTCCGTTCAAACTCTTTTAAACTCTCTAGAATCAATCTAAGGGATATTCAAAATGGATCGAGAGGGGTAAGAGTGGCTTCCGTGCTCGTCTCGCCGTGGATCTCAGCCCTGCTCTCGGGTATGCCGAGGGTAGAACCGAGGGTGAGTTCACGGCCGGGAGATCACCCACCCTTCTCTCGATTCACAAAGAATATCAAAAAGATTAAAACGTCAAGAGGTCCCGTTGAAGCCGAGGAACTGGTCCTTCGTCTCCAACCTTCCCAATCAGATTTTCGGCCTCTCAACTCTCACGGGTTTTAGAGAGAAGTCACCGGAAATCAGTTTTAGAAAAAGCACGGAATGGGGTACTTACGTGGTCGGAGGAGGGATCGCCGCTGGGGGGAAGATCCGCCTTCGCCTTGCTGCCTTTCCCGGTGCCAATGGAGACGCCGGCCTTCAAGGACTTGCTTTCCGGAGGAGGAAGCGCCGTGGAGGTAGAGGACGCGAGGGGGGGAGAAGACACAAGGCTCTCTGGTAGAGCAATGCGGGAGACAAGAGGGGAGAAGACCTCGAGAGAGGAGAGAGAGAACACAAAAGCCAATGGCCAACTCTATTTCTGAAAATCGATACTTTGTACATGGATCTTAAGAAATATATACTAACCTATTTGAACCAGATCTACAATCCAGATCTCGGCTCACTACCCAACCCATTTACATAAGTGCGCCTGACACAACCCGCCAGGCTATGTCCCATGTTCAAATCCCGCAAGGCACAACCCGCCTTGCCTAGGTCTCTTATTCAAAGCCCACGGGCAACATGCCCAATCCCAATTGCCAAAGCAAATGCGCCATGCGCTAGAGAGAAACGAGTCAATTCCCAAAAGCGCTAAGTCCTAATTGCGAAATCAAATGCATTGAATCAAACTAGTCCGGGCCTAGTGCCCAACACACGGATTAACCCCTGGACCTTGTGAGCCCAGGGTGGGGACCTCATGAGCGTTACCGCCCTCACTTCGGACTTAACTCAAGGGCCGAGTCTACTTGACTTAGCCATTCTTCAAGGCCTTGGCCTTGTTGCGTCCTAGGGGTCGAGCTAATCGGACTCACGCTGGGTTCTAACCTAGTTAGCTCAGAGAGACAGGCAATGGTATCTGGACCACCTTGGGACTTGTCCTGACCGAGCACCTCTTCGACCTTGGCTGCGCCACCCTCTCCACCCTCTGCAACCGGCTTTGGTGCTTGATTAACCTCCTCGGGAAGGTCTTCTACTGCGCACTGGAGTGTCCGAGCCCACAACTCTGATGCTTTGCGCTTCTTGTGGCTAGGCTCGGGCCGCTCTGCTTGCACTGGGTC
>JAANDH010000618.1:159097-175045 GCA_011799765.1 Nymphaea thermarum | reverse complement strand
TTCCCAAGAGACATGACTTTTCATCTTTCAACATACATGACTTTTCATCTCTCAAGAGACATGACTTTTCATCTCTCAAGAGACATGACTTTTCATCTCTCAAGAGACATGTCTTTTCATTTCCTAAGAGACATGACTTTTCTTCTTGTAACAGACATGACTTTTCATTGGATCTGGATCAGATTAACATCTTATCAATAGGGGCTTGCAGTTAAGATCAAAGGCTAGCAAGTTGCAAAATAAAAATTAACAAGATATATTACTCAACTGTATATGACATGATACATTAAATAACGAATATTAACTGCCATAGGCATTTATGAGTTGACCCAATCCAAGTTCCTATCAGACTATTTTCATAGTTGGCTTGGCGAGCACATTTTATGAGGTCAAACAAGCTCTTCACAAGCCCGACTAACCAAACCATGGGATGATCGGCTTGTTTTCAGCCCTAGTGCCCTTTCTTGTTTCCGTACCTGTATAATTGTCAAGTAGGTATAAATGAAACTGGCAACATTAAACATGTTAAGGCTCAGTTTACTCATTGTACAGATGGATATGACATGGTTCAGTTTTTACTTAAACATGATATATGCTAATGGAATTGGAAACTGATTGTTCCGAATTCACAAGGAAGTTGAAAAGGAAGACAAACTCCGCAGTCACTGGATATGTTTAAACTTTAAAGGGAACCACTTGAGAGCATTTCGTCTATACAAGGCCCCACACATCATGAGACAACCTGAAGGGTAGATTGAAAAGAAGCAGATTATATTGTTATGAAGTACATATGCCATTATAAGACATGCTACCTCTCCATCAACAATAATGTCAACCATCTTTGGAGGCACAATAATTTCTTCAACAAATCCTGAAAGTTTTAACTCTGCAACCTGAAAAACAATAATTAACAATAATTAAACAGAAGAAAAGGATTGTCAGTTTGTCTAGATCAAAGCAGTTGACATGCACAAAGGTTTCTGATCCATTAGCACCCTGTTGTTCTTCAGTGTAGAAAGCAACTAATATGACATACTTATGGATCTGGCGCCAAAAAGAAAAGGACTTCTTAAAAAGATTTCCTCATAGGCTTCCATCCATGATCAAGAAAGTTTATGATAGCCATAGGCAACTGTAGACAAGATGGAGAGTTTTGCTAGAGTCCGACACTGCCAACCAGTAAGGTAAAGAGATGTTCACTTAGAAGGGCTACTTGCTATGCTTTGTTGGTCCCCGTGCAGCCTGCAGGCAATGGTTTAGCAAGAGACTGAAAAATAAACTATTCCAAGTGGTGAAGTCTGACTCAAGTAACACTGATCTTTTCGCATGCCAGACTGTTAGTCAACATTGTTCTAGGCTAGCTCCCAAAAAACTGACTCATCCTTTATCTAGCCTTTAGAGGAAGACACACCCACAGACACACAGACCAAAATTGGAAGCTGCAATATTTTGAATTTACACCTTACGATTTTTTAGTTTCAAACCCATGTCCATAGACTTCTCTTGAAGAGTTTTGATCTCTGAACTTATAGAGCCAATCTCCGCCTGGAAAGAAATCCAACGATTAGAAGATTAATACGTACATCCAAAGTGACATAAATCAGACTCAGGACAAGTGGAGCGAAGTAATATGCCATTGAGAACAAAGACTTGAGAATCGATACATTCAGTTGTTAACTTACAAAAGGTAAGGTAATGTCTACAGATTAGAAGGCCACATATCACAAGATTTCAGAACCATGCTAGTAAGAGAAAAAGATGGCACCAGCTTTACTATCTTCAATTCTCAAAGAACAATCATGAGATACTGTATTGGGCCAGGTGAAAATAAAAAAGTTAGATTTTTCCTATCAAGAAATCTGGTCTCACTGGATAGCTAAACCACCATTGGACAATAAAGAAATGAGAAAAAAGATGTGATGATGACACCGTGTAAAATAACTAGACTGTATGTAGGTTCATGAACAATATATTCGCCAAGATTAAAGAACCATAATTACCAATTCCTTGAAAAACTTTTGTCAAGTTTGGGGCCTAGTTCACAAGTCAAGAACCATAACTAGACTGTTTATTTGAATAGGAAGCAACGGATAGGCCTAGTTCACAAGCCAAGTTTGGGGAGGCTGCATGGACCACAATAAGGTGCAGCCTTTCTAAATCCATCACCGTAGAAGTTCCTAATAGAGTTTATCCTGATAAATAACACTTGCATTGGACCAGCTACCTTTGGCAATATGAAAAATGTCCATAAAAAGGCAATAGACAAAATAACTATTTGTAGTTCAGGACTTTCAGGCAATCTGCGATCTAGAAGATGAGGTGCTCTCGGGAAAGGACTCTGCACATGTAGAGGAATAGAGAACTCTCTTTATGTGCATTAGTCTCTTTCATTTCTTTTTAACTTTTCCAGTGAAGGCTTTCACAATCGGACATTGTATTTGATGATGGAGTTCATACTTTTGGACCAATACATGGTTGGAATTTCCTTATAGATGAAAAATTGCTGACTGAGAAAGATGATAAATCAATTAAATTCATGAAATATTTTTTTAAATTTAAATCCTAACCTTGACTGTCTAAAAGCCACACAACCCTTTTATTCACTTCTTCAGCTTATGAACGTTTGGTAATAAAGAATTAAAGGAATAAATAAAATGCAACAGAAGAAGGCCAACTTGAAAATAAGAAAATAAAGTGAGGCCCATTCAGCAGTTGAAGTTTGCGAAGGAGCATAAACAAGCAAAACAAGAGATACCTGAAAGCCACCAAGCAGAGTTTCCATCTGGGATATGATTAAATCACAATCTCGGATTTGTTCATGCAACACCACCAAATTGTCACTTTCTCGTATGTAATCCTGCATTTGGAACATGTTCACATTCATACCAGTTAAAACCAGAAAACAGAGCAATTAACTATTTCATACTGCATATATTTTTTTCTGAAACATGAACATATAACTCTGCGAAACCAAAAAGATCATATTCTAAAGATTAGATGCTGAAGTTGCTTTGAAGATAGGAACATAACTTTTAGATGAAAACCCACACATGCATATCTTCTGCTACATCATTAAACTTTTGGGCATTGGGGAGCAGTTAAGAAGTAAATTACAAACTTGTTTTAGTCACAAACTAAGCAAAGTCAAAATTGTTAAACTTATAAGCTATTACCATAATATCTAAGTCTAGGATATTTATTTTTAGAAGACATAAATTCAATATTGATGGGGAACTACAAAAATGTGAAGTTTTTTTATGACCATCCAAATCAAACAACAGAAGGCAAAAAGAAAGCCAAAACTGAACACATTCATAATTCATGCATTTACTGGAAGCTTAAACATCAACTACTTCAATACATGCAAAAGCATATCCACCTGAATTGACTCCAGCTCAACAGTGCGGATGTTATTCTCCACACCCTTTGTATATTCACGCAATTTTGTGCCTTTTGCCAATATGTTTGCAACCACCTATGGTAGGACGAGCAACAAGAAGTTCAAAGTTAGCAATTTTTAATAGAAAATGGGGCATATATCATACATATAGACAATAGACTCTTCTACATGCTTTAATCACAGTCTAGAAAGAAACATGAGGTGCTTAGTTATTTCCTTGGAAACATTATCAAGCAACAGAACAAGAGAATAAATAGGAGTATCCACACATTTTCCAGTGAGAGTAAATGACTATCTTAATAGGCTCGGCTAAAGCCTATGTCACTTTCTATAGTAAAGATTTGGTGACTTTTTGGACTTTTATGAAGGAGTGAGGATAGAGATAAGGAAAAAACGTAAGTGACAGCAAAGTAGCTTGCAATCAAGCCCAACAATGAGAAGATTCCCCTACTAGCTAATGGGCTAGTAATACCTTCTCCAATAGCTAATGGGCTAGTAATACCTTCTCCAATAGCTAATAGGCTAGTAATACCTTCTCCAATGCAGCAGTTAAAATGGTCAAATCCATCGGGTTCTTCCTTTGAACAAGCCCATACCCCCTACATATGGCTGAGCAGTGAGCATTATTTCCCATGGCGGGATGATTTTTCTAACACCACCACCATCATAGTCATCTAAATTTTCTTGGCTCCCCATTTCTTCACAGAACCATTCAGTGGCAATAGGATAAATTCAAATCCAAGAAACAGAACAAAAATTTAGTAGTTAGTTGTTTGATCTACTCTGAAATGTTAACAATACATGTCAAAATTTAAAGCGTATAAGCATATCTAAGCACTATCATGTGAGAAGAAGATGAAAGCACTTCCAATCAGACATCAAGGACATGCTATCTGGCATTATCTTGTTACGTCTGTTTGACTGTAAAAATTGGGAAGACTAGAAGTTAGATTCACTTACATCATCATTCTTGCATTCTTCAAGCACTTGTTGCAAGCCCTCCAGTGATATTTCATCACTAGAAAATAAAATAAGAGCTACTTCTCAACATGATTTATGCAAATTAAAGACAAACAGCACATAGATATTACCCAATATGATAAAGAAAAGATACCTCAGTATGTCAGCATTTTTAACAATGAACAGAAGAAGCACAACTAGATACATACACGTCATATAGTAGCATAAAATTTGTAGGCCACCGAATTCCATGATGGCGACCTTGCCTAACATCATCTCAAGATAAATTCAGTAAGCCTAGCAACGAGATCCAGTCAATTTATTACAGGATGTATTCTTTGCATGATGAAAGGATGAATTTGAAAACTAAAATACTGTAACAGTTTTATGTAAATTTTGCACTGGTACAAATCAACACACTGAGAGACAAGTTAGAAGTGTTTAACATTCAGAAGAACTGAACTTTCCAGGAAAAGGATGACAACAAAGAAAAATGATTGCTCGTTCTGTCCCTTTGCAAAGGTAAGAAGCCCCAAACTGACATTCTCCGAAAACATTGAGATACCTGTGGCCAAATTGCTCAACATCATAACTGTGGGTTTGGAGTTTGGACATTGGTTGTTTGTTAATAGTGAGTTCTACAAAAAATTAAAATTATTTCAGAGAGAAAAAATTATAGCAAACTTTGAAGTTACATATATCCATAAAGTAATCTTCAATATCATACAACCTTGATTTCAGAGGCTCTTTGTCTAAACACTAAATACAGAAATTTTGCTTTAAATAACAACCTAAATTCATTTCTTATCATTAAGATAAATAAACTCATCATGTGTATTCTAAGAAACCTCTGGATTGGCCAAATAAACCTGTTTGTCTTGAAGTCTTGGACTTCTAGATTCTAAAACAATAATTTCAAAATCTTATTCAAGCACAGACTAAGTAATCGTGATGCACAGTTTTTTTCTGTTAAAATTATGCTAATAGCTTGTTCTGTCTCTATCAACTATAGGAACCAAGAAAAACTAAAATAGCACAATAAGCTACCGGGAGTCGCTTCTGTCCTTCGGATAAGGTTCACACATATCTACAAAATTAGCCACAAGCATCCAACAATTTTCTATCACATCTTCTGCCAATTTGATAAAAATACTAATGGGAAAGCCAACAACCAGTATCATTATCAAATATCAACATCATGTGTTACCTTAAATTCCTAACTGCATGATGTTGCTGGAATTTTTCCAAACAACATTTTCTGAAAGCATTTATTTTCCCTTTTACCATTGCAGCAAGACACACTGATGTGGAATGCCTTCAGAATTCATATCCTGGACATCTCCATAGCATTGTTTTTTTTTTCAGTTACATCTGGACCTTCAATAAAGCATTTGCTAGACAATGACTGTAGTTTTTCCCACTGTCATTTTTCTAATACCTGACCTTTGCACAGACAAAATATGATATGGGAACTAATACCTGTCACCATCATCTTCAAGCGTCAGGTCTCCAACAAATGCCCCTAAATCAAATCCATGTTTTTGGACACCTTGCATTTTGTTGTTTCTAGCTTCCTGCAGCCAATTAGAAAGCTGATAAATTACAGCATAAAGTACAAAATCACAAAAATAACATATCATGAACAAATTATGGAATATGAATACCTCAGCCAGAAGATTATGAATAAAATATCCACATGCATATCACAGGATATAACAAGTTTAGGATGCAGATGTTCTAAATCAAAATGAAACCCTGAAGGAACCCATGATGGAATTTCCTGCAAAGCGGCAGTTCGGTCCTAACTGGCTGAATGTCATCACGTTATACCCAGGTAAGAATAAAGCCTAGGCATTAAAAATGTTAGGGATTCTATAAAGATAAGATGTTCCTCAGAAGAGGGTTGTGTCAGGAAATTCCAACAGCAAGGCCTTCAAATTGCTGCTTTACTTTATTTAGTTTCTACAAGCAGAAAAGGCTTCTATCTATCATATCCGTAAAGGCTATGTCCAGCATTACTTTGCTTTTTGACGTTCATTTCCTGGCCACCATAGCCAACTATTGTGGATGAGCAGTTTCCTTACGTTCTTAAAGACTATATCATATCAATGTAATGATGTTTACACAGAGCATTGTTTGTTGCTGGTCTGAGCAAAGAAATTCACAATAAAGTATGTCCACTAAAATGAAACTCAAGGTCAATGAGTCCATATCCCATACAGCAACTTTAGAGGATGGACTTATGCAACTCAATTTGATCCCACTACCAGTCGAAAAGATGGGCCGGTATATTTGCTGGACTGAGTCAGCATTTAAGCCAGTTCTCAAAGCTCTTTTAAACCAATATTTGGTTGACTTTACTGGAAACAGTCAAATATATGTCCATGTGTGCAGATATATATATATATATATATATATATATATATATATATATATATATATATATTTTGTTGTTGTTGATGTAATAAAGGACATTATAGTTAATACTTGTGCTAGCCATTGGGCATTCCCAGTCCCAAAGCCTAGAGCATCCTCTTTGTTCTATAAATAAAGAACTCCTTCCCCTTGTAATTGTTATGCATCTTACTCTCTTTTAGGGATTGAAAATTTGAAACCTCTTTAATACTATTTTTTATCTGTGTGTGTGTGTGCATGAGGTATTATATCCCTTCATCTTATTCTGGTTAAGTGTATGCCTCTGATACATCAAGCAAGTCACTTTGTGGAAGTGTTGTAGAAACTCTCTATCTTGCATTGACCAAGAGAAGCATCCTCAATTGGTTGATTTGAGAAAAGCTTGGTGCTGCCTCAGGATTTGTGCGAAAAGATAATTTCTTACATCTTGAGGTCTATCTTTGTCTCCTTGACTCCTCGTCAACTCCTCATCATGGGAGATATATAGTCATTGTAGAAACACAAACCACAAGAAAAGAGCAAGAAACGAACACACGATGTACGTGGAAAAACCTCAGAACGAGGAAAAAACCACGGGGAAGCTCTAACCTAAGGGCACACCGCAACCCTAGGAGAGAGAAAATTCTTATTCACTTAATTCAACAATTACACATAAGTGAGAATATAAAGGAGAGAGAGGAGAAGCCGCCTAGGGTACCGAGCCATCCTCGGTACCCGCGCCCAAGGGATCCAGATCCAGATATGGATCCGGTCCCAATACAACATATTTCAACACTCCCCCTCAAGCTTGGCATACATGTCAAACATGCCAAGCTTGCTAACATTTTTCTCAAATTGAGATGTACATAAAGATTTTGTCAACACATCGGCAACTTGATCTTCAGACTTCATATAGGGTAGAATCAACTCCTTTGAATCTATGCGTTCCCGTNAGACGCAGTATCCTGTGGTAGACCTCCTAGTGTCTGTACACCCTGCCCAGTCGGCATCAGAGTACCCTTCTATGCTGAGTTGTTCTTGCCGAGTGTAAAGTAGCCCTTTCCCTGGATTATTCTTTAAGTAACCCAAAACTCTTTCAGCACTTTTCCAATGGCAATCAGTAGGAGCATGCATAAACTGACTCAACACACCTACAACATAAGTAATATCTGGACGAGTGAGAGTGAGATAGATAAGTTTACCAACTAACCGCTGATATCTTCCTTTTCCTTCTTCATCCAAAGTCGTCCCAGTCTTGATACTAATTCTCGTGCCAGACTCCATGGGAGTAAGAAACGGCATGCACCCCAGTTTACCTGTCTCCTTTAGAAGATCTAAAGTGTACTTCCTTTGACTCATTACAAGTCCTGTTTCAGACCATGCAATTTCAATCCCCAAAAAGTACCTTAATTTTCCCAAATCTTTGAGATTAAATTCAACAGCCAACGTTTCTTTCATCTTCCTTTTTTCTTCTTCGTCGTCCCCTGTGACAATCATGTCATCAACATAAACAAGAAGAAGACTCACCAGACCATTTCTCTGCTTGATGAAGAGAGTGTGGTCACCATTTCCCTGTTTATAACCATTATTTTTCATCACAACCCTCAGTCGTTCAAACCACGCTCTAGGAGACTCCTTTAGGCCATATAATGCTTTCTTGAGGTAGCAACACTTCCCATCTTGCGCATATCCAGGCGGCATGTTCATATATACTTCTTCCTCCAGGTTACCATTTAAGAAGGCATTCTTGACATCTAGTTGATCCATGTTCCACTTCTTTTGCACTGCTAGAGCTAAGATAACTCTCACAGTTTTCAATTTCGCAACTGGGGCAAATGTCTCAAGGTAGTCTATCCCATATTTCTGGCTAAACCCCTTCGCAACAAGGCGAGCTTTATAGCGTTCAACTGTCCCATCTGGTTTGTATTTCACGGTAAACACCCACTTGGAACCAACTAAGTGAGTCCCCTTGGGAATATCAACAACCTCCCACGTACTGTTCTTTGCCAGGGCATCCATCTCCTCCGTCATGGCCTGAAGCCATTTAGGATCCTTCCTGGCATCCTCAACTGTCCTGGGAACAACGGCCATAGAAAGAGATGTAATAAAGCACTTATAATCTTTACTAAGCTTGGAATAAGAAACAAATCTTTGAATGGGATGAGAAGTACATGACCTGGTGCCTTTACGAAGGGCAATAAGAAGATCATCATTTATTGGACTTGGATCATTCGGGGTGCTCACAAGATTGGGATTGGCAGCATCTACAACTTCCATCACATCCTTCTGCTGTAAACCTGACCAAACAAATGATCGCGAGGCTGTTCTATCACAGGGCTGCCCCCCAACTTACTGTCTTATTCCACATTCCTAGCCGTGTAGTCGAAGAAGTCTGTGAACTGAATAAGCTGATGGGACGAATACTCTTCCACTGTCTCACCATAATACTCCCTCTGAAGAGGATTCGCAGGAAAATACGCCTCATGCTCATGAAAAGTCACATCCCTGGAAACATAGACTCGGGAGGTACTAGGAACAATGCACTTATAGCCCTTCTGGGTGGAAGAATAACCCAAAAACACTGCTTTGACAGACCGAGGATCAAGCTTTTTAAGAGTAGGGCTATGGTCATGAACAAAACAGACACAGCCAAACACCCTAGGTGTCAACGGCCAGGGATTCTGATTTGGCCACAGAACAGAGTAAGGGGATTTACCATTCAACACTCGAGTAGACATACGGTTAATGAGATGGGCACTTGTGAGAAGTGCATCTCCCCAGTACCGCTTAGGAACATGACGCTGAAACATGATTGCCCTCGTAACATTCAACAAATGACGATTCTTTCTCTCAGCGACGCCATTCTGGAGAGGCGTGTAACTACAGGATGTTTCATGTACAATACCCTTGCTTCTCAAGAAGTCATCAAGGGATTGAGAGACATACTCACGGGCATTGTCAGTACGAAAGGTCTGAACAGTAGTATGGAATTGGGTTTCAACAAAGGCAACAAAATTTTTGACAATGCCCTGAACTTTACTACGTTCTTTCAACAAATACACGAACGTACACCGTGAGTAATCGTCGATAAGAGTCATGAAATACTGGAAACCACGACAAGTGGGTACTCCCGAAGGACCCCAGACATCAGAATGAACCAAAGCAAAAGGTCGATCAGATTTATTTAATGAAGGAGGGTACGAAGCCCTGACGTGCTTAGACAATTGACACACTTCACAGGCGAAGGTGTCCAAAGAAACAGAACGGAACATCCTAGGAAACAACTGTTTAATCAACTGAAATGGAATATGGCCAAGCCGTTCGTGCCAACGCATAATGGTGGATCTGTCCTCCAGGCCAGAAAGCTGTCCACTAGTGGCTGAAATCAAGGCAGAAGCGACCTGAACAGGCATCCTGTAGAGACCATCAATAGCCGAACCAATCCCAATCTTCTGCCCCGTCCCCAAGTCCTGCAGGAAACAACACTCAGCAGTGAAAATGAGGTTACAATTCAGCTCTTTAGTAATGCTGCTGACAGATAATAAATTGACAGGAATGTTGGGAACATGCAGGGCATTATGAAGACAATATTTGTTTAGTAAAGACAGACTCCCTTTTCCAGCCACAGAAATCGAGGACCCATCTGCCATAGAAACACGCTGCTTCCCAGAGGTCAACTTGTACTCTTGAAACATTTTAGGATCGTCTATCATGTGATGGGTAGCCCCACTATCAACAATCCAATCACCAAAAGAAGAATTACCTTGATCATTAGTAGTAATAAGGGCCTAAGCCTGGGCTAAATGTGCTCCCTCAGAAGTAGAAGCGTCATCGTGGGAAGATAAACGACTAAGGTAAGCTTGCAACTCTTTTATTTGTTTTGCGGAGAGCTTCGATTTGGCAACAGTGGAGGAAGTAGTCTGGCTAGACTCGGGCACAGGAGGAGCCCACCGAGTAGAAGGAGGACGACCACAGACAAGACGCTTGTCTAGATGAAGGTCCCAACAGAAATGCACAGAATGACCCAGTTTATGGCAATGGGCGCACTTGCGAGGGGGCCGCTGCCCTGCCCCTGCCGTACGGCTCACAAAGGCAGTAGGAGAGCTCCCGTGACTCGCGTCAACATGCATAATCTGCCTGCGTTGTTCCTCAGCCTCCACACGAGCATATACCTCTTCGATCCCAGGGATCTCATCACAGTTAAGGAGTTGGCTCCGGATTGATTCGTACTCATCACGCAGGCCCCCAAGGAAGATAAAAGTACGATCCATCCATTCTTTTTCCCAATACAGGGCATGATCAGACGCATCCTTCCAGTCATCATTTGTATGATAGTCAAGTTCTTCCCATTTGGTTTCAAGGCAACATAGAAGGAAGCAACGGAAGAATCCCCATGTCTAAGAGCATAAATACTGCGTTTGATTTGATAAGTATGCAAAACACGTTTCTTACGGCCATACATGCAAGCAAGAATAGTCCACATCTCATAGGCAGTAGATTTACGCAGGATTAAGGGCTGAATGTCAGCAGAAACAGAACTAATAATCCAAACTTTGACCTGACCGTCTTCCAATGTCCAAGTAGACCATTTGGGATCATTCTTCGCGGGCGCAGGCTTCTCCCCAGTGATATAATGCAGGGGACCTCTACTGGTAATCCCAATCTCTAGGGCAGCAGACCAAGAGAGATAGTTGTCCTTATTAAGCCGGATGGAGGTGACATGGACAGGGAGGTTCTCCCCCTTGGTATTGCTGCCCGTGTCAGGAACAGCACCAACATTAGGGATCATAGAGTCGGCTATCTGAACAGAATCACGAGAGCAAAAAAGGACACGGTGAAGGAGGCGGAGGAAGACGGCGCTGAACGGCGACAACAGAGAACGGCGGCGGCGCTCTCGGCGGCGGTGGCGCTGATAACACCCACGGCGACGGCGGCGCAAGATCTCCGACGGCGACGCTAAAGATTCCAGTGGCGGCGGCAGAGGAGATTCCAACGGCGGACGCTAAAGATTCCAGCGGCGTCGGCAGAGGAGATTCCAACGGCGACGGCGGCGCACTAACGGCGGAAAACACCAACGGCGACTCCAACGACGACGAAAGCTCTCAACAATCTCGTGGCTCTGATACCATGTAGAAACACAAACCACAAGAAAAGAGCAAGAAACAAACACACGATGTACGTGGAAAAACCTCAGAACGAGGAAAAAACCATGGGGAAGCTCTAACCTAGGGGCACACCGCAACCCTAAGAGAGAGAAAATTCTTATTCACTTAATTCAACAATTACACATAAGTGAGAATATAGAGAGAGGAGAAGCAGCCTAGGGTACCGAGCCGTCCTCGGTACCCGCGCCCAAGGGATCCAGATCCAGATATGGATCCGGTCCCAATACAACATATTTCAACAGTCATAAACTCAGCTCTAACCACGCTATGTGGGTTTTGACCATGAAGCAACATGTTCAAAGGAGCGGTTTGTTGTCATATGTTGATGGGTCCAAGGTGAAACCTACTCTTTAACTTACCAACAAAATCAGCCAAGATATCGAAGAGCTCGATCGATGTGAAAAGAATGAGGGAGTGAAAGATTGTGACAACAAGTTTGATAAATAACATAAAACATTTCAAGATAATGCCTCCTCAATAATGTAGAATTAAGTATTTGTGCAAATTTGGCCCTTGCAAGCATAAGACTATTTTCAATGATGAATACAAGAGAAAATATTTCCTATCAATATCATTTGGAAGGAAAAATTTGTCAGGAAAGGAGGTCATGACGATACGTGAGTACTTTCTTCTATCACCAAGTTGTGAGATGACATAACGTTCTCAGCTGACATGAGGGTGTACAGTGTACTGTTGAAATTACCGGAGCTTCCTGCTACGAAGAAGCCTTGGTCCAGGTAGTCTATGGAAGAAACTAGACTTAAAGAGCTATTTGATGGTGGACAAGACTTTGTTATGGACATACAAAATTTTAAGATCCGTAACTGAAGTACAGACCTTAGAGACTGCCCCGTTTCAATAAGAATTATGGCCAACATTTCAACTCCAGGATGATCAATTGACATAATTGTGGAAAACCAGGATGTGTAAAGCCATATTGCCCAAAATTCAAGCAAAAGGATAAGAGGGAGGCTCCATGATGATACTCCAAAAAAAAAAAAAGAGTTTCGAGGCTGCATGATGATGCTCCAAAAGAAAAAAAAAGAGTTTCTACCACCTCTCTCTCTCCTTTAGCCTTCTCCTCTAACATTTTGGGCACTGTGTCGAAGTCATAAATTTCTGTAAGTCTTGCCAAGAAGCACATGTAGGGGTCAGCCTAACCCCGAACGGCATTTCTGGAAAAAAAGCACGCCAATTGAGAAATAGCACAGCCAAGTGAGTTGTGCAGGAAGTATGAAGCATTTTACTACCTCTTTGAATTTTTTATCTAGTTACTAAGTCAGTCTTGCTTGTAGGGTGCATATACAATTATATATTCATACTTTTAGCATAAGTTTGATGATTACGTAAAAGCTATGATCATATCTGATATAGTCAACTGAGAAATACAAGGGTCTGCCCACTCCCAACTTGCCTTTTTGAACAAAGAAACATGCCAACTGAAAAAAGACATGACCAATTTAGTTGTGCAGAAAGGTACTTTTAAGTCAAATTCGGTTCCAGGTTTACAATATAAAAAGCGCCATATAATTAATTTTGCCAGATCAAAATCATGTAAAAGAAGACTTATATTTTATTTGCAAAAAGAACTTGATGATATGTTCATCCAAACCTATTTGAATACTTCCGAACCAGAAAATTGTGACACTTGATTTGGTTTTCAACTTAAGCACCAAACTAAAACCCTTCCATGAGTCTAGCCATACACGGTGGGGATGCATGTGAATTAAGAATTTAGTTAAGCACCTTAACGGGTCAGCAGATGTTAGACAATAGACAACAACTTTATTATGTGCATGATCATAGCGTCTAGTTTGACTTAAGCTTGCTTCACTCAAAACTTGCACATAAACAAAAAGGTTCAAATCTAAAGAATCAAAAAATATTTGATAAAGTTCTTGAAATTTGAATCTTCAACATAAGTTGGTAGGATTCCTCAGAACTCGATCATATGTCCTTGATCTCCTTTCTTCACCATGCAGATGTGTATGTTATATACATATATATATATATATATGTGTGTGTGTGTGTGTACTAACACAGACACAGATACATATTGACACATGCGCGCGCACACACACATATATAGAAAAAATGTACACATGCACACCTGCTGCTTCCTAGTTGAAAGATCATTCAGGGTTCCCATTTTCTAATTCTTGTTTCACTTGACAAGTATTGGTTTTCACTCAAAAGGTGTTCTGCAGAAACTTATGCCTCACTATTCTCGGAATGTTTTTACCTTTTTCTTTTCTGCAATTCATGTTGTACTAGTAAAGATAAGATAAGTTTGAGAAGGACATAAATAATCTATGATACAGTTCAACTTAGTCCTTGAAGCTTTATGTCAAGGAGGTTTTTTCAGCATGTTGTTATTTCCTTGGACTATTAAAAAAGTTGAATGCATATATAAAATACATGTGTGTGTGTGTGTGTATATATATATATATATATAGGTAGGTGTCAGATCCTTAGGTGCTAGACCAATCAAAAAATGATCTTGGCCATTGATATTTAGTTCAGGTGGACTCTTGGGAGAAAAAGAAGATAGAGCATTTTAACAATCCAATACAAGTTCACAACCTCTTTTTCTCACTGTCAATGTGGAAAAAATCAAAGGCCAAATATTCTTGATAGGGTCTAGCGCCTAAGGTCTGGCATCTCTTTCTCTCTCTCTCTTTTTAAAAGCTACATCCAAAGAAAACACTAGCAACGACAACAACGACTGAAAATGAAATAAGGAGTACAAAGTTGACAACAAAAATTTTCAAAGAATGATGGATGGTGGTTGGTTGGCATCCCACCACTCGGTGTATTCATTATATATATAAATACACCGAGTGGTGGGATGCCAACCAACCACCATCCATCATTCCTTGAAAATTTTTGTTGTCAACTTTGTACTCCTTATTTCATCTTCAGTCGTTGTTGTCGTTGCTAGTGTTTTCTTTGGATGTAGCTTTTAAAACTCTTAATGAAATATGAACCTTCATTTTGTCATCATTTCCTTCCAAAGACTCTTCATTTTCCTATGTAGCTTTTAAAACTCTTAATGAAATATGAACCTTCATTTTGTCATCATTTCCTTCCAATGACTCTTCATTTTCCTATTCACCTTTGTTCTCAAATCCTCCCATGAATTTTGTAATCTTAAACTTATTTTTGTCTGGTCTCATGAGAGGACCCTCTCCATGAACTAAAAACTTTTGATATGCAATGCAAGTAATCTTTTGTTATAAATTTTAATTCCGTCCAATTCTTTCCTTTATCCTCCTCTTTAAAGGATGTCAGAACTCAACATGTCTATACATATACATATATATATATATATATATATATATAGTGTGGCATATATATCTTTTACATTTACCAAAAAAGATAAAACTACACAACAAAAAAGATCAAGTATGAGCATATGTGTAACAACTTGTTCACAGAAAGTTTTCTTGACTAACAAGACGATGGTCCAAGTATCCTTCAAAAGCTGTCAAGATGGTGCAATTATTTTGTGCTTAGTTGCCGCAGCTAAAGTGTCTGAAATCTTTTGTTTTGTGTTAGATGTAATGATGGACACAAAAAATCAAGAACCAGCAAAATATGACTATTCTGAGTTCTTCAAGAGTATCCATCGCCAAGTTTTCACTTTCATACATGTTTAGAAGTTCGTAGTGAAGTTCCGAACATTGTCAAAAACTTCGTTGCCTTTGTTGAAACTCAATTCCAGACCTCTATTCAGACCTTTCGTACTGACAATGCTCGAGAGTATGTCTCTCAATCCCTTGATGACTTCTTGCGAATCAAGGGTATTATACATGAAACATCGTGTAGCTACACACCTCCTCAGAATGGCGTGGCTGAAAGGAAGAACCGTCATCTGTTAAACGTCACCCGGGCCATTATGTTTCAACGTCATGTCCCTAAGCGGTACTGGGGTGATGCACTTCTCACTAGTGCTCATCTTATTAACCGTATGCCTACTCGTGTGCTGAATGGTCAATCTCCTTATTCTGTTTTGTGGCCTACTCAGAA
>JAANDH010000618.1:142486-157900 GCA_011799765.1 Nymphaea thermarum | reverse complement strand
CGGCTTCTCCTCTCTCCCCTATATATTCTCACTTATGTGTAATTGTTGGATTAAGTGAAATAGAATCCTTCTCTCTCCTAGGGTTGCGGTTGTGCACCTAGGTAGAGCTTCCCGTGGTTTTTTCCTCGTTTGAGGTTTTTCCACGTACATCGTGTGTTTCTCTTCTCTTCTTCCTCTTCGTGGTTTGAGTTTCTACAGAGGTCATCTTTGTTAGTAGCAAAATATTGCCTTCTCGCTAAATTACAGAGAATTCTCTGCAGAACGACAAGGAAGCTTTTGTTTTGTGTTAGATGTAATGATGGACACAAAAAATCAAGAACCAGCAAAATATGACTATTCTGAGTTCTTCAAGAGTATCCATCGCCAAGTTTTCACTTTCATACATGTTTAGAAGTTCGTGTGAGAATTAGAGGTCATATTTGTTAGTAGCAAAATATTGCCTTCTCGCTAAATTACAGAGAATTCTTTGCATAACGACAAGGAAGTACTTCTCACTGTATTTATTTTACCAATAATACTTTACATGTTACAATTTAGGGTCTCGCTATGTTACATTATACATACAATGTTATCTAAGCCAAAGGAGATTTGGGTATATCAATGTGATACTCAATTTCCTAAAACAATCATGATGAAGATGTCTACTTATGAAATATCAATGCAGGAATTCATACTTAGTGAACAGACAAGAAGATTGGGGCGCTAAGCCATCAACAAGCACCTAAAATTACTACAAATTGAACAAAATTCGGATAGCCGCTAAATTCACAGTAAATTTCATAATTAGATCATCCCCAAATAAGAGAAAATAAGGATGAAGGCACCAGAATTACCTGCAGAAAAGGATTCAATTGCCTTCTAGATTATATTGGCCCTCAAGAAAGCCTTCAAGAGTACGTTACAGCTGCAATAGCCGGCTGGATCCCAAGGTCCACGACCATCTTATAGAGGGTCTCAACTCTACTGCCCCACCAAGGCACCACCTGCCAGTAAGAGTGTTGAAAGTGATAGTGTCAAGCCATAGACAGAAGGATTAAAAGATGGAGTCAGCCCCGGATGCGTCCGGAGCAGCAACGGGCCGTGACAAGGACGTCGAGAGAGGGAAGGTTCAGATGGGTGGGAGACTGCAGAAAAGCAGATTGCAAGATCTGCCGACCGGCAAAAGCAAGGAACAGAATGGCAATGACAAGTGTGCAGGTAGACGGTGAACTGGGGCCGTCGATGGCATGGTAGAAGGCGTCAACGTGGTGAACACGACTGAGGGCCTCTACGAGAAGGTTGGTGGCAGTAGGGAATTTCTTCCCAATGTTGCCAATGCCTTTCATTGAAGGGATGCGTGTAGTCAGCAGAGAAGAAGGCTTCAACTGCTGAATGAGGAATATAATGCGGGCTTCGACTGAGAGGGTAAAAGGCGAGTGAGCGACATGCAAAGCCTTACCAGAATCAGATCTCTCTAGCAGAGAAAAGAAAAGCGTGGTCAATCGGCACAAGAATACTAATCGGAAAAGTGAGGAAGCTTTGAACAAATCGGCAATAGCAGGAACTACAAGGCCAAGAGCATTCTTCCGTAAGGGGGCGTTTGATGCATATGAAGAATTTAACGTGGTAAATTTTTCTGAAAAAATTTTCTGGAAAAAAAAATAGGATGAAATTTAACCTTCTTCCGATTTGAGGTCATGTTTGATGCACAGGAAGAATTTAACCTGGTAAAATTAACCATGTTTGATGCACAAGAAAGAATTTAACTTGGTAAATTTAACCATGTTTGATGCACATGGTAGAAAAATTATGGGACTTTTTCCAATCCTGCAATAAGTTGTTTGAAAAATGGTCTTCCAAAAGAAAAAAATGTCTACACCTACGACCTATGGCTAAAAACAACAAACCATCCACCATGTCACTTGAGATGGTCTTCAATTTGTTTTTTATTTTCTCTTTACTGAATTCTAGACCGAATTTGTCTATCATGCCTTTTTCAATTGCTGTATACGCTTTGGACTTCAATCCTCCACCAGATTTCATACCAGGGATGCGAGATTGCTCCACAAGAAGTTGGACTAAATAGTCCATTTGTGCTTCAGTCCATGTAAGATTCTCCCTCGATGGACCGCTGTCTTTTATGGTAATAATAACTTGAACAATATTTATGGACAACTAGATATTTGAGTTTGAAGAATCTTGCATAACATGGACCAAGGAAAGACACAAATGAAAAATGAATGATCAACAAAAAAAATGGAGGAGCCGTAAAACACATATCATATATGAACACTCATATAATAACATCAACATCCAAAATGAAGAATTAACTAATGAAACATCCAGCACAATGATGAACACTCATATAATACAAATAACATAGTTGAAAATGTATAAACTACAAATGATACACTCTTTTTCCATGTATATGATTTCTGAAATACAAGCAAAAAAGATGTTAACAATGTTATACAAGTATAATCTTAGAAAAAGGAGAGCCACAAAGCTATTCATCTACATCTTACTGATAAGAAAAGGTTCTGCCGGGATATCTTATTCCAAGACTGTGATTGTGTAGATAGTACAAAACTAGCATGATTGTGTAGATAGTACAACTATTCTGCTGGAAAGCAGTTTATCCTCATACATGTGCAGACTAGTGGAGAATAATTCATTATAATACACATACATGTGCAAACCAACTAAACACAGCAGTTTATAGATTAAACCTGTAAAACCAGAGGGAAAAGTAAATCCAGATAAATGCAATCGACCTAACCAAACTCAAGCAAAGTAGGCATGCCCATATGGCCATATCTAAACAAGAATAGGTCTCACCTGCACATTGAGCAAGGATGTATGTTTCATACAGGTAGGGGGTATGCATTTCTGTGAGTTTGGTTATATGGTACAGAAATTTTATATTCAGTACCTCCTTCTCCATTCAGATACCCATTATTCAGTAAGCCACTCAGGTTTAACGATCAAACCAAAAGCAAATTCACACATTCTAAGTTGGTGCGTACAAAATTGTTGTTTTTATGTTCAGCAATTTCTTTAAAATGAAAAGAGGACCATCTTTCTGTCTTTTTTTTTTAACCATCAATTCTCCACCATCACTAACATAACCTCTCGCCACCACTTGCAAATCTATCGTGCTCAAACCAGTCGAATGATTTCAGTAAGAAAAAAGAAAAAACTGCCGATTGGAATTTCATTATTAGGAAAAAAGAAAAAACTAGATCAGAGAAATCATCCTCTTCAGATATCCTTTCTTCTTATGTTTTGATACATAACAGAGAAACAAAAATGACGAGGGCATCGAGACCAACAAACCAAATTGGAACTATAAAGCAAAAAATGAAAAGGGGATCGCCGAGGCAAGAACACAGTCGAAAGGTAACTGTTTGCTAAATACTAGAAATGGAAAGGCATATGATGACATGAAAGATGATGGAATGAGATTACCAAGGAGAAGGGGAATTGCCAAATACCAGAAATTGAGAAAATGAAGGAGCGGCGACCGTGGCGTTGGCGGATGCTGCCGTGTCTTCCCTGCCGGTGAGATACCAGAGAACAACAAATTAGGGCAACAGAGAAAGAGAGAAAACGAGGGCATCAGGGAGCAAGTGAGAAAGATCACCGGCAGAGGAGCGGAGCGGCGACGGTCAGTGTGGCGACGGCGGAGCGGCGACGGTGAGAGATCCCTCTGTGCGACGGTCAGAAGGCGACGGCGATTTCTGTTCGAGCGAGGAGGAGCTGCGGGCGGAGGGAGGAAATGCGAAGGGGGGGGGGGGGNATCGGAAGCTGAGGAACAAGCTCCGAATCGATGTTTGGAATAGTAGCTTTTGCCGAGAAAAGGGGAACGAAGTAGAGATGGGGCGAAAGTGGAGAATGGAACGAGCTTACCTATGAAGAAATGCGATCGCCCAACCGGCTCTGTGATGAGAAGAGAATCGAAGGAGCTCAGTTCGAACGGAGGAGGAAGATGCGATAGCGAGGGAGAAAGTGCTCAGTCGATCCGCAGATGAAGAGGCCGGCTCTGTGATGAGAAGGGGATAGAAGAAGCTCCGTCGATCGAAGGAGAAAGCAGCAGTAGCGAGCGGTCGATCGGCGGATGAAGAGGCGGTGGCGAGGGAGAGGAGCGCGCACGATGGAAGAAGCCCCAACGGGCAAAAAAAAATCGTCGAAAAAAAGTCGGACCCGTGGGGGTCCGACTTTTTTTCGAGGTAAATTTACCTTGAAAATCGATTTTTAGCATGGTAAAGTTTCCCACGTTTGATGGCGCTGGTTGAAACCGTACAAAAAAAGTAGAAAATCCCTCTATGAACAGTATTTTTCCTAGCCATCAAACGTGGTATTTTGATCACAGTTTCAAATACGCCCCATGCTTCTCCATCTTTACCAGAAGCATCCCTCCTTCAGCCTTTTGCTGACAACTGCTTTAAAAGGAACAAGCTTGAGGTCGTGTTTGATTACCGCAGGTATGAAATCTACGGTTTTAGAGTCTGACCCCTGCCTCTCATCAAATCTCAAATCATGATTTTTATACTACAGCATGGGTTTGAGATCCATGAGGGTGGATGTTGAACAGCAACCGTAGATGTCAAAATGGAACGTTTGAATATATGGTATTTTAGTTACTAGACATTTGATACTGGGTAGCTTTCAAGTAAAGAAAAGATCCAACTTCCAAATACCACCTTCTATGTGATGATCTAGGCATTTTAGTTTCACGTTTGAAATTGCATGGACCTAAAACGCCACATGTCTAACCAATTTTGATATGGAACTAAAAGGCCACATGTTTATCAAATTTTGATTGTGGACAGTTTAAAGGCACCAAACGAGTTTACACAAAATTCTCATTGCCAACCAATCGAGTGACTGTTGCTGGTAAAAAAAAAAGTAATAAGAAGTTGACAAATCATTTCTAACATTTTTTTTATCTGCAAATTGTTAACTTTTTAGTTTTTCCAATTACAGAAAAGTTGAGTTTAATTTGATGGAATAACTTGAACCCAAAACCAATTTTAACGACGGTTATGAAAAGGCGCAGCTGCGTGATTCAAACATTGTAAATTGGTTCCATGAGCCATCTCACCTGTTATATAAGGTCTGGAATAAGCTTCTGAAGACCAAGCAATATAGCGGCTCTTGACCAAAATCATGGAGAAGCTGGACGATGGTAGTCAAGGCTCAAGATCAATCCTACAGCTCACTGTGTTCAAGCAAAATGAATGCATATACAAAACGACTTTGCTTGAATCCTAGAGATCAACACACCAGATCTAAAATCCCTAAATAGATACATCGGACTTCTACCACCAACACATTTTACGGTGCCCAATTTCCCTTATCTTCCGAGCAGCCTGGTCACCGCCTGACCAGGCAGTGTAGCATTCTGTCATATGTTGCCCTCCATCGACAACCACAAACGACTCCTCCCCAATCCAAGAATGGACAGGAAATTGCAGGCACAGGTAGGAAGCGGTACAAGCAATAAAAGAAGACACGGGAAGAAGATGGCACCTGATGAACTATGCAGGTACCGTAGCTTTGAAGGGTCTGAACACAAGAATCAAAATGCGCCTGCGAGAAGGAGATGGTATACCGAATGAAACAAGGGCGATGGTTGATCAACAAGAAAAATGAAATCTGGCGATGGTCGAGCAACAAAAAAAGGAAGGGCTTTTCCAATAGACGGAGGGAGATTAAGAGGGGAAGTGTGAAGCTCGAATTGCATACCTGCCTCCACCATTTTCCAGCGAGTTGCAGGTGATCGCCCACTGGCAGGGAAGACAACAGCTCGCCAAGATGGCTGCGAGGTGAGAGGGGAGATGAAAGGGGAGATGCGCATTCCCTATTTTACCCCTTAGCCTAAGCTCAGTTTCAACGAAATTTGAATCGAAGCGTTCTTATGAGCTAAATCAACTTAAAGGTAAGTTTTTAAGCATACAAGGATAGTTAAATGCACTAAATCTCGTTAAAATAATAATGCATTTCAGCTATTATCATGAACACTCGGATGCACATTTGTGGCTTTGGCAGTTGATAAATGCAGTATATATCAAGGTGATTTGGAGCAAGAGACCTCGAATCATATTGTCGCTGCAACGTACTTGAATCTAATTGTTCACAAGAACTTCAGTTAATGAAGATGAATTAAAATAAGTTATCTAAAAAAGAAGATGTATAACAGTGGGGCACAAGCAAACCTATATATGTACAAAGTAGGTCTGGCTTCAATAAAATGAAAAACATGAGGTCAAGAAATGTGAACAGCTCTTTTCGCACTTCTTAAGGGAGGGCAAAGAGCATTGATGTTTGATTTTATATTTTCAATCTCATTAACTCGTCCAGTGTGATTGCAATCGCTCTGAATCACAAGCCGTAGCCTAATCCACTAAGTTCTTGCATTATTTGCAAGCAAATAAGTTAAAAATAAAGAAGAAGAAGAAGAAGAAGAAGAAGAAAAACCATATCAAATGTAATTTACAAACATAAAGAAACAAGAAACTATGTCTTGGGGCATAGCTCAAACAGGGGAGGTTGAAGGAGGCGCATCATGTGGTGTGTCTCTTATTCGACTCGTCAAAGATATCTCACTACCTGATATCGATACAACTCTAGACCCTGGAGGCAAAAGAAATGAAGGGATGCGCTCTCGGCTGGGCAGTGGGATTACTTCCGCTCACAAAAAAAAAAAAAAAACAAGCATAACATAATAACCGAGTGTAAATATTAGAAAATGAACCGTGCAGGCAGCACACAAGGAAATCCACAAGCTTTCTGAATCTTTGATACTTTGAATCACCATCATTGACACAGCTTGGACTCTGTTAGTGACCTAGTAGCGTGCCCCCGACCCAACACTTCCTGCATCTTAGACGAATTCAGGTTTAGCTTGAATTAGGGGCTTCTGATCATGTAGAAAATGTACTTATTGTACACATAAATATCATCTATGATCAGGCTTAGCTTGATAATTAATGCCTTGATTTTTGGTGGATTTGTTTCCTGAAGTCAAATTGTTAGATTCTATATGTATACCAACAAGTTGATCCCTCCATTGTGGAAGAAGTTGATTCCAAGAAATTGATCTCTCCAAGTGTGTTATGGCTCTATGCCTATCTTTTGCAATATTTTGATTTTTTTAGTTGCTTCTTCCATTATTATCATTAGATTTTGGTAAGAATATATAACCAAAATTTTTGTGACATTTTCTAGGTGGAATCATTTGGGTATAAAGTGCGGATACTTCATAATTTAGGGAGGAAATTTGAACAAAACTGTATGTGTTTATGCAAAAGTAACAAAAGAAAAGGAAAAAAGGGAAAAAACCTGCAGCTCAAAAGAGTAGTTTAATTGTTGTTTTAAAAAATATTCAATGTGAATGAACTTCATAAGCGATTGTCATGATATGTATCTTTTGCTTGTCGAGAATTAGTTAGACATCCAAATATTGTACGACATACTAGAGTTAGTGATATGTAACTTCATCCATTTCTTATATACATAGTTTGTAAAACTTATAGTTCATTGGAAGAAATGAAAAATACTTCACATTGTTAAAATTTAAGTATTCTACTCCAACTTATAGATTCATTAGAGTCCAAGAAAGCTAGAAATGTCACAATTCACAACGTTATGGAAAAGAGTAAAGCAAGAGATAGAACGTTAACAGTAAGAAAAAAACATAAATAACCATGGAAAAGACATTGATGTAAAAGCATGAGTACTGGGCCCATCCATTATTTCATAATTCATATATATTGGATGATATGTAATGAGCGATGTTGATGGATCTGATTTGAATCAGATAATATGTATCCTTAGCCATATCTTTGGTTGATCATATATTCAAATTTGAATTCTGATTCAGGTATGAATAAGAAAAGTCATATCCTAAATCTGATTTTACAAATTGAATATGAATTTTTAACCAATTTTCAAAATGTAAGAGCATTGGATATATGATGTTCATTTAAAAGTAATCCAATGAGAAAATGAACTTGAATATGATCATATATTTATATCTGAATCCGATCATATGTCATTTCTTATTTCGATATTAAAATTTTATCCATATTCGACTTTTTCGAAACGATTCGATTGGACACCAGATTCAAATTGAATATATTGACATCCATAATGTCTGTTCCAATTTATCGATGATGAAGATTGAGGTCATAGAAGGAAGGTCCCCATATGGAGGTCATCAATAAAACGTGCTTCTTTTGGCTGCCCCAGCAGTGATTTATTTTGAAATATGACAGCCCGGCCATTGGGCAACATTTTCCAACAATCACAAAAAAGTGAGACTAATGTTTGGAAAAATGACAAATCACTGCTCAAGTACTTTTAAGAGTAATTAACAAATGATCAATGGTCATTTTTTCTGGAGAACTAATTAATGAGCGGCCTACTGACAAAAAATATTAAATTTTGATATAAAATTTTAACAATTTCTGAAGACAAAAATATCTAGTGTACCTAAATAAAGAGTGGTACTTTTAGTTTTATGAGGAGTACTCTATCATTTTACATAAAAAAAAATTAATTAATGTTTTCAATCTGGCATTGATGTTTTAAAATTTGAACAGTGGTGTGTTATCCAAAACTTTGGGCGCCTTTTTATATAATCCACATGTAGAGATTTGATCGTTGTCATGAGTTATGTAGACCGAGAGTAAACATGAGGGCTGTATAGATTAATTGTGATTTGTGATATATATTTAACTTCATTAGTAGTTTTTCTTAAAAAAAAACATATCTTATACATTTGAAAACATGACTGATTAAAGACTTATAATCATTAGACGTCCTTGACAAATTCTGGGAACCTCCTCAAAGAAAAAGATGTTTTGGTGTACAACTCGAGATATATAGAGTGAGTAAATAATGAATCTGGTAGTTAATCACCCAACCATTTAACCAAGACCGTGCATCTGAAGCAGAGAACAAAGGTAAAAATGTATGAACTAATCTTAGAAGAGGAAAATACGTATCACTCGTTTCTCCTTGTTTTTTCTTTAACTATCGATCATGAGAACTAGACGATGCTCATTAGAAAGTTGGGCGACTCTTAAAAGCTAGAATCACAATTTTTTTTTTTTTTTTTTTTTTTTTTTTTTTTTTTATAGCACTTTAATTTATAAGAAACAGATTCATTTCCACACTTACGTGTGTCTACATAATTCCGACTCAAACAAGAGACAATAACTTTCATATGGGACACAAGCAAGCAGACAAGCTAGGCGATGAGATGGAGCCCTGGATGATCAGGAATGCTATATGGCCAATTTATTATCAACAAACTACACATAAGTTGTCATGATCTTCAGGTCACAGGGAACACAGAAGAGATATCATTTGCAGGTGCATGGGTCACAGCCACACCTGCCGCACTTGCACCCTTCACTGACATCATTTCCTCCTTCAATCCTCTCCGGTACTCCATTGAAACTCCTGCACTCAACAAAATTCGCGAAATTCATTGAACAAGGGAAATTGAGGGAGGAACAAAGAACATGATCAAGACCACAGAAAGCTGAAGAGGAGGTGTACCCAACTAGCGGAGCAACTCCAGAAATCAAGATCTCAGCACGCTTTGCTTCAGGAACGGTGAGATAAGGAATCATCTTGCATCTGAAAAGTAAGTGAGATAATTTAGTAGCAAAACCAGAAGAAAAAATTAGAACAATCTGATCCATTTCCACACTAGTCCGACAAATCCCAATCCGCCTCATATCAGCTTCGATTTCTTACCCAAAATGGATAAGAACAGGAACAAGCAATCACTTAAAATCTCTTAAGTCCTCCAAAATTCTTGACAATTATAAACACTAAACTAAACTTTTTAAAGTGAAGTGTCACAAAACAGAAGTGGAGTGAAAGACATGCCCCGGACACATATCAGAGACAGAGAGATCTGAGAGAGAGAGATGTTGTATACCCTCCGCCGCACTTGCAGTTAGAGCCACATCCACAGTGGCCACCGCAACCAGACATGTTTCTTTTTGCCTTGATCTCTCTGTTGCCCTTCTTCTAATTCTGTCTGATCTCTCTTCTTTTAATCTCAATTGATCTCATTGTAGTCCCACGTCGTTAGGCTCCGTTCTTTATAACGAGCAATACTGAAGGAAGCAGAACATGATCGTCACTTCAACGATAGTCGATAAGTCGATAACCTGTGCTTTTCTAATTTTTTTTTTCTTAATTATCACTATCGGTTTTCCCACCAACTCCATCTCATTAATTATATATATAAGATGTTCCTTGCTTCATGGAGCGTCCATGTATATGAAAGGGGGGTCAACCGATTCAAACGGTACAGTTGTGAGATAATTTCTTCTCTCCTACAAAAAAAATTGAACATCTGGGTGGCCTCATTGTATTTGAGCGGACACATTAGATCTTGCCGTCATATCTGACGTCACTTAGTTTCGTTAGTTCATTTTTAATATTTATAGTTCTTGTCTGTGAAATATAAATCTAATTATCTTCACAAAAATTTTGTAAAAATGTTTTTATTATGCGAAGGGAATTAAAAAAATAAGATTCTTTCAAGTGCCTAGAATTTATTTGGCGCTATGATCCATCCCCAGTTCAGCCTTCCCCAAGTGTGGAACTCACCCTGCAGTATATGGCATATTATATATGGCTAACACCATGATAATTTTTTATAAGCGGCATGCTTATATATATATTCTAGTTTTTGTCTCTTACCCAAATGGTCTGGTTTTTTTTATATATTTATAAAATTTAGTTCTGTTTCTTTTTTTCTCACAAATTTGACCAAGAGTGAAGAAGACTTTTTCTATCTTTTTTCTTGTCGATCTTATTTTTGTGGATACTGTTATCTTGTCACATAAATAAGATATTACCAAATTATAACAGGGCCTTCCACACCCTCTCCTTTCATGACACAACCCAAGAGTTCAATTATGAGAATGCGTCATGCATGCGGTCACTTTGAGAAAAAGTTGTAAAGCTGCCACAAATTTTAGCAGTAACGTTAGATCTGTTTGTGGTAATTTCATCATCCAACATCTTCTGTCCAGACAATCTTCCAGAGTCCAACATTAGAAGAGCAAGCTTTCATAATTAATCAACTTATTGCTTAATTTTATGCCCTTTTTGGTAGAAGATCCGGCAGAATTTGGCCTGAGCCAAAGCTGCTCATATGCATGCTTGTTTGCATGTCACCTACATTTAGAGTAGGACAGAGGACTCTTGTAAGTAAGTCAGGAAAACACGTCACATGCACCGGAGACTGTGCACCATGCACTTGGGTGCACGCAGAGGCGAAGGGAGGGGGGGCCGCCTAGGCTGTGGCTTCACCTGGCCAATGAAAAAAAAAACTTTTATATTGAAAAAAAATATTATTTTTTAATCACTCTATGTATTTTTAGGATTTAAATTCAGTTCGGCCCTACCTGCATTCAGAGGTTGGACGGTCCTGGCTCCACCACTGGGTGCATGTAACCACCAGAGCAGCGTTGTTTTCTTTGTTGTTTTCTTTCTCAGTTTTCGTCTAGTTTTGATTGAAATTGTTGAGCTGTTGACTCACGTCCTTCTTTGGTTTACCAACCAAAAACCAGCCAGTTTCCTGGATGCATGTGTTTTCCGGTGTGTGAGCACTTGGGCCTTTTGCTGTCTTTGAGCTTTTGCCTTTGATTTTTACTACTGCAACTTTGTCAGACTCATGCTTATTTTCAACAAGCATGCTCATAGCCTTTTGCATCGATTCATCTTGCATGAGAAGAGAGCATACTGAGCTTAGAAAAGGGAGCTCATGGCCATTAAGATTTGGAATCTGTTTATATTCCTCACCAAGACCAGCCAAAATCTCAAAAACCCATTCCTGGTCCTTTTTTTTTTTGCATTTAGCTAAATTTGTTGTTATTGGCAGTAGTGTGTGATGGGGCCGAAATTATAGAATTCTATAATTGAGATTCTTATCAATGAAATAGGAATTGCATTATCAATTTATAACTTTATTCTTCAATCAAAATTCTGGAATTGTGATTCTACCCTTGGGAGTGGAGTTATAATTCCAGAATTTTAAATTTCTTTAGTTGTTCTTTAGGGCACATGTTATGATGATTTAACTACTCAGTTATAGAAAACTTAATTCATGTTTTATCAAATAGGTCATTTTCAATTTTAGAATCAATATTTTAGACTACCAAACCCAAAGCCACTAGTTAATACTGTAACGCTAGCTTGATCCGCCTCATCAATGAAGCTTGTTCTTTTGGTGCCTCAGCAATGTTGTTTGTCCTTCAAAGAAGGCTGATATGCATACAACATCAAAGAATACATTAATAGTTCACAAGGGGCGCTCTTCAAAGCCTTCCTACTTGACAAGGGCTTTTTAATAACCCTTTCACGTTACAACAATATGCTTCCATTACTAAGTAAGTTTTAAGGTGACTTATTTTGAAAACTTGAGATGGGATGCGAAAAATGCGCATTGAGAAAGTTTTTTTTTTTTGAAAAATTACAAGAAAAAAAGCGACCAATGTTTGGACAAATAACAAATCACTGATCAACTTTTTGAACCGTCAAATTTTTAAATACAAAATCAGCCAATAAATGAAAAAAAAAGATTAACTTTTGATATAAATTAATGATAAAAGTAGCCTTCCCAAAGAAAAAAAAATATCTTCAAACCCAAGAGAAGAATCCTTTATGAGAAGTACTTTATCATTTTATGTAAAAAATTTTTGTTTCTATCTTGAAGAATGATTCTGTGTCATAACGTAACACAAAAACCATGTTCCTAAAGTTTAAATTCAAGAAGTATTCGTTCATTTTACAGGGCATTTTTTGACCCATATCATTGTTTTGGCAGTTCCAATCTATAACATATGGTCCATTGTTATACGCAATAACATATAACCTGCTTCTTTCTATCTGGTAATGTTTGATGGCCAATTTATTATCAACAAACTACAAATAAACTTTGTCGTGATCCTCAGGTCACCCGGAACACAGGAGAGGTATCACTTGCAGGTGCATGGGTCACAGCCACACCTACCGCACTTGCACCCTTCACTCACATCATATCCTTCCTCAACCATCTCCAATACTCCATTGAAACGCCTGCACTCAACCAAATTGACAAAGTTCATTGACAAAAGGGAAATTAAGGGAGGAACAAAGAACAGGAAGACGATAAGAAGCTGAAGAGGAGGTGTACCCAACTAGCGGAGCAACTCCAGAAATCAAGATCTCAGCACCCTTTGCTTCAGAAACGGTGAGATCAGGAAACATCTTGCACCTGTACAGCAAGTGAGGTCATTTATTTGCAAAGCCCAAAGGCAAAAATTGTAGCATCCCCACTCACACCTACACAAGGATGGGACTCTTGATCTGATGAATTCCAATCTGCCTCTTGACAGCTTCAGTTTTTCATTAAAAAAAGTTAAGAACCATGACAATCAATCACTTAACAACTCCTTTTTGTGAGTCTTTAGAATTCTTCACAATTACAGATACTAAACTTTTTAAGGTGAGATTTTATAAGAATAGAAGAAAAGAAAGGAAAACATGCATAAGAGACAGATATAAGAGAGAGAGAGACAAAGATGCATACCCTCCACCGCACTTGCAGTTAGAGCCACATCCACAGTTGCCACCGCAGCCAGACATGTTTCTTTTTGCCTTGATCTCTCTGTTGCGGCGTTGCCCTTCTTCTGATTCTGTCTGATCTCTCTTTGCTTAATCTCAATTGATCTCCTTGTAGTCCTACGTCGTTAGTCTCCATTCTTTATATAGAACAATACTGAAGGAGGTGAAGCAAAAAACGTGACCGTCAGTTCAGCGATAACCAATACTTTTCTGGATTTTTTTACCTTAATTATCACTATCAGTTTTCCCACCAACTTCCACTCATTAATAATTATATATATGTAGATATGTAATGTTCCTTGCTCCATGAAGCGTCTGTGTTCATAAATCAACCAATTCAAATGGTACGGTCATGAGATCACATCTTCTCTCCCATAAAAATATTTGAAGGGACACGATGTACATTAATCTACGACTAAGAGATCAAATCTCAACGTCCTATCTTACGGCACTTAGTTTCATTAGTTCATTTTCTAACATTTATAAGTTATTGTCTGTAAAATATAAATCTTATCTCCACATGCAAGCCTTCCTAGGTTTTTGACATGGATACCGACACCCTTGAGAATGTTTTTCAAAAGGAGTTAAAAGAATACGATTTTTTAAGTGCCTAGAATTTGGTGCAGTTCTTTCATTCCCAGTTCACTCTTCCCCGAGTCCTTCCGAAATGTGGGACTCATTCAGCGTATGACCTCATAGTAGTGTTTATTATTTATAGGTAACAACGTGACATTTTTAAATAAACGGCATGCTTGCATGAAAATATAAAACTAACCCACGTAGTGTTGCTCATATCGGCCCTTTTGTAATTAAAATGAAAAGTATGAGCATACAGGCAATACATGTACGTATGCATCAATAGTGAGCAAACAAATTGCCGGTTACTAATATTGACATGCACATTTATTCAAGAACATGAAATGAATGAAAATTTATAGCTGATCATGGATACATCAACTTATAAGTAACTTCAACATGACTGATTTCTCGGTCTATATATATATATATATATATATATATATATATATATATATATATATATAATGGTGATTATTATGTGCATGAATTAGTTATCAACATTTTTTCGGTGGGAGCCTCCAGGGGCAGAGATAAATATTTTTCATGAAAAAGAGTCGAATTATATTTTCAAAATTTTACCAGGGTGAAATATAATTTTTCAAATTCTTTTGTAGGCTAAACTACAATTTTAAAAATTCCAAGTTGATTTTTTTTTTTTCCCTGAAAATATAGGGTGCTTGGGGAGGGGGTGGGGGCATGCTCCTAGATTATATTGAAAGGGGGTGCCTCTAGATTATATTGAAAGCAACCTGATGAAATCAACTGATCTTAACCACATTGAACTCGAAAATCCAAAGTTTCGTCCTTACTCATCAGCCCTTTGTTGATAAAGTCTAGCACTATCCAACAAGTTAGTTCTCCATCCAAATTAAAAGCAATAGATCTGTACGTCGTTCCTTATTGAAATCATTCAGCAACATGCAGATATCACAAGGTAATTAATTTGCAAGGACTGGGAAAAAACTTTAGTTCAATATTATAATTAATGATGTAAGAGTATGGACGTTCTCTCAATGGTTACCACATAACTCTTCCTTTTGAGAAGAGTTATGAAATATAATTTAGATAAACTAATTTAAGAAATTGATTTACAATTTAATATTAAATTTAACGTGTGTGTATATATATATATATATATATATATATATATATATATATATATATATATATATATATATATATATATATATATATATATATATATATATATATATA